>JAOTOL010001621.1:2797500-2866992 GCA_034440575.1 Imbricaverruca yamaguchii
AGGGTCATACCTTAGCCCGCGCCGTCTCGGGGGGTTAACGCCCCCCGTAAGGGTTTCCGCGGTTAGCGAAAGAAAGGCGCACGGATGCGCACCGAAATTTGGCGTACCTTTCTCGACATCAATTTGACATGTAGTGTCAAAAGTTTGAGGTCAGATCATTTAGGGTCAACGAGTTAGTCAGGGTCAAGTGAGGTCACCTCCAGAAATGTTCAACTAGTTGTCACGCTTTAACGGATGCAGATATTTCAGTGAAACTTTCAGCGTTTACTTATATTTAGGGACGAAACAAAACACACTAGAGGAATTTTACCATTTCTTATTCTGTTTTTGCTTACTTATTAGTTCATTATATGTATCCATATGAGATAAAATTGAAGATTCTGGCTAAAGTGAGCATTTTGTATAGGCGCAAGTTGAGATCGTACATCTTTTTCGGTACGCTCTACCCATTAGAAAACGAGAAAAAAAATAAAGAAAATGGAAAACACAAAATTTGGAAAGTTTTTAAAATGTTGTTTTTTGGGTGAGAAAAAAATTGTAGGGTACTGCTCGACTTCGCATTCCTCTTCTGATTCCAAATAATTTTTGTTTACGAATCCCCAAAATGAACTCCTCAGAGCCAAAAACATGATGTAAGTCGTGAAAACCTAGGCCCCTAGTGACGTCACTTTTGGGGATTTTGCAGTGGTGTCTGGCCTTACTCGTCGGGCGCTTTCCAATGACGCCTATTTCGTTTACGTGCGACGCTTAGTTTTGAGATTAGAGGGGCTCCCTACCCCCACCGAACCCCCACCCCGAGACGGGGTGTCATGGCATGGCCCGAAATACGGGGAGGGTTAGTGTGTGTTGCTGACATGCCGACCGGGTGCGGGCCGGGCAGGTATTGCTTTCCGAGCGCCGAGATCCGAGTCGGTACCACAGGGTTGCCGTGTCCGGCAGGGTTTACCCCTTCGATATCCATAATATTTCCTGTATCGTCGCTCATACTGGCGACAACAATGCCGAGAGATGGGTGTTGAAGCGCGTGAGAGGTGCCGATATCAACGGGCACCGACGAGAGAGGAAGCGAAGGAAGCGGAGAGGCCTTCACCGCCAGCTACCAACATATTTACGGCGCATACCACCATTGGAAGAGATCTGCATTATTGAGTTGGCAGTCCCCGTCCCAATAGACAGAAGCCACCAATAGAAACGACCGCCACTCAGAATAGCGGAGAACTGGATGTGATGGGACAAGGGAAGAAGGCCTGAAAAGAGATTGATCCGAGGCCTCAAATGTCAGTAAATGCCGAGATGTGTCGCCCGTGGAAGATCATGGTGATTGTGTCGCATAAGCAAGAGTAAGAAGCGAGCATGTGGCTTCCTGGCACGTGAACAGTGGTCGGATTTCGGAAAATTAACATTGCCACAAAACACCACCGCCATTGCCTTCCACAGCAAGATATGCTAAAGTCTTCGCACGCACCCCTCCCCATCGGATCTAATATCCGTGGCGTCGCTTTGCCAAAGTGCATCACATTCACAGTGAACCATTCCTGCATACAACTATTACCTCTTCTACGACGACGAGTTGTCGCAAACGCCAGCTACTATGCTATCAAAAACATATATCGGTCTGAGGGCAAGTGGTACTGGGATGAAGACGAGGATGAGCCAGACTGGGACAGGAAGGAGGTGTGGCTGAAAGGTGAGGTGGGGGGAGGATCAACCAGGACGTTCCAACTTTGAAGAAGGAGGAATAGAAGGAAGCGGCACTGGGACGCGACGAGTTTGGACGAGAGGATGAAAGGAAACGGTACCGGGACCTGGCAAATTTTGAGAAGGGGAAATGAAATGAAGTGGCACTGGCTGGGTATGTGGACTATGGCGTGGTGCAAGAAGAATACGTAGCTGGTGAAGGGATGGAATTGATAGGAGCCCAGCCAGCCGAGGAAGAAAAACTTTGATGTGGAGTTGGGAAAAGATGCAGGTGGGAAGAAAAACGAGCTGGAAGCAGCATGTGACCTTCACGACCTTTACGACTTTTACGACCTTTGTGACCTTTACGACGGATCCGTGGCAGTGGGCGATCCAGTGTGATCTGCATCGTGTGGTGATTGTATTGGCAAGTAATTGTACGACCCTGCTTATTTTGCAGCGTTGAGTACATCACCGACATATCACCTGGCTGTGCATGCACGGCGTAGTTTTGTGACGTAGCTCATCATAGCATATCATAACTATATATTGGCAGAGCAGCGATTCTAAATAGCTCTTTGTCTCAAGCAAATGTTGAGCTATAATTATCGCACGCCGGACGAGTTGTATCAGCATTCTCTTGAAGTGGGATGTCACCCAGTTGTCATTTCGTCTGTGATATGTGTGTAATAGCCTCAGAAGATCACATGGCAAGGAATGCCGATTTTCTGCGTACTTGTTTTGGGCATTTAACACACGTAACGTAACATGTAACGTAACATGTAACATGCAACGTTGAACGTGATGATAGTCAAAAATTGAATGAGTTCGGCGCCTCTGTAGGTCGAGATTCCAGTACCATAATAAGTAATTAATTGATGTCAGGCTTACAACAGGTATACACCTCATAAGTGAATTTGTGATGGTGATTTATAGTGCAATGTCTTAGCCCAAGAGAAAATGGTGTCATCACGAGTTGTTCCTGAGTAGTGGGAAGCAATCGAGGAACCTTAGTTCCTGGCTGTGGTAATTGTGAGGCGATTAGACTAGTAATGGCCGGCGGCGCCGCACCTTTTCTCCAGAATAGACAGGGGCGTCGCCGTCCTCGGCTTACAGGGTGGATCCAACTGCAGGGGCGCACGAATGATTGCTTTTTCGGAGCAGCAAGGTGATAGCCGTCTCCTATCCTAGCTGGCGTCAGATAACCAAAGATCTATCTGGTGGCGACTCTCATGAGAGCAGGTGACACCCAAGCTAAGAACCGAGCATCCGGTTGAGGAAGACGGCGAATTTTCCTGAAAGCTGTGCTGGCGGGAAATCTGCGACCGTGTTTTCCACCGGAACTGATGCCTGTCAGCCCATTGTGAGCCGGCAGATGCGTCAGCTGCCTGCCCCCGGGAATTTCTGCTCCAACTAACCTGTAATTGAATCCATCGACGAGTCAGCTGGCTTATCCGTCGGCTGACGAGGCCACCAACACCTAAACAATCAAAGCTATTGCTTTGGTTTTCGATTCTGCAGTAGCGTCGCCGAAATAAGAAAAAGATGTGGCGAAATGATCGTCGCTAGGTGCTGATATCGAAGGATAACTCAGCGATAAAAGAAACTGGGATCTTGACCAGTTTTCCTAACTTGCATATCAGAGCATTGCAAATGTACAAAGCATGCCGCTTTCACACCGCCATTTAAGTGGCGAAACGCAGGATTGCAGTTCAACTGTCTGAACTCCACCTTATGGCAATCTGAATGGCCTACTTCACTGTTATCACCTGAATGCAGTAGCAGTCGTTTGGCATGCTTAGACATGTGTTCTGTTTTGCAGTAGCAGCCGTTTGACATGCTCAGATGTGTGCTCTGTTTTGCAGTTGCAGCCGTTTGTCATGCTCAGATGTGTGCTCTGTTTTGCAGTAGCAGCCGTTTGACATGCTCAGATGTGTGCTCTGTTTTGCAGTTGCAGCCGTTTGTCATGCTCAGATGTGTGCTCTGTTTTGCAGTAGCAGCCGTTTGACATGCTCAGATGTGTGCTCTGTTTTGCAAGCTTGTCGGACAGCTGCAAGTGGCTTGAAGTTGAACCAAGAATTCAAGAATTCTGCAAAGTTCTTCTGCGATAACGGCGGAATGAGTAAGCGCAGAAACACCTAGTCTTAGTAGCTTATTATGCATCTCTATTCCATGTTCCGAAAAATATCAGCTTCAGTTAATCAAAGGTCATTGGCCTGATACGATTCGGGCTCGGAAATTCAGAGCATACTGAAAATTTGTCTTTTCAATTCTTTTCAAAATTCGATTTCGGGTACATTTGCTACCCCAATAATGATGCAGGCATGACATATGCTGATATATGTCTGCTAATTTATGTGTGGAAGGTCAATATCATCAAGTTGTCGCAAACGCCAGCTACCACGCTATGAAAAACATATATCGATCTGAAGACAGGTGTGACAGGGAGGGGGACGAGGACGAGCGAGAGTGGGACAAGAAGGAGCATCATGTACATTCTACAAAATACTATCGAATGTAAAATGTAGCTGTTCTTCGCCAAGTGATTCCTGGATTTGGTTTCTCAGCTGCTTAGGTCGTCGAACATGAGATAAAATGACAAGCGAATGACCTAAGATGACCTGACTTCGTGCAGGGTGATTTGACCTGATTGGACCTTTCTTTTCAATTGCTTTCCGAGCAGTGTACACATAAGCGTACGAGATCGGTTAGCCAATTTGTGCATTGTCCCAGCATGAACTGGGGTCAAGTCAGATCAGAAGCTGGATGGTTTGCAAAGATGCTCCAGTATCATATCAGTTCTTTTTGAAACACAATTGTATCCTAAAAGTGTGATGTTGCGGAGATATCCACGCTTTAAGTTGCTTGACATGTTCATATACCTGACCTGATCTTAGCATTTCTATGTCAATTACATGGAAATATTATGCTTGAATGGTTCTGCTGGAAGAAACCTAGCGGAATGTTTCCTTTTTATCGAAACAATTATCCAATGCAAAGGTCATGTGACTGTGATCACCAAATGTGACCTTTAGCGACCATGGCATGGCCCAAAATGGAGAAATAAGATGACATATGACCGACAGGTTGCATTTAATTGCCATTGATTTTTATCGGTGTCTCTAGCATGCATAGTTTTGAAGTTCGTATTCAAGACTGATACTGGCCTGACCTATCCAGGATCGACACTTTTTCACTATATAACGTAAATGCATTCGTCTGTGCTAATTCTTGCAAAACAATGTCGAATAAACACAACCTTTGTCTTTTTCTAGTCGCTACCAGTGGCCTGGAGATAAGGCAGATACATCGACCTAATAAGACATCTGGTGATTTTATTATCAGTTCAAATGCAAATCTGAAGAATGTTTCGGGTTGTCCATGACCAGAGCTTTCAAGCAATGCTCTGTATTTCATCCTAGCGTACGTCGATCGGAACGTAGAAGAGTCTTTCAAGAACTCCCCCCCCCCCGAACTGACGAAGGTGGGTCTGCAGCCCGGCACAGCGAGGGCGAACTGTAAGCATGAACATAATCCATCACTGCTTCGCTCTTCTGCTCTTGGTATCAGGCGCTCACTCACTGCACCCTATCACCTCTTCCGGAGCAATTCATCCATCTGCTCAGTTCAGCACGTCCGCCAAAGAAGTCCCAGACGGAATAATTGCCTTATTCAGGCGATTCTCCAGCTTTCTCCCTCTCCCTACCTCTCCCCCTCACCCTCTCTCCTTCCTTCCATCTCCCTCCCCATTCTCCCTCCCTCTCCCTCCCTCGCTATCCCTCTCACTCTCCCTCCCTCTCCCCCTCTCCCTCCCTCTCCCCTCTCCCCCCTCCCCCATTTCCCTCTCCCCTCTCTTTTCCTCTAACTATCCCCCTATCTCTCCCTCTCCCTCTCCCCTCTCCCCTCTCCCTCCCTGTCCCTCTTCCCTTCCCCTCTCCCTCACTGCTCCCCTCTCCCTCCCTCTCCCCTCTCCCTCACTCTCCCTCCCCTCCATCCATCTCCCCCTCTCCCTCCCTCTCCCTCCATCTCCCTCCCTCTCCATCCCTCTCCCATCTCCCTCCCTCTCCCCTCTCTCTCCCTCTACCTTTCTTCCCCTCTCCCTTCCTCTACCTCCATCTCCCCTCTTCCTCCCTCTCCCCTCTCCCTCCCTCTTCCCATCTACCTCCCTCTCCCCTCTACCTCCCTCTACCTCCAGCTCCTCCTCTCCCTCCCTCTCCCCCTCTGCCTCCCTCTCCATCTCCTTCTCTCTCTCTCCCTCTTTCTCCTTCCTCCCCCTTTCAACACTCCCATTCTCCCTTCATTTCCAGAAGGGAAAATCCTTAAAGATATTTCTGGCCAAGAGGATAGACACTTTATGATACCACAAAATCCGAGAGGGATACAAATTTCGTGGGGAGAAGAAAAAAACGTTTACTGAAGAGATAATTGGTACCAGAACTTGTAGAGAGAGAAAAAAAAACAAATTGCGCATCACAACCTAGCAACTTCTTTCACCATATCTCGACCCCGAAAACATAGTGACTTAGTAAGTCCTCATATACACAAACGCAGTTGAAATTGAGATAGAACTTAACGCCAAAAATTAAAAATTGTTCGCAACCTTTTCAAGTGTATGTCTTTGTAGTTCATGTGGACAACAATGGAAGCAAGCTGCCACATTCACGTTACCCTGCAAGAGCAACCATGTTTATACAAGCCGTATAAAGCAGATATATGTGTGATATGAATCATTATGCAGTAATTGTAGGTTCCCACATTGTCGAGTTCTATTACCGAGGCTTGCATCAGCACTTCAGAGTATCACATACAAAAGAGGGCATTCCGCAAGCCACATTAGTTGAGCTGCAAACGTTTCGGCCATATCCGTATGTTATTGCGTTGTAGTGAAATGTGCATTGTGCATGTAAAATGCTCGCTCTGTTGTCATTGAACCTATTGTCGTACAGTGGCGGATCCAGGGCGAGCCATGGGTCCGTCCCCCTTGGCACCCGAAAGGGGCCCGCCTGGGCCGCGGAACGCGTTGTGTTTCAGCATATGTCGTGACGAAGCACACTCTGTGGCCGCTGCAAGGGGCATGGAGTCGATCGATGAGGATCCTGTTGAATTTCCTGCTGAGTATCGAATTCAATTATGAATTCAATTATGAAACAAGTAAGCATGGCATGCGCAGTAGTAATGGATAAGTTTCATCTCGGAACATGTATTTCTTGAAGCTTTACTGGTGAGTTTTAATTTCGAGGACGATGGTGGCATTAACCTTCTATTCATAAATTATATCTATAATTCAAGGAAGCGCCTAAGAATTCCTCGCTTTGCGATTGACCAAAATATACGTTTTGTCACCAATGAGAAGTTCAGCGATGCTTCAAGGCCCCTTATTATATTCTGCACATGGAGCGCTTCCAAGTTTGAAGTAATCGCGTCGGCTTTAGCTTGGATCTTATCCGTTCGTCAGTGGCAAATGGATCGTAGAAAACGGCTCCAGTATTCCAGTTTGCCTCGAGGTATACAAATTAAATTGCAATGAAGCCAAAAACAGTAGTCATCGGCCTCCTGACGGCCTCCGAGATGCTGAAGTTGTCGAGCGACCCCTTCAAGTCGAATCAATTCAAACATGTACATAAGACATGACTGAAGCACAAACAACCTCACGCACTAGTCATCCTGCTATTTCGAACCCATGAGACACATCCAAATTAGACAGAATAGATTTTTGCGCGGTAGCTAAACAAAATTGGCAGTCATCGACTAAGGAAAATGTAGCGCATTGCTTATTTGCGCAGTTTTCATAATTGTTATCATTTTCTTCTTGTGGTGTTTGATGTCATGCGAATTATCCATGGATTATCGGCCCCCTTGCACCAGGTAACCGTCCCCACGCCAGATGCACTACTGACTGCCAGCCCGCACCGACGAGACTTCGCCGAAGGTGCCATGCTTTGTAGTTAGGGCTGTATGAAGCCCAATACACCGAGAATGTGAT
Organism: Imbricaverruca yamaguchii; assembly: GCA_034440575.1. Taxonomy (NCBI): domain Eukaryota; kingdom Metazoa; phylum Arthropoda; class Thecostraca; family Neoverrucidae; genus Imbricaverruca; species Imbricaverruca yamaguchii. Next base: position 2,805,161 of record JAOTOL010001621.1, read on the forward strand.
CAGTACACAGCCGTATGCGTAGTGCCAGCATGCAAGGTGTATGGGAAAATTTGATGGAAAGATCAAAATGGGCTTGTCCACTTAAAAGCATATAATATGGGAACAAGACATTGGACTGACCTTCGATTGCACCACCCATCGAGCAGAAGACGGAAGAGCTTTCTGCACATGCGTACTAGCGATTTTATTGACAACTGGTGGTAAACATTAGTAGCGCGGTCTTGTTGACGTAGCCACAAGAATAATCTGCAAATTAAACAAATATCAATCCGAATTTGAACAAGAAATGCATCAAATTACAACATGAAATGCTAACATACCAAAATATACTGGAGATACTAGCTTAGTCGTATAACGTTTAACAGACTACAATGCGTGGCTGTATTACCCGGGAACTTGACCACGGTAGAACTGGTTATAGCGGGGTGTTTTGAGTATATGCACTTATTACTAGTCATACATTGGTAGCTCTACCCTGGAGAGTTCACGAAGGTCTGGTGGTGGTCGCATACTCAAAGCAACATAGTTACTCCTCACATCATCGTTATCTTGCATGGTGAACCTTTCTTATCTTTTTCCATAGCATAACCATTGTCGAATAACTACCCCGTTAATTCGCATGTGGTTTATCGCCCTAAGGTATGTCAACTATTTCTCTTGTGATCAATGAACTATGCCGCTATATTAGTTTTACGTTGCTAACTCCCTTAAACTCTGTTCATTTTTTTTGTTTGTTCAGTGTGTGTTTATGGGCGGGGGGACGACGGGCATGTCAATTCTCAATGTGCTATATGCTGTTTTATCATAACTGGAAGATGGCCACGGGGTGATGCTACAAAGTGTATACACTGTTACGCAGAATGAGTGGGTGATGGTGCCGCCTAGTGCGTACAATGGTCCAATTGTTGTACAATTGGTGATTCCAGCATATATATTGGGTAATTTCGTTGCCATTTCAGCAATTCTAGTTCACTGAACAACACCTGAGAGATGTGCAAATGATGTTTGCCTTCAGCGAGGTGATCCGCTGTGGCGGCTGGGCACCGCTGCTCCAAACTGCAGATGCCATGCCTGGCACTGACGGCCTCGGAATAAAGTGACTACGTATCTGCCTACCGGCATCGTCATCGTTCCCCTGAGTTTGCCCACATCGACCAGCTGCGCTCCGGCTGATGGTGTTTGGCAAGAGTTTGTGACGGCTTTGCCGTAGCCAGGCGTGGTATTCACCACGGTGCGGTCGGCTGCCGTTGTTAACTGGCAGGGGCCCAGCTCCACCCGGGGCCGACATCTATATATGTGTGCGTCAGCTCTCACTTCCCAATTCTTAGCCGGCGCCAATCCGATCGAAGGCAGGCATCGGTTCGTGGCAGACGTGAGTAGAAATGTATCCACACGCTGAGTAGTCGAAGCGTCGGTGTGTGGAACAGTCTGACCACAGTCGGTGTGTGGAACCGTCTGACCACAATCAATGTGTGGAACAGTCTGACCACAGTCGGTGTGTGGAACAGTCTGACCACAGTCGGTGTGTGGAACAGTCTGACAACAGTCGGTGTGGGGAACAGTCTGACCACAGTCGGTGTGTGGAACAGTCTGACCACAGTCGGTGTGTGGAACAGTCTAACCACAGTTGGTGTGTGGAACAGTCTAACCACAGTTGGTGTGTGGAACAGTCTAACCACAGTCGGTGTGTGGAACAGTCTAACCACAGTTGGTGTGTGGAACAGTCTAACCACAGTTGGTGTGTGGAACAGTCTGACCACTGTTGGATGTGTGGAACAGTCTAACCACAGTTGGTGTGTGGAACAGTCTAACCACAGTCGCGTGTGTGGAACATTGCGACCACAGTCGCGTGTGTGGAACATTGCGACCACAGTCGGTGTGTGGAACAATCTGACCACTGTTGGATGTGTGGAACAGTCTAACCACAGTCGTGTGTGTGAAACAGTCTGAACACAGTCGGTGTGTGGAACAGTCTGACCACAATCGGTGTGTGGAACAGTCTGAACAGAGTCGGTGTGTGGAACATTGCGACCACAGTCGGTGTGTGGAACAGTCTGACCACAATCGATGTGTGGAACAGTGTGACCACAGTCGGTGTGTGGAACAGTCTGACCACAGTCGGTGTGTGGAACAGTCTGACCACAGTCGGTGTGTGGAACAGTCTGACCACAGTCGGTGTATCGAACATTGCGAACACAGTCGCGTGTGTGGAACAGTCTGACCACAATCAATGTGTGGAACAATCTGACCACAGTGCGTGTATGACAGTCTTACCACAGTCTGGAGGGGAGAGCCGGTTTGAAGTCGATTCTTTCCATGAAACGCCCATACTGTCAATGCTAAGCTTGTCTAAAATTTTGCGGTGGCGTTCCCTCTCTCCCCTTCCTCTCCGTTTCCTACGCCCACGGTGAACGTTTGCTCAGTTACCACACATTTGCTTTTGCATTTGCTCAGTCTGCATGGACACTCGCCGACATTCGAGCCGGCGGTGCGCCTATCGCGGACCTGACTCGAAAATGCTGATTGACTCCAGCTGACTGCAAATCGACCCTGCTGACTGCTGATTGACTCCAGCTGACTGCTGATCGACTCCTGCTGACTGCTGATCGACCCTGCTGACTGCTGATCGACTCATGCTGACTGCTGATCGACTCCAGCTGACTGCTGATCGACTCATGCTGACTGCTGATTGACTCCAGCTGACTGCTGATCGACTCCTGCTGACTGCTGATCGACTCCAGCTGACTGCTGATCGACTCGTGCTGACTGCTGATCTACTCCTGCTGACTGCTGATCGACTCATGCTGACTGCTGATCGACTCCTGCTGACTGCTGATCAACTCCTGCTGACTGCTGATCGACTCCTGCTGACTGCTGATCGACTCCTGCTGACTGCTGATTGACTACAGATGACTGCTGATCGACTCATGCTGACTGCTGATCGACTCATGCTGACTGCTGATCGACTCCTGCTGATTGGTGATCGACTCCTGCTGACTGCTGATCGACTCCTGCTGACTGTTGATCAACTCCTGCTGACTGCTGATCGACTACAGCTGACTGCTGATCGACTCCTGCTGACTGCTGATGGACTCCAGCTGACTGCTGATCGACTCGTGCTGACTGCTGATCTACTCCTGCTGACTGCTGATCGACTCCAGCTGACTGCTGATCGACTGCTGTTCGTGTCCGCGACAGCAGGCCTGGCCGAGAGCTGGCAAGTGGCCGCACCCGGTCAGTTATCGACTCGACGTCGGCACCAGGCGTAGCGGCATGACGATGTACGAGCGATGGGTGGCCGCTCATGGCAGCCATTTGCATGATATGTCAGCTAATATGTAGATTGGTGCCGTACGTGTTAAGATAACGCCCGCTCCTGAACCGGCTATAATCCGCAATATCCAACACGGGACGCGCTGAGATGACTCGTCAGAGTCGCTGGAGCCACCGGAGCGGCCTGAGAGAGATAGAGAGATCGCCTCCGGCAGCAGTGAGACGACTTTGTCAACGAGGCTTCCACGCAGGAAATAACAGCCGTTCAGGGCGATTCTGTCGAGCTACTTCGAGTGTGGCTGGAACCAATCGGTTCGTATGCGGTGCGTCGAAACGTTTCCGTGGATTAAACCGGTCTCTCGAGATAGGAAATATGTTCTAAATCGGACCATCGGGATTACATCACATTTTATCCGGTATCAACGCAATCATATCGCTCCAGCGTGGCAACATGTGGGCTAGGACGCCGACTTCCCAGGCCAGAGGAATGCTGCCAGGTTTCGAAATGCATTGTATAATCCTTGCGGCTGCGCGCTAGCCTTTCAGGAGAACACACGATCACGGCAACGCCCAGTTAGCCCTGGGTGTGAGCCTCACCCCTGAGGAGGGAGTGCGCTCGGTCTGTGTCGAGCGGCAGCTGTCGGCGGCGGCCGCACACGCAGACGTCAGTGCGGTGTGGTGTGGTGTCTGAGCCGGCCCACCTGGGCGCTCCGCGAGCTGCCGTGGGTGGACGGGAAGGCCGTCACTGCCGACAGCGGCCGCACACGCAGACGTCAGTGCGGTGTGGTGTGGTGTCTGAGCCGGCCCACCTGGGCGCTCCGCGAGCTGCCGTGGGTGGACGGGAAGGCCGTCACTGCCGACAGCGGCCGCACACGCAGACGTCAGTGTGGTGTGGCGTGGTGTCTGAGCCACCTGGGCGCTCCGCGAGCTGCCGTGGGTGGACGGGAAGGCCGTCACTGCCGACAGCGGCCGCACACGCAGACGTCAGTGCGGTGTGGTGTGGTGTCTGAGCCACCTGGGCGCTCCGCGAGCTGCCGTGGGTGGACGGGAAGGCCGTCACTGCCGACAGCGGCCGCACACGCAGACGTCAGTGCGGTGTGGTGTGGTGTCTGAGCCGGCCCACCTGGGCGCTCCGCGAGCTGCCGTGGGTGGACGGGAAGGCCGTCACTGCCGACAGCGGCCGCACACGCAGACGTCAGTGCGGTGTGGTGTGGTGTCTGAGCCGGCCCACCTGGGCGCTCCGCGAGCTGCCGTGGGTGGACGGGAAGGCCGTCACTGCCGACAGCGGCCGCACACGCAGACGTCAGTGTGGTGTCTGAGCCGGCCCACCTGGGCGCTCCGCGAGCTGCCGTGGGTGGACGGGAAGGCCGTCACTGCCGGCGGCGGCCGCACACGCAGACGTCAGTGTGGTGTAGTGTCTGGCCCACCTGGGCGCTCCGCGAGCTGCCCTGGGTGGAGGGGAAGGCCGTCACTGCCGGCGGCGGCCGCACACGCGGACGTCAGTGTGGTGCGGCGTGGTGTCTGAGCCGGCCCACCTGGGCGCTCCGCGAGCTGCCGTGGGTGGACGGGAAGGCCGTCACTGCCGACAGCGGCCGCACACGCAGACGTCAGTGCGGTGTGGTGTGGTGTCTGAGCCGGCCCACCTGGGCGCTCCGCGAGCTGCCGTGGGTGGACGGGAAGGCCGTCACTGCCGGCGGCGGCCGCACACGCAGACGTCAGTGTGGTGTAGTGTCTGGCCCACCTGGGCGCTCCGCGAGCTGCCCTGGGTGGAGGGGAAGGCCGTCACTGCCGGCAGCGGCCGCACACGCAGACGTCAGTGTGGTATAGTGTGGTGTCTGAGCCACCTGGGCGCTCCGCGAGCTGCCGTGGGTGGACGGGAAGGCCGTCACTGCCGGCGTTGCCGCTCGTCTGTCGAGTGCCAGTCGGGGAGGTGTGCGGCGGGAAGCAGCTCTAGCTGACCAAGCCGGAAGCCAAAAGGGTGATGGTGGAGTGCATACGAGCATGTCGGACCTGGCCTGATGCACCCGACGGACATGTCGGACTCCACCTGACATATCCGATGTGCTTCGGATCCGACCTTCAGCAGATTACAAGCAATGATGGGTACAGTCCTCAGTAGAGTGCAGAGTGCAGACTGTCACGGGCACAGTTATCAGCCGACTGCAAACGGTCACGTGGTACAGTCTTCAGTAGTGCGCAGACCATCGCGGGTACGATGTACATACACTCTACGTTCAACACAAATGAAACCGTTCAGCTAAGGTAGAGTCTGCTGTGCCGGCATCGCGCACTGGTGGATTGTTTTGATGAGATGCGTACTCCCCAGAGGTGGGTCTCATTGGGTGTAGGGCTAGCCACACAAGTTTATTTGTATTATTGGTGTCGGGGTATCGTATTCTGAAGCTCTTGTGCCAATGTGTACTATGTTGTTTGAACTCGGTAATTGTACTTGTTACCTGTCTACTTGTTATAGTTGCACTTGTACTATGTCTCTTGAACTCGTGTCCAAACGTATGCGCTGGCTTGCGCTATGCCGATTCTGGCTGGTTGTATTTGTGGCCGAAAAGCTACCACGGTTGATAAAGTCCAAGATCCCATATATTCTGTGTTCATTGAAAATAATTTTCTTCTTCTTATGCGCCTAAGGTTCTTTCCTTTTTCCTATGATTACAATGGTGAGCGTCGCGCTTAGTACCGTGACGTCCTCGTTTGAGTAATAATTTGTATGCATATTTCACAGAACTAGTTTCAAGGAGGTCAAATTAGGTTGGCAGTATGATTGTATTTTTTCATGGGTCGGATTCTAGCGTCTACAATGGTACATCATACGCAATCCGGCAACGCCACTATCTACTGCCGATTTAATACGCCATGCTGCCTACCATGGCGTCACCAAATTTGTCATTTGCCAGTCGTCCGACCCCTCGGGCGAGGTGGAATCCCTCTGACAGATGCCTTCACGTCGCACCATAACTTCTGAACGGAACAGCATAAACCAGTAAGGAAGTAATGAAGGAACGGTAAGGTTCTTTCATCAATTCTGTGACGCGAAATGCTAGTGGAAACCTCCCGGGATAGCCGAATCACTTAGAAAAAGGTAAACACGAAATGCGAAATACTCTTAACTTCCATAGGCGAACGGCCTAAAACAGACCAGGTTTATGGGTGTTTACTTACAGTCCGCTAGGTGGCAGGTTAGTGCCGCTGATACGAGCAAATGATAGGCGCCAATGCGGAGTTTCCAATCCCAGTATGCTGATCCATGGTCCCAAGATGTGTGGTAGCCATGACAACCGACTTCATACTATTGGAGTAAACCCTGTTGTATCAACTATACCCGGTCTCCCGATATGTCTAAATCTAGGTTTGTAAATTATATGTTTATACATGCAGACATATATGTATATATATATGAATATATATATATATATATATATATATATATATATATATATATATATGTATAATATATATATATATATATATATATATATATATATATATATATATATATATATATATATATATATATATATATATATATATATATATATATATATATATATATCGTCTTGCGAAGGTACTGGCACAACCACTATCGGCCTCTCTAGGAGTAATCAGTGACAGTCATGTAAAAAATTCAGGGGACTTCTTGGACAGAGTGAAGCAAGAAGATGAAAATGAAGCTTCTTCTTCGACAGAGTGAAGCAAGCATCTGTTGTTGAGGGGAAGAAGATGGCCAGCTTGGACGTGAAATCGTTGCTTACAAATGTGCCGATTACCGGGGCAATGGACGCAGTTAAACGGGTGCTGGACTTGACTGATAGTGACTTGTTGCCCTTGCCGAGAAGATATTTCATCCAGTGAGTCGAGCATTGTGTTATATTCGGTGCTTTTCAGTTCGAGGGTGCAGAGTTTAGGCAGATAGAGGGTTTGGCGATGGGCTCTCCGCTGAGTACGGTATTAGCCAACATGTTCATGGAGGTGCTAGAGGTTGACTGCCTCCGCCCAATAGTTGGTAGCGAGTGTTTCTGGGTCCGGTATGTCGATGACTGTCTTGTAATGTTATTACAACATGTTGACCTAGTTGTAATGTTATTACAGCATGTTGACCTAGTTGCGCTCGTGAACACACTAAGCAACGTCAATCCACACATACAATTCACCACTTGAAATTGAACGAAACGGAAAACTTCAATTTTTGGACATACCGTAACATAGGACTGATGATGAACTTCTTTTTGGTGTCTACCGTAAGCCAACAAATAGGTACGATATCGTACACTTCTATTTAGGTCATTCCATGAGGTCAAGGAGACGGGTAGTCATAGGCTTCTTTCTGCCAGCCTACAGGATTTGCTCCTTAGATCGCCTGAATGGGGAGATCAACCTTCTGATAGATACGTTACAAAAAAATCAAAATGCCCTCATGCCATACTCGTCGGACTGAAGGAGAAGGCTCCAGAGATCCACAGGATGGGTAGCGGGGCGCGGGCATTTGAGAACCATCAGTTCATTGTGGTCCCTCCTTCCCACACCGGCGTAGGAATGTCCAAGTTCATGGGGGGGGGAAGGATCAGGTTAATTGAAATGTCAGGACGTAAAAACAGGGACTTAACCCGGTCTTTCCGGTCAGATCCTCACACCCCGTCTCGGGGGGGGGGGGGGTTAGTAACCTCCTCTAAAATCCAAACTAAACATCGCACGAAAACGAAAGAGATGCCATCGGAAAGCGCTCGACAGGTAGAGTCCGGGTCCACCCCCAAAACATTTTCACCCCAAAGTGACGTACTCAACAATTATTTTGTTTTGAAATTTTAAAAATTTCAAGGTTTCAAGTTTTCTTTAATTTTCATTTTCCAATGAGTAGAGAAGACCGAAAAACGTTGTTGGAAGTCATCTTAGCCTAATAAAAATGCTTAATTTAGCCAGAATCCTCTATTTGAACTACAATTGGCAAATATGCAAAATGTATATGCAGTCAAAAACGAAAAAAATGAAAACTTCCACTTGTACGTTTTGTTCCATCCGTAAAGATAAGCAAACGCTGAAAATTTCATTAAAATATCTGTATCCGGTAAAGCGTAACGACTGGTTAAACTTTTTTGGAGGTGACCTCACTTGACCTTGACTAACTCGTTGACCCTAGATGACCTGACTTCAAAATCTTGAAACAGCATGTCAAATTGATGTAGGAAAAGGTATGCCAAATGTGGGCGCGCTGCTGCGAGCCGTTCGTCTACCATCGGCGAAAAATCTGAGGGGGATCGGTTGAAGACCCCCCCCCCCCGAGACGGGACGGGTTAACCCATGCCGTTTTTCCGATCAGATCCTCACACCCCACCTCGAGGGGGGGGGGGCAGTTAGTAACACCCCTCTAAGATCCAAACTAAGCATCGCACGAAAACGAAAGAGGTGTCATCGGAAAGCGCTGGACGAGTAGGGTCAGAGTCCGCCCCCAAAACACTTTTCCCCAAAAAGTGACGTCAGCAGGGGGCTAGATTTTCACGACTTTTCACGACTTACATGATGTTTTTGGCTCTGGGGAGTTCATTTTGGGGATATATGAATACATTTTTTTTATTCGGAATGAGAAAAGGACAGCGGATTAAGGCTTCAATTTTTTGCCCCCCCCCCCCTCGAAAATAACAATTTTATCTTTTTGAAATTTCAAAATTTCCAGTTTTAAGTCTTCATTAATTTTCCTATTCCAGTGGGTAGAGTACACCGAGAAACGTTGTTGTAAATCACCTTTCCCTAACACAAAATGCTTATTTTAGCCAGAATCCTCTATTTAAACTGCAATTTGGCAAATACGCTGAATTTATATGTAGATGAAAACAAACAAACAAAAACCAAAAAATTCCACTGATAGGTTTTGTTGCATCCCTAAAGATAAGCAAACGCTGAAAGTTTCATTAAAATATCTGTATCCGTTAAAAGTGACGACTGGTTTATATTTGTTGGAGGTGACCTCACTTGACCTTTACTAACTCGTTGACCCTAGATGACCTTGACTAATTCGTGGACCCTAGATGACCTGATGTAGCGAATTCAATCAACGTTGCACGATGCCGAGTATTATATTCACAGGTGGTCACGCGCACACCGAGAGCCAGCGATCCAGAGTCCCTCGGTACCCTACCTCTCGTCACTTCGCACCGCCGCCTCATTGGTCCGCGCGCCATGACGCCACCGTCGGCCCACCCACCCAGAGATGCCACCGCCCACGCTGGTGCTGCCGGTCGACACGTCATAGCAAACTCTGCACCATACACACTACACCTGACTTGAAAATTTTGAATCAGCATGTCAAATTGATGTGGGAAAAGGTATGCCAGGTTTGGGCGCGCCGTTCGTCCACTATCCGCGAAAAACCTGAGGGGGCGGTTGAAGGCCCCCCGAGACGGGACGGTTTAATATCCAGGGCACATACATCTAAACCTATAGAGAGCAGACGGCGTTCTGTGATATACATGATCCCATGCAGTGGGTGTGCGGAGGCCTATATTGGTGAGACAGGGCGTTCTCTTCAACAACGTGTCCAGGGACACAGGGCTGACCACACACCCACACACACACACACACACACACACACACACACACACACACACACACACACACACACACACACACACACACACACACACACACACACACACACACACACACACACACACACACACACACACACACACACACACACACACACACACACACATACATACACACCATGCACTCACATGAGGAAGTGAATGATATTGGATGTAACATTCTCGAAAGCCAGCCATGGTTCTTTGTGTTGCGTTTTGTTGCATTTCGCCATCGACGCAGTATTTCGCAATGTCGTTATGTCGTCCGTCAGCCCAGCGAGAGGTTGGAATACGTGTCACGTTTTGGACACAAGAATTCGAGTGCATGATTGTGTGCTTGAAGTTTTTTTAATTTATTTTGTAATTGTCACCATGAAGGCCTGTAGTCGAAACGTTGGTGATGTGTTTTGTGGTAAAAATCAATTTTATCTCACTGTGCCACTTATTTAATAATTTGTCCAGATATTATTCAATATATATATATATATATATATATATATATATATATATATATATATATATATATATATATATATATATATATATATATATATATATATATATATATGTATATATATACTGATCAATACGCTATGGATTCGTCCCAACCAATGCCTCACCCAGCCTGCTGGGTGACACGCTGCACTGAGCTCATCTTGCCGGCTTTCTTACTCCCGCTGCCAGTGTCGGCGGTACTCGTTACGCTGCCACAGGGTATGTCCGGCTTCGGAAGTCGATCTTTTCAACATTATCATGGGGAAGTAGATCTACTAAAGGTTTCACTGGCAAGTAGATCTTCCGAACATGGAGGATGGATTTGTAGATCTTCTAAGTATTCGGGCCTGTGGGAAGATATTTTGATAGTTTCAGATATGGGTGGATCTTATGAACGTTTACTCCTCCAAAGAGACCTTTTGAACAATTGCAGCTACATGTAGGTGCTATGGACACTTCTTGGTCCAGTTAAACCTTGTAAGCAATTGAAACTCAAAATATATGCGAACTCTTCATAGGGAAGGAGGCCTTCTCATCATGCTAGTTTGGAAGTTGATTTTCTGAAACGTTGCATTGACAGATACATTTTCTTACCATTGAGGGTTTATTTGCAGCTATTTCGAACGTCCTGACTGGAGAGTAGAACTCTGGAAAATGTTAAACTGAGAATAGATCTTGCGAGGAATTCCATTTTCAAGTGCTTCTGTGACCACATTCAGATGAAAACATATCATATGAATAGATTCTGGAGTGCTTCGGAAGCATCGATTTTCTTCACATAGCTCGCAGGGCAGTATATTTTATCAACTACATACCATACGTTGTATTATATACAACGTATGAGCCTAGTTTTCCCTAGCAAAGGTGCGAAGGGCATTCACCAGATATTAAATACAATCGCCGTAGTCATAAATACAACTTCCTCCAATGTTTCAGTATAATTGTATTTGTCATCTCGACGAAATTAACCTTCGACAGTGCCATTCGTTTCCCATCTCCTATATAATGGAAATATTCAAGTTTCATTTTCAGCAATAGTTCGCAGAGATGTAAGCAGTCAGTTGCGAGCAGTAGCCGCCCAGGCATCTTACTGAACTTCCACAGAACAATGAAGTGCGTTCGACAGACATCCGTTGAGTCTGTTCATGACTAATGAAAATGTTGGATTTATCCGATACTGAGTTAGATGCAGTGAACCGAACGCACCATATAGTTCGAAATAGGCCCAATTTTCACAAACTTTTTAAAAACAGAAATGAAGCCCGACCCATGCTTGCACCCAGTAAATGTCGGGCACGATCCGTCTCCCAACCAGTAAATTTTGTTCTGGATGTAGCCGATACCTAGACCCGCCCAGTTACGATGCGCATTATATATTGCGATTTCCAGATATCACGGTACATTTAATCGCGTGTGGTAAGCTTAAAGTACGGGCTCGATATTGCTTGAAGATCGTACCTTAATTCTAGCCGTTGCGGAGATTTTCCTCTCTTCATTTTTCGAAACTCATAACTTATGATAATGTATACCAGAATGGTCTACATGGGTGGCAGGTGTAGAGCTTAGGTAGATCCTACCTATATACTTATGTTCTGCCAATGCTATAGGAGCGGATGGCACATCTTGTAAAGGTGTTTTTTTAAAAACCTACTAAGTGTGCTGGGCGACGGCCCAGCGGCTGTCCTTCCTACCGTCCTTCTGGGCGACCGCTGACCTTCTTTTCGCTCGCATCTACTTCCTCTTTCCATTTGAGGCCATACAATGCACGTTCTATTCATACTTCTACAGAGTGTATCAATGAAGGTGAGCAAGAGCAGCATATTTTGGTACTTTCTCAAAGAGAGTGACCGTGCTTTCGCTGAGCTGGTGGTTTGACAGGTTCACTAGCCGGGATGCTTCGCGTGTGTTGAGGTGCTCTATATCCGTTTGATCTGTGTCACTGTTCTGCGATGTTGAGTGACTCCGGGCTCCGTGACTCCGGCTCCATGACTCGGACCTCTGTGACTCCGTGCTGCCCACATGTTTGCCAGCATTGTCTGATGCGTTGTGGTTTAGTGCAATATTAGTGTTTTGTGAACAATCCGTTGATGTTGATTATCGTTCATAATTTGTTTTCTGAAACTACATTGATTTAATATCTCTATACCTCATGATCTACACCATACAATTAATTGAAAGAAAACAAAGTATGAAACCAGGTCCGACCCTTCCCGTGTGCGTTCATATATGCAAAATTTACGTCCCCGACCCCCCACCCTCCCTCCGCTATCCAGGATCAGCCTCGAGCCCGTAGCGCCTACCCGGATCAATTCAGACCACGGAATGTGGGCCCGCCAGCGGCCCGCCCCTTCCACGTTCATTGGGTGGTTCACGACGCACTTTATGTACAGTCATGGCTAATGGCGCCACCCACACTGCTTCGCCGGTGGGCCGCGAGATTGGGAAATGTCGCGAGCGGCGCTACTCAGGAATGTAGGCTCGCCTCGGCACCCACTCCTTGCTCGTATCCAGGCCTAGCCTCGATCCGTAGGGACTGACGGACCAACTTAGCCTACGGAATGCACATTGTAAGAGACCAGAAACGATTTGTCTTAACTTGTGAACAGTTTCGTGAATGGGAATTCGTGCGGTGCCAATCCCACAGGCCGAAGCCTAATGGGTTCGCGACAACTTTACGTCACATCTCGGGCACTCCATTAGCTGAACAGACACTTTCTCCTAGTGAACAAATACAGCGCACAACTAGCTTCCGGCTATCCCAGCTACTGAACTTTGGTGGGAGATTTAGATCCATTGCAAGATGCATGCCTCTGCCGGCCCAAGGTGGGACAAGTGATGTGCAACTTTTAAAAATGTAGAAAGGACAAGGTTTGTAAACAAAACACATGATCATTATAATGTGATCAGGAACTTGGTAGGAGTAGTCATGTTGACGTTAGCACGCGCCCTGGAGGGCCTCTGGAAATTACGCGCACTGGAGGGGGCGGATTCTCCCCTTCCCCAAGATCTCGGCTCCTATCAAAGCTGGAGAAACGAAATTCGCAGGGTGGATGGGTACGGTAGTGAACTCTATCACTTTTTGCAAATTGCATGAACTTAGGTCAATATCTTCGAGGTCAAATGAGGTCAAAGTCTCAACATTTTCTGCCTTTGCGTGGCTTCGCTTGTCATTGTTATGTATCGCTGTGGTTGTGTTTAGATGCTCTAAAATGGACATCAGTGATGTTTTGCACATTACTAATGATGCAATGCAAATGTTAGACCCAGCATTTGACCTCAGGTCACCTATATAGCAGCACTTTATCAGGTCATTACCTGCTCCATTTACCGAAACCGAGCCGCCAGCCCGACTACTCCGACAATAATGTCAAACAGTAGTTTTCAGGATGTGAAGGGAGAAACATGCAAGGTGGCATCAATCGCACGACAGTCATTTGCATTTATGACAACATTCCAGTTGACCAAGTCTGGTTCCATTAACCTGCCATGAACTTGACCTGACTTGACCTTGGTGACCTAGTGTTCCCAAGAACACTTCCGTTTTGCCAATATATAGGAAGCGCATCAGCATCGATTTTTGCGGTCTGATAGGTTTTTTAACGCTCACGACCCTAAACTCGAATTATATTCGGTCGATCTTCGCTCTTCTTGCTTTAACACGCGCACGTCCGGGGGCAGATATTTGCCATCTGCGGCTTTCCTAATTTTCCGCCACACTAATCGGGTTAGCAAAGCCAAACCTCGCATGGCTGCTCATTGGTCTTTTCCGCATATCCTCATGCATTTTTAAGCTTGGGTCATCTCAGGTGAGGTCACCAGGTCAGGCGAAGTGGCCCAACAACCCTCGGAGTTCTAGGTGGCATAACTTCCACAATAATTAGGCGATTTATTTCCAACTTATAACAGGTCATGATCTCACCAGGGACCATAAAATGCCCATCGGGTTTTTTTCTTAGCATTTACCTTAGGTCAGGTCGCGGCCATAGCTTCCCCATTATAGGGCTATGGTAAAATATAAAAATGCTTCCTGGTTACATATTTGCGCTCGGAATGATCTTACAACTGTTGTTGCATGTAGATGGAAGCTATGCTCAATGTTACCGTTGACATTTTTGCTCAGTGACCTCACCAATGTGTCTGAGGTCACCTGAGATCACTACACATTTCTGCGCATTATATCACACTGCATTGAGCTAGAACGCTGAAATTACCGTCATTGTGCTTGTATCTCCAACACGTGATCTCGATTGCATCTCGATTGATACATTACATGACCTTCCTAGGCGACTTCACGACCTTGACCTGATGTCATGACTTCATGACCTTGACCTGAAGTCATGATTTCATGACCTTGACCTGAGTTTCGGTTGATCTGACCTTAAATTACACCGCCTATTGTCGGTAGCGCATTTCACGGGCTGTCGAATAGCGTTCGCCATTTGCTTCTACCTGTTACAGGTCCTGATATATGTCAATATCTGAGTCCCACCTGATCTGGTCGAATTTGGCCTATGATGGCCCAGTGACCTGAATGTTGACCTGGGCGAAAAAATGACTGAAACACTTTCGATAGAACCCGTCACCAGTTATCCAACGGAGTTCTCCATTTGTCGCTAGCTAGCATAGTTCCAGAGATCTTAGGGGGGCAGACATCTGCCCCCGGACATGTGAAGTTGGCACGGATCGCCGGACGTAAAGACATAAAGACATAAAGACATAAAAGATTAGTGCAACTATGAGCCACAAGGGCCCTTCTTGGTTGCACTCTGTACACTGAACCAGTCGCCCACCAAATCTGTCAATCAGCCCTCCCTGTAATACTGAAAAGCAAGCCCTCTATTCTTATAATGATTGTCTATGCTGTTTTTAAAGATGTTCAATGTGCTGCTACTGACAATGTTGTCTGGCAGCTGGTTCCAGTGTTCTACCACCCTGTTGGTAAAGAAAGTCTGCCTTAACCTTGTTCTGCTGTGGTTAACTTTAATTTTGAATTTATGACCTCTAATTGCATCATTTCTGTTCAATTCAAACATTTCCCCAAGATATCCCCTCTCCAGACCATGAACAAATGTAAAGACCTCGATGAGATCTCCTCTCAGCCTTCTATATCTAAGTGAAAACATTCAATTTCTTCAATCTTTCCTCATATGCCAGGTTGCATATGCCATTAACCATTTTTGTAGCCCTCTTCTGTACTGTAAAAGCCAACAATCTTTTTCATTGCTAGGAGACCAAGCTTGGATGCAGTATTCCAAATGTGCCCTGACATATACGCTGTTTACGACGCAATCTCGGCTCCGGTGGAGCCGAGATATACTGGTTCGTACTTACCAGAAAAGTACTGGTTCTATGGTATTATTATAGTAGGAAATAGTATGTAAGAAATAGTAGAAAAATGAACGAAGGCAATAATGGCGACGGTGATACAATTATCCCTCGCACGGCTCGGGGGGATTAGATGCCTACCCCCCTCAGGTTTTCCCGCGCCAGCGGGGAAAGTGCGCGCGGCAGCGCGCTAAAATTTGTCATGCCTTACCATTAGCTATTTTTACATGTTCTTTAAACAAAGAATATAGTCGGGTCATCAAATGTCACCGAGTTATCGCGGGTCAAGTGAGGTCACCTCCAACAATACTTAAGTAGTCGCCATGCACAGTAAAGCTTCCTGGTGACTTCCTCATTTCTGTATGATACATTCCTATTTATTGCCCCGAGCATTCTCAGTGCCTTCTTCCTGGCTTCCTTGGTCTGTTCTGATGCCCCCAACTTTGTGTTTAGAATAACACCTAAATACTTCTCCTGTTGGGTCACTGATATCACTTGGCCACCTATCAAGTATGGAGCCTTCATATGCTGCTTACCTACATGCATGATTTTGCACTTATCAAATTAAATTTCATTTGCCATTCTTCGGACCACTTAACAAGATCGTCTAAGTCATTTTGCAACGAGATATGCTCATCTTGACCTGTTATAGGAACTACATTTGCCCTTTTCCAGTCTGTCGGAATTGCATTATGTTGATTGATTGATTATTTGGGCTTAAGGGCGCGTCGACTACTAAGGTCATTTTGTGCCCAGAATTTCATTATGTGAAACAGATCTACAAAATATACCATGTGGAAATGCCAGTTCGTTTTCAGCTTCTCGCAATACCCTAGCACAAATTTCATCAGATCCTGCTGCCTTGTTTGGCTTAATTTTCCTGATATGATTGAAAACATCACTATCAATGAAATCAACATCATTTATCCCATCACATGTCACTGAACTATGGTGTACGGTCGGCAGATTGGTCACATCATCCAATGTAAACACTGATTTAAACTGCTTGCTCAGCTCCTCAACCATCTCACTATCCTCACCCAATATAGTCCCGTTTACTTCCAGTGGACCAATTGTGCTAGAAACTATACTCAGCTTGTAGAAACTAAAGAACTGTTTAATGTCCCCATTACAGTTTATAGCTAAATCCAGTTCTTTTGCTCGCTTGGCTGCTCTGGTTTTTTGCTTCACAGTGTCTCTAGCTTTTCGATACGCCTTTAGATTAACATTTGAGGCTTCTTTAAAGACTCTAAATGCAGTTTTATTTGCCTTAATTGCTTTTATCAAGTCTGGTGTAGGCCATGCTGGCTTTCCTACCCTTCTTCTGCGTCTTGGCTTTTGGGGGACATGTCTAATTTGTATTTCCTTCAAGTAAGATTTTAACTTTTCCCACATTTCACAGGCATTTAAATTGGATAATTATTTTTCCCATCTGATGGCACTTAAAGCCGCTCTCATGCAGTCAAAGTCTCTATTCTGTTTCTACTGATTTCCTCACAAATCACCTTGTCAAGCTCCAGTTGCTGAGGATGTGGCAGGGTTCCTGATCGGTAGAAAGCTCCTCTCCTCAGAGTATTGCTGTTGCCTTTTCCCACAGTGACATCAAGCCAAATGGACTCCACATACACATTTTTATCCCCAACTGCTACTTTTTGAGAACTGAATAAGCTATTCATGTAGAGCATTACACCACCCCCTTTCATTGCTGGACCCCTATTGCAAGAAAACATATTGTATCCCTGGATCTCATAGTCCTGCGAATGATCTCCAAAATACCCTTCACTGACCCTTCCATGCCTCCGTAATGCAAACAAAATCTTGTTCCTCCTCAGCAACATAACACTTGAACTCATTAAATTTGGACCGGATACTCTGAGCATTAAACATCATACACTTAACAAATGCTCCAAAACCACCTTTGGATTGTTCTGCTTAACGTGCGAGTGTTAAGCAACGCGCTGGTCATTTATAAGCATGGACGCAAGCAATGGCGTATATCGTCCGGTAAAATCTGGTGTTATGTACGCCACACCGGAGGGGTGGGCGGATTTCGCCCAACCCCCTCCAAGGCGCGTGTTAGCCCTCGCCCGTATAGGGGGTGCAACCCCCCTCAGGTTTTCGTGAATTCCTTTCAAACCGATGACCGGATTGCTCTGAGATTGTCAGTACCCTCTGGGGCAACCTTTTGACGACTTTTGGTGATTTTTTTTCGATGCCATATCAGGTCACGGAGTTATGAGGTCATAAAGGGGAGCACCTCTGACCAGTTTTCAACAAATACGTGATTATCGCATGTATTTGTTTAACGTACTTAGCGTAATTATGGGCATATAATGGAAAATACGGATGCCCAGATGGGTTTCCATTCACAAATAATGTTCCAAAAGTCGGCGGCCTCGGTTGACCTCGGTTGGCCTCGTCTGACCTTTCGACCTTGTTTACCTACCCTACGGTAATTTGTCGTTCTGAATTCGAATTCAGCGTCCATTTTTACCCTAGGAAACGTTAAACTTAGGAATTTGAACCACTATTCGAAACGTTGGATGTATGGGGTCATGTCTTTGACCTCATTTGGTGCATTATATATCGCTCCGATGACATCGTGTAACATGTCGTTATGTTCGTAAGGTCCAAAGAAACATATTTCCTGGAATTTCGTGGATATTTATTCAGTAGTTTCGATACAACTGACGATTTTCTTAGGAAAATAAAGTAAATCCATTTTAAACATTTGACCTGACCTGGAAGGTTAACCATTGACCTTAGAAGGTCATACTGAATTCCAATTGCGAGATCTCGGCCAGATCTATAATTTTGGTTCATAGTTCGTTTTCGCCAGGGGGGTCGTACCCCGCCCCCATACGACAGAAAGTGGTATAATGTCGTATACTGGCGAAGGTTAACCCTCGCCAGTATACAAACATGTAGTCAGTGATGTGATAGTTTGCTCGCCAATAGCAACTCTGATATAAATGAAACTGGCTAGGACTCATTTTACACCCTAGGTATCATTGGAATCAATGGGTTGATCTAAACATGAATTGTGATCGATGGTGGGGATACGTTATTGACGGTAAACTTAGCGAACCCAATTTCGTATCAACGCGCACATGGAAGGGCTCTTCACATGGGCATCGGATGGTCGGTGTAGATCCGACCCCCTATGGTCTCGGAAACTACTGAAGCGGGAAGCATATAATTTCGAGGGTAGATTGCAGCTGTATTGAAGCCGTGAGGTCTAGTGCAGACGTACCAGCCGTGAGGTCGGTGACCCGCTCAGTAAAACTTTCCAGACCGTCTTGATGCCCCCGGCGGCTTCGCGCTGCGCGTAGCCTAAAGGGGAATACAAATGTACTCCATCAATCAAGAACAAGGACCCGATCCGAAACTCTAGCAGTGGCTGGAGAAAAAAGGAGGCGGGGCTACTGAAGGGAAGAAAATTTGGCAGCCACACAGAAGGGCCCCCCCTCTCTCTCTCTCTCTCTCTCTCTCTCTCTCTCTCTCTCTCTCTCTCTCTCTCTCTCTGCCTCTCGGACGCAACTCGGGAAAACTCTCCCAAAAGGACCCACTCAGGGTACAACAGTTACAGTTAGATAGAGATCGTTCAAATGGAGGCAGATGTGACGTGAAGTGCCGGGCGGCGAAGAGTGACGGACGACTGGAGGGCGACCACCGTCGGGAATGCGAGTGTCATACGTCTGACATGTCTTCCTATTTACCAAACCTTGCCGAACCAATTTAAATTATGTTACGCAGCTTCTGCCTCATCAACCTAATTAATTGCTGAAGGGAGCGACCTGTCTCATGGGGGGGGGTGCAAGTATAATAAATTCAGGATGGGTAGGAAGTGTGTGGCATTCGAGGACGGAGATCAGATATGTCGAGTAGTGTATGAGCAGTGCGTGTGCGGAATGTGATGCTGTGTATGTAAGTGTAAACATATTAGACTAAGCATATAAATTATGTGGTGGCATCAGCAGAGACTGGTGGTAGCAGTTCGCCAGTGATGGACAGGAGGAGCGGCAGAGCAGGGCCGGATAAAGTAAGACATCGAGTGTTGTAGCACAATCATGCTTGGAACAACTTCTGTCTTCCTCTTCCCATCCAGTTACGTTTGGCCTTTAGACTAACAGGAGTACAAACAATACTATAGCTACCCCACCTGTCGCGGTGCAGCCCTTTCTTTGCAGTCCAAACTTTACCTGAACTCAAAGGATACCCTTCAGCTGTGCGTTCACAGGCGAACTTACGTGAGGGACCAGATAACATGTAGGTCAAATTCCGAGGGGGCGAGTACCGACGGCAGTCAGCGACCATCCGTGGGAACTAACGTAAGGGATGACGTCAGGGATACGACCCTCCCATACCCACGGTAGCGTAGTAAATACCTCAACGACCCGTTGGACGGAGGGGAGGGTAATTATGTCTTAGCTGAAGAACGATCCGGGCTACGGGGCTGAGGGGCGTGTGCCACAGTTTTCGTTGAGGGGTACATGTCACGCTTTTCCCTTGGATGGAAGAGAACGATGCCGCGGGTTCCCGGCGCAGGTCACTGTGTACCTGATATTAATTTGTTATATGAAGTAAATTAACAAGCGATGATGGCGACCTGCGAGCCGTCGGCTTATGGACTGAATGTTTCCGAGTAATGGTACTAAGTGTTCAAGCCAGTTTAAATTGTTTAGAATATTAATGTTACATATATGATCTGTGTTTTGATATTGTGTAATTGCGAGAGGGTTCAATGAACGGACACTTCGAGGACATTAATTCACCTGCTCTTGATCTTTGACCGCAAAATATCGCTGGCCTCTGCGACCCAGGGGTGCAGATGAGGGGGCGAGCATAGTATGCATGTGGCAGGGGCCCATAAAGGGGCCGCCACATTGAGTTCACCGGAAGTCTGGCGCCCGGGTATAGGCAAAACACTGCCAGGAAATTTATCCACCCCCGTTCTCTGTATGTGGACACGGATGGTACAGAGTTTCGGGGGACGCACGGACTGGTTTGGCATGCCGTAAGCCCCGAGGCCAAAATTGTAGGGCCAGCTAGGTTATATAAACGACCAGGGGACGTGCCCAACGAGGTAGGGATCCATGCCCGCCCGTGGACGCGTTGACTTGGTCGCAAGTGTACGACGAATAAGGCCCGGC
Organism: Imbricaverruca yamaguchii; assembly: GCA_034440575.1. NCBI lineage: Eukaryota > Metazoa > Arthropoda > Thecostraca > Neoverrucidae > Imbricaverruca > Imbricaverruca yamaguchii. The sequence goes on from JAOTOL010001621.1 coordinate 2,826,000, forward strand.
GCGGCATCGATAGACTTTAAGGCTAGGTATGTCGGTCAAAGATACCAGAGCACTTGTATCAGCCCTCGGAGCCAGTACGATGAGCCCCCTCGTTGCGGTTCAGACTTTGTCCATGCGAGGAACGCTGCCAATAATGGCTAGGTCAGCTATGATTGGCAGTGAAAGGTTTGCTTCTTCAGCCAACGTACCGTCAAAAATAGAGCAATTGTCTGTCGATCCATTTGTTTGTGTACCGCTGAAGGGGGCGGGTCGGGAGATAAATTTTGGGACCAAGCAATTCATTAATTAATAAAGAGACCATAAATGGGGCGAGCGAAAGTGAAGTGAATGAGGAGAGTTAATGTGAGTTGGTAGCTTTTAGTTTAGGATCAGCGGAAGCCGATTGGGGCTCAATACACGCACCTATGGCGTGCGGTACATTGTACAACATTATGCTATTACTAGCGTCCAATAAGTCCCAATATGGTGTCAATGAAACCAATGGCAAATTTCATTCTCATCAATTCTCTAGTGCAACTTATTAATTAAAATCTGGCTAAAGACACTCACTTACCTATATGGTGTTCCCAAAACTTTGACCTCGCACGTATATAAATTTGTGTTAGGGACGGTAGCTCAAACCAACATCACGTCGGCTGAGGTTTGGGGAATGTGTGGTGGAGGTGGCGAGGAAACACAGCACAATACACCACTGACAGGCACAATCAGCAAATGAGTGCTTTAGGTTAAGCCTTCAATAAGTTAAAGTAGTTCAGTCAGTTGCAGTCGAGTTTAGGCCAGGGTTAGCGAATAACATTCACACACCCATACCGCTCACCCCCGCACTCCCGCACCCCCACAACACCCCGCACCCACACCCACCACCACCCAGACACCCCACCGACAGCAGAGCCGCCACTCCTACATAACCTTTTGTGTCCCGACGTCATTTGCTTGAATTCCTAGCTCTGGTTTCAGCGACCTCGACACTTTTGGTGCTCCAATACGTTTTGGAGGCCGTTGGCGTCATTGTTTGTGGCCCAAAGTGATTATCCATGTCCGGGTTGTTTTTCGTTTCCCCGGCTTCATTTGTGTCCCAATGATACTGTTGGGGAACAGTATGACCTGTCGTGCCACTAGAGTGATTTTCATGGTCCGTGCGTTATTTTTTTATACCCCAGGCTCAGGTTTATGTTCAAGGGCCCGACCGGATCTTTTGGGTCCTATATCGTGATTTTTATGTACCACTACGACTCCCACCATTTATTATGGGCTTCTTCTTGCAAATTGTAGGCCTCATCTCGCGACTTAGGGGGCCTCGTGTCATTTCCCGGAGCCTCTTTGCCGGTTTTGGATGCCTCCTCGTGTGTCCTACCCTTCTCCATATTCAATATTCCTCCTATCCCATCTTGAAGAGGCTCCCCTACATCCTAAGGCCCCTTTAACATAACACGAAGCTTCCTCTCGTATTTCATGGGCATTCTCTGCTAAATAATGGACCTCCCGCCATACTCCGTAGGCCTCCTCCTTTGTCGTGGCAAAGCCTTACACGTCTTGAGTGATCTTCAATTTTATAAACCTCATCTCCTTCCATACCTGCTATCACTCCAATCTTAGGGGCCTCCTCTCATTTCCTGGGAACTCCTTCCGGTCTTCGGAGCCTCAGTCAGTCTTGGAGACGTTCTACTCCGTCTTAAGGGACTCCTTGGCGTCCGGCTGTGACCTCCTTTCCTCTTCTAGAAGTCTTCTTTTTTTCAAATTGGTGGCCTCCTATTAAGTCTGGGGCCTCCTCCTCTGTATTTCTATTTGTTATTTGCCAATTTTAATGGTGGCCTCTTATCTCTTGGTAGACTCCTGTTCTCTCCCAGGTTCCCCCTTCCAAATTGCAGGCAACCATTCATATCTCAGCTGCCTTGTCGATTCCTGGGAACATTCTTACCCGCCTTGGACTGCCTCCTTTCTCGTCTGGGAGCCATCTCTCTTATCTAATGAACTTTCTCTCCTATTGTATGGGCCTCCGAAATCATCATGGGGTCTCATTTCCAATCATATGTCGTCCACTTCCGAATTAGGTGCCTCCTGCCACGCTTTCTGGATCATCATTTTCTACCTGGGTGGAGCCTTTCCCGTCTTGTGGCCTGGTTTTGCGACTCCGAAACTTCATCTCATATCCACCGGCTTTCTCTTCCGCCTTAGGACCTCCTCTCATTTTCTTGGACCTCCCTTCCCCTGTTGGGGACTCATTTGCAATTCTGGGGGCCTCCGTGCCAATTGTTGGCACTCTCTTGATTGCTGTGGATTCCTGTCCTCTCCTAGGTGACTCCTTTTTCAAATTAGGAGCCTCCTCTCACGTCTTGGGGGCCTCCTCACCTCATTAACCTCTTAGCAGGGTGATTTTGCATCATAGTCCCAAATCTTCTCTCCTGGGTCTTGCTCTTCCAAAATATGGTCCTCATCTCGCTGGTCTCAGTGGCCCTTCATTTCTGCGGAGACCTTCTTACACATCTTGGGGCTCGCTCTTGCATCCGGCGAACTCTCTCCAATCATTCCTTATGTTCTATTGTAGTGGCCTCCTCTTCTATCTTCGGGGGATTCGTTTCCATTAAGAATATTCTGCCACCGATCGGAAAATTTCTTGTCTAACCTAGTGTGTTCTTGTCCGTCTCGGGTGCAACCTTTTCATCCTAGGGGCCTCCTCCCGATATCTGTTCTCCGTCTCGTATAGGGACATGATGATATTTTTTTCGGGGGCCTCGCTGCCAGTCTGGGTACCTCCTTGACAGCTTATCTTCTGTCTCCTCGGCCTCCCTGCTCACCTTTTTTCCCTGTGCATTTCCGGATTAGGATCTCCCCAAAATTCGGTGGGGGCTGGGGGTGCCCCCAGCCTGACGGCTTGGGGCAACCGCCGCAGGCTCCCCCACCCCGGTGGCGACGCCACTGGTTGTGGCTGGCGGCGATGAACGTGCATTGTCCGCTCAGAGCTTCCACATTGCAGCACATGGTGCCCGTGGGTAGGTGACAGTTCGGACCTGCTGCAGTTCATGCGTCATCGCGACCAGGCTTTCCAGACTCGGCAGAGCTATCGGACCAAATTTGATTTGCTAGTTTATCGGAAGCTTGGGAACCGTTTGAACTCTGCGTTCGCAAATGCCAGGTGTGACTGTGTGCGCGCAACCGTACCAATTACTGGCGATGTATCCGGAACCTTGTGCTCCAACCAGCCGGAGGAGGGGAGGGAGCCGTGAGGGGCCTGGCAGCGAAGTTGGCAGGCGAATTTAATCCTCACTTTGCTTCCGTGAGCCCACGCATTGCTGCCGGTCTAGTTGCTGGCAACGACGGCGTTCCCCTCATGCGTCAACGACCACCTTGCGTGACTACCACCGGCCTCTGGCTACATCGGGTGGCCCTGCCCGAGCTATTTAGAGCGATACGTAGCATGTCTTCGTCGAGAGCGTTGGCATCGATGGCGCAACACTGCACGTTTTCCGCAAATGTTTTCCGGTTCTCTGGCCTCACCCACTTCACCTTATTAACACTTCAGTCGTCTCCTGTGTATTCCCTGCGTCGTGGAAAACTGCCTCGTTTGTTCCACTTCACAAATCTGGGCCTCGCGATGTCGCCAGTAACTTTTGTCCAATCTCTATTGTGCCAGTCTTATCCATGTTACGTTAAAAAGTAGTCTGTGCCCAGCTGTCGTCTTATCTGGTCACTAATCACATTCTTTCCTCCTCCCAGTAAGCCTACAGGCCATGTCATTCGACGGAGAACGCCTGGTCGACACTGTCGAGTGGATCACACGTCGCGTTGACACTGGTCACATCGCTTCACATCGCTGCATCACCATCGACCTGAGCAAAGCATTCGACAACATCGACCATGGTATCCTCCTGCGTAAGCTCCAGTGGTACGACGTCGACCCGAGGTGGTTTCATAGCTACCTTATTGACCGGCGGCAGGTGATAAGTGGAGGCTCTTTATCCCTTTCGCTATCCCATGGCGTCCCTCAGGGATCCCTTGTTGGTTCCTTGCTCTTTAGCATCTTCATGAATAACCTGCACGCGTGTATTCCATACGGACGTCTGGTATCATATGCTGACGACACCCAACTGCTAGATTTTGTACATCCTGATGACTTACCCGTTCTTAAATCCCGGCAGGAGAACACCATCCTTGCTATTCTGTCCCACTTCACATCCAACGCCTTGAAGATAATCTCCACTAAAACTATCCTACTACTCGTCGGCACGGTCCAAGCCCGCCAAAAAAAAAACACATCCTACCAAATCAACATTGGCAGTCACGTTCTAACACCCTCGCCATTCGTGAAGATGCTGGAAGTCATCATTGACTGCACCCTATCCTGGGAGGAGCACAAATCCCACGCTGTCAAAAAGTGGAACTCCATCTTGTTCTGTCTTCACAATATCCGTCACCATCTCACAACCGAATCACGAAGACTCCTAATTCAGCCTCACGTCTTCCCACACATCCTATGCTTCTTCACCGTCTGGGGAGAGGATGCCCAATGTCACCTCTGAAGAGTGCAGAAGGCGATCAAATTCTGGGCCAGGATCGTCCCAGGGGCTCGCCATCGTGATCATATCTCGCCGACAGTGGCAACGCTGGGCTGGCGTGGTGTCCGTGAACTCGTCACCCACCGCGAAAACATCGCCGTGTTTAGAGCCCTGAGTGATCCGCGAGTCCCACCCGAGGTGATCGTTCTCCGTTCCGCCGGCGGTCAGATGTCTCCTGGCACTCCACCAGTGCGACAGTGGCTGGGGCGCTGGAGCCACCGCTTTTCCGCCTCAGCATGTCACGTAGTCTTCTTCTCCCGGGCAGCCTCGGCCGCCGCCGGCTACTTCCACTTCTCCGACACGGGGCGAGTACGTCGAGATGCTCAACAACGACGTCTTTTAAATTGACATTACGTGTTCGGTTTTCCCTGTATGCTGTTATTATACTGCTTCCATATCCATGTTTGTTAAATGTATCTGACTGTAATTTAACTGAAACCAAATATTCATCCATTTTATGGAATCGGCTTGTTGCACTCGCAAATATAAACACAAATGCAGGCTCCTTCAGCCTGACACGTAAACATGACGAGGTGGAAGGAACAGTTGCGTCCTACAGGCTCCTTCAGTCTGACACGGAGCTGACACGGAGACATGACGAGGCGACAGGGAACAGTTGCATCCTGCTTCTTCAGCCTGACATGGAGACATGCCGAGGCGGAGGGAACAGCTGCGTCCTACGGGCCCCTCCAGCGTGTTTCAGCTGACGCCGAACCAGAGTCCAGTTATATCACCAATTTAGATTGTTTGTATTCGATTGGTTCTGAATAACCTCGACGTAGTCAACCTGATGGTAACGGGTCACGCTGATCTCATTTCGAGTTGCTTTATGGTAAATGATAAAACCAGCTGATTTTTGGGTGATAGGATATCCTCTCACCTGACGAATTGCTCGGACACCTGCTATGTTCGCTCCCTGTGAACATTTAGATACGAATACACTGCTGATGAGATTCGTCATATCCTACTGTATACCTGCAGGACTGGAGACGCTTCTGTACAAGTACCGATCGACATAGAGGTGGCGATCGAAGACCCACTGTCTGTCAGCCGTCCCCTATTGTCTGTCAGCCGTCTTCTCTTGTACGTCAGCCGTCTTCTCTTGTGTGTCAGCTGTTTTCTATTGTCTGTCATCCGTCTTCTCTTCTCTGTTAGACCATCCTGTTGTTCGTAAGCCGTATCCTATTGTCCAGCCGCAGCCACCACCAGTTGTCCGGCACACCGGCTCGGCGCCGGCGCCGAGCACACACGCGCGCTCCCCCCCCCCCCCGCGACAGACCCGGCTCAGCCGAGGCGCACCGCCCGAGTACCACCACCACCACCATCACGTGACCAGCAAAAGGTCAGGGTACCGGTCAGGCAAGGTCACCTACCCTCGCCACAGCCGGGGGCGACGGCAGCGCGCGAGGAGGGCCACACAGAGCGCAACAAATGGACACGTCAAGCCAACACAACCCGTTATACTTCAACAACACGCAACACATAAATCCTAACATGAGACAACATCGACACATACTGACACTCTGGCCACCATCAGACAACTGTTGGGAGACGGAGGCGCCGACCGAATCTACTTCGCACTGACTAGCCTACCGATCGCCATCAACTCAACTGGGCGCTGTCCACAAATAGCTTCAACGCTGATCCGCTGCCAGCCATTAGACAATGACCTCGCAGCGAGATACGCGTCAGTGCGTCCAGACCTGCCCGCCTCCAGGCACTGAAACAACCTCATCCGGCATTGGGCGCCGCTACCGGCACACTGCTGCGTGCCTATCAATTACATTAGACTGAGCCGACGCCACCCGGCCACGATTGCCACCGCACCGTTCCGACAGCGAGCCGGTGGGTTGTTACGGCCAAACACTGTTCCGGCGTCGAGCTAACTGGCTGCTGCGGCCGCCACACTGTTCCGGCGGCGCGCTGATTGGCTGCTGCGGCCGCCACACTGTTCCGGCGGCGAGTTGATTGGCTTCTGCGGCCGCCACACTGTTCCGGCAGCGAGCTGATTGGCTGCTGCGGCCGCCACAGTGCTCCGGTGGCGAGCTGATTGGCTGCTGCGGCCGCCACACTATTCCGGCAGCGAGCTGATTGGCTGCTGCAGTTGCCACACTTCCGGCGGCACGCGGACGGGAGGCTGGTGACAAGCAGGGTGGAGGAAAGCCGGGAAAGCAATGTGGCCTGGCGAATACATTGCCACGCAGAGCAACAGTCAATATTGACATGGTCTGGTCGACTGCGATAGCAATCATCCGTAGGCTTGCGGACTTGCTTGTGGTACGTTTTCCTTATGTTTTCGTCACTCCCATTTTACAGTCGATTTTACAGTTTGTCGAATTTTCAAGATCAACAGTTTTGGCCCGTTGCTCCTCGATGAAAACCTAGTAAGGGTTTCCCTAATACGACAACCGGTCTGAATCCCACCCCGATTAGTAAGAACCCCATAGAACATAATCACCCTCCCTTCGCATCCTTAATACCTCACGAACATTGAAGCGAGAAGAACCTTCTTTGTATGGGCACACTTGTAACAGTTACGGCGCAGTGCACGGTTACTGTGGGACTGTGGGACTGTGGGACTGTGGGACTGTGGGACTGTGGGACTGTGGGACTGTGGGACTGTGGGACTGTGGGACTGTGGGACTGTGGGACTGTGGGACTGTGGGACTGTGGGACTGTGGGACTGTGGGACTGTGGGACTGTGGGACTGTGGGACTGTGGGACTTGGGACTGTGGGACTGTGGGACTGTGGGACTGTGGGACTGTGGGACTGTGGGACTGTGGGACTGTGGGACTGTGGGACTGTGGGACTGTGGGACTGTGGGACTGTGGGACTGTGGGACTGTGGGACTGTGGGACTGTGGGACTGTGGGACTGTGGGACTGTGGGACTGTGGGACTGTGGGACTGTGGGACTGTGGGACTGTGGGACTGTGGGACTGTGGGACTGTGGGACTGTGGGACTGTGGGACTGTGGGACTGTGGGACTGTGGGACTGTGGGACTGTGGGACTGTGGGACTGTGGGACTGTGGGACTGTGGGACTGTGGGACTGTGGGACTGTGGGACTGTGGGACTGTGGGACTGTGGGACTGTGGGACTGTGGGACTGTGGGACTGTGGGACTGTGGGACTGTGGGACTGTGGGACTGTGGGACTGTGGGACTGTGGGACTGGGACTGTGGGACTGTGGGACTGTGGGACTGTGGGACTGTGGGACTGTGGGACTGTGGGACTGTGGGACTGTGGGACTGTGGGACTTGGGACTGTGGGACTGTGGGACTGTGGGACTGTGGGACTGTGGGATTGAGGGACTGTGGGACTGTGGGACTGTGGGACTGTGGGACTGTGGGACTGTGGGACTGTGGGACTGTGGGACTGTGGGACTGTGGGACTGTGGGACTGTGGGACTGTGGGACTGTGGGACTGTGGGACTGTGGGACTGTGGGACTGCACTGTGGTACACTGCCAGTAGGGTGGGAAGTGGGAACACTACTCGGTGTGGGCTACGAAGCTTGGCTGGTATGTGGGCGGCCAGCAGCTCGGTACACCAGGTTAGCCCGTGAAGCGCAACCTGGCGTGGTGTGCTGCCACATTTAATCACCCGGTGTATGTGGTGGTTCGTCACCTGATGGATGTGGTGGTTCGCCACCTGATGGATGTGGTGGTTCGTCACCTGATGGATGTGGTGGTTCGTCATCTGGTGGATGTGGTGGTTCGTCATCTGATGGATGTGGTGGTTCATCACCTGATGTGGTGCAGTGTTTCATGACCTCATGCGATGCAATGATTGATCGCCTGGTATGGTGCAGTGGTTCATCACCTGATGCGGTGCAGTGGTTCATCACCTGATGTGGTGCAGTGGTTCATCACCTGGTATGGTGCAATGGTTCATCACCTGATGCGGTGCAGTGGTTTATCACCTGACGCGGTGCAGTGGTTCATCACCTGATGTGGTGCAGTGGTTCATCACATGATGCTGTGCAGTGGTTCATCGCATGATGCTGTGCAGTGGTTCATCACCTGGTGCGGTGCAGTGGTTCATCACATGATGCTGTGCAGCGGTACGCCAATCCGAGTCAATCTGCGTGATGCCAATTTGATTACTTGCCATCGTATTAACATGAGCATATGGAAATGTAATTAAGACACAGCAATTATCACGTGCGCACTAAATGTAATGAGGTAAGGGTAAACCTCCATATGCTAGCACCTCCATGAGCTACTGCTTGTGTATGTGTGTGTGTGTGTGTGTGTGTGTGTGTGGTGTGTGTGTGTTGTGTGTGTATGTGTGTGTGTGTATTTGTGGGTGTGTCGCTACTGCTTGTGTTTGTGTCATTGTGTGTATGTGTGTGTATGTGTGTGTGTGGTGTGTGTATTTGTGGGTGGGTCGCTACTGCTTGTGTTTGTGTCATTGTGTGTATGTGTGTGTATGTGTGTGTATATTTGTGGGTGTGTCGGTACTGATTATGTGTGTCATTATGTGAGTGCGTGCATTTGTGTGTGTGTGTGTGTATCGCTACTCCTTGCGTGTGGATGCCTCACCCAACATTGACGCCCGTCTAGTGTGTTATTCACACGTTGGTGCACCAACACAAAAACTTCGCCCAAACCGAGACACCAGCCAGTCGTCGAATGGATTTCCCCACCTCGCTTTCCAGAATTGGCTTCGCATCTCTATCGAGGCGAGAGAGCGCAGTTTCTTTTGCTATTCCATCTGCGCCTGCATCGGAACAGATCTGGATGGCGCTCGGGGGAAGCCAAGAGGATGCCGATTTCTGCTGGCGTTGCTCCCAACTGAGCTGACCAAATGTCTGAGCTTGTACTGCCCCAGGCTGCTGGACAAACAAAGGCTTTCGACGTGGCGTTAGTCGGGTCTGTACGGACAGGGATGGCTGGATTTCAATCTCGTCTGAGATGAACCGGTGGGATATATAGCTGATCAAATGGTGGGGAGAGGTGCAGATGCTAGCGGTATTTGCTTGGTAAGAGACACATATTCTTGGCAAGGTGCCAAAGAAAATAGTTATTTTGAGGGTACATCTTGGGAGGAAGAAATGAAAACCTGAAATGTCTTCACCGAAGTTCGTACACGTGCTGCTATACGATCGACATGGTCGATGAGTCCTAAAGCCCAAATAACCAACTTACACGCGCACAAACAAACTTACCGAAGACATTACGCGTGCAGTGGTAATGTCTTCGGTTGCATTCATGAACCGAAAAACCACAGTTGCTTCTCGATTAGAGCGTGACACCTATAAACCGGGTGACTGACAGCGTCCTGGTTTAGTCCTACTTGACCTGACCAAGAGGTCATATCAAAGCGAGTAGCTGAAACTGTTGATAATCTGTCAACCGAGGGATAATGCCTCGCAAGTCGTTCATGCATTTATCTACTTAACTCTAGATGCACGTTAGTGGAGAGATCAAATTGAACCATCGAACTACGATGGTAGAACCATTTGCTTCAATGCAAGCTGAAATGTTAACTTTCATGTGTGCAAATATGCATGCACGCAGAATGCATGATGCATGTATGCGTGACATGCTATCCGACGGAATTCATACATTCCATCAGATAACATGTAATGCACTGTTCTAGCTCATCATGCCCGACAAGTGTGACTGACTAAGCGATAATAATGGTTGCGAGCTCACGTGCATGAGCTGGCTTTACCACCTAAGACAAGAGCTGAACTATGCCATCCTTCCTACACTTTCATCACAACACACTACTGCGTTTATCTTCACCCGTCCCGTTTCGGGGGTCTTCAACCGCCCCACTCAGATTTTTCGCTGATAGTGGATGAACGGCGCACGGCAGCGCGCCCAAATATGGCATACCTTTTCCCACATCAATTTGGCATGCTGTTTAAAAAATTTGAAGTCAGGTCATCTAGGGTCAACGAGTTAGTCAAGGTCAAGTGAGTTCATCTCCAAAAAGGTTTAACCAGTCATCACGCTTTAACGGATACAGACATTTTAATGAAACTTTCAGCGTTTGCTTATCTTTACGGATGGAAAAAAAACGTAGAAGTGGAATTTTTCATTTTTTGGTTTTTGACTACATATAAATTTTGCGTATTTACCAAAGTGCAGTTCAAATTGAGGATTCTGTATAAAGTAAGCATTTTGTATTAGGGCAAGTTGACTTCCAACGTTTCTCGGTCTGCTCTACCCATTGAAAAAGGAAAAGTAAAGACAACTTCGAAACTCAAAATTGTGAAATTTAAAAGTATATATTTCTTTCTTCGGGGGGGGGGGAAATGAATTATAGCCCTGGTCGATTTCGCTGTTCTTTTCTCATTCCAACTAAAAAAATCAGATATCTCCAAAATGAACTCCCTAGAGTCAAAAACATAATGTAAGTCGTGAAAAGTCGTGAAAATTTAGCCCCCTGGTGACGTCACTCTTTTGGGAAATTGTTTTGGAGGGTGGACCCGGACCCTACTGGTCGAGCGCTATCCGATGACACCTCTTTCGTTTTCGTGCGATGCTCAGTTTGTACTTTAGAGGGAGGTCTTCAACCGCCGCCCCCCCCGAGATGGGGTGTGATGATTTGACCGGAAAGAGGGTTAACACGCGCACGTCCGGGGGCAGATATTTGCCCCCTGCGGTTTTCCTAATTTGCCACCATACTAATCGGGTTAGCAAGGCCAAACCTCGCATGGCTGCTCATTAGACTTGTCCGCATATCCTCATACATTTTAAATCCTGGGTCATCTCAGGTAAGGTCACCAGGTCAGGTGAAGTGACCTAACAACCCTCGGAGTTCTAGGTGGCTTAACATCCACAAAAATTGGCGATTGATTTCGAACTTATAACACAAACTTATATACAAACTTAAAACTTATGATCTCATCAGGGACATATATATATATATATATATATGTATACATATATATAGATATATATATATATATATATATATATATATATATATATATATATATATATATATATATATTCTTTTTCGTAGCATTGACCTGAGGTCACGTCGCGGCCATGCATTCCCCCATCATAGGGCTATGGTAAAATATACAAATGTTTTCTGGTTACATACATGCTCCCGGAAAGACCTCACTACGGTTGCGGCGTGTAGATGGAAGCTATGCTCAATGTTACCGTTGGCATTTTCCCTCAGTGACCTCGTCAAGGTCATCTGAGGTCACCTGAGATCACTAGCACATTTATACGCATTATATCGCACTGCATTGAGCTAGAAGGCTGAAATTGCCGTCATTGTGCTTGTATCGCCACGACGTGTCGTTTGATACATTACATACCCTCCCTAGGCTACTTCATGATCTCGACCTGAAGTCATAGTTTCGGTTGACCTGACCTTAAATCACACCGCCTATTGTCGATAGCACATTTAAAGGACTGTCGAATAGCGTTCGCGGTTCGTTTCTATCTGTTACAGGTCCTGAAATATGTGTCAATAGCTGAAAGTCCCACCCGATGTGGTCGAATTTGACGTATGATGACCCAGTGACCTGAATATTGACCTGAGAGAAAAAATGACCGAAACACTTTCTATAGAGCCTGTCACCAACTATCCAACGCCGTTTTCTGTTTGTCGCTAGTTAGCATAGTTCTAGATATCATAGGGGATATCTAGAGATCTGCCACCCCGGACATGCGAAGTTCGCGCGGACCGCCGGACGTACGAGTGTTGAAGAGTTCTCCAGTAGTTTATCTTGATAAGCTCATTGTGCAGTTTCAGCACTGCTCGCGCACGTTCAGTATGACAGTCGTCTTGCTATCAGCTTTGGACACCATTGGATCAGATATAATCGAACTGTCTTGTGCAATGTGTATGGTGGAAGAGATCGAGATGGAGGGACATCGATCGGAATATTCATGCTTGTATGCCAAAGTTTTTCAACATTTAAGTAATCCTCTGCATTATTCAGTGATATTAGAATGAATTGGGTGACTAATCAGAATAACATCCCGACTGTCGAAGCTGGCATCGACCTTTTAAATGCTGCTACTCAAAGTTTGATGTTGAGATCTCGCACTAGACTGTATTTTTCGACTGCGAACCGTCAAAAAAAAGAAGCCAGTGTATAATTTGCTGATCTGTACTTCAAGTATAATTGTTACGTCTTACGCAGGCCAACAGGGCTAAGGTGGAGGATGCTATCAACAGCTTACAGCCAGTAATAATTAGCCTATTGCTAGGGCACCGACCGTTAGCTAGAGGCCTCTAGCGAATAACACGGCTTCCCTAGAGGGGAACTTTTAAACCGACCAGATGACAGACTGACAGCATAGCAAACCGCATCGTCCAAGCTACCCAAGACACCGGAGAGTTACTCTAATTTCTTGTGATACGACGCGGACTTGTGTTGCATCACAGTAGGCCGAAAGTTGGAATCCGCTGCCTCGTTTTTCTGGCAACTGCTCGAGACCAACTTCAAATCGGTCAAATGGACACCGAGTCGACCCCAGTCAAGGCGTCAGCCGTCAGCTACGTCAGCCGTCAACTACGTCGACAGCCGGATGGATGCCGTTCCATGAAATTGGTGGACGTCGTATCGACCGTCAACTTGTCCCAACTGGCACCGACATCTGTCCGGTATCCGGCTGACGGGCGCAAATTGTTGACCTCGTACGTCGCCAGCCGTGTGTAAGCACCAGGACGGATCGTCCGTCTGGCGTCAAATGTAGCACAGTAAGTACACTGGCTAGTCCGTGCCCTTGGCTCTGTCGACTGACCACGGACAGCAAGCACATAAGATGTCGAATGACAAATGATGAATGACCACGGTCGAACGATCACGAACAGCAAACACATAAGATGTGAGAATGACGAATACCACGGGAAACATGGTAAACCACCGAAACCCGGAACATGAAAACCCAAACCCAACCACAAACCAAGTAAAAACCACCAAACCACCCAAAAACAACCAAAAACACCCAAAAAACCCCAAAAAAACCCCCAAAAAACCCCCAAAAAAACCCAAAAACCAAAACAAACCCAAAAAAACCAACAAAACACAAAACCAAAAAAAACACAAAAAAAACAAAAAAACCAAAACCAAAAAACAAAAAAAAAACAAAAAAAAAAAGTCGAATGACCACGGTCGAATGACCACGGTCGAACGACCACGGACAGCAAACACATAAGATGTCGAATGACGAATGACGAATGACCACCGTCGAATGACCACAGTCAGCCGCAGCCGGTCGTGATCTAGCTGGTAACCACGGCCGCCTGAGAGGTTCGGGACTGCGTGCGTGGACGGCTGGCTCATTGTTTCTGTCACCAATTTATTGCAAGTGGGGCTATGCGTGCAAACATCACGCTTCTGATTGGTGTGTGTTCCCAGCATTGGAAGCGGTTGGAATGCCTCCGTGGTACGTAAGCCGTTGCTATGCAGTTCGGTACAGGCATGTCTTCGAGCACACGCTGTGCAACAGAATCAGATCCGCCTCAGCTGAAACATAACATAGACTGTAAATGGCAAAAATCCTCCGGTATCCGTATTAGTATGAGACTAGTCAATCCGTATCCGTTTCCTGCACGATAGGGTGCTCTGAGAGTCAGACAGAGTTCATCGCTCTCCAATTCTATAAACAATATAATATAGCAAAATCTGTATTGGCTTCAGTGATAAATAGCAACTAAGACATCAATAATAAGCAATATTTGAACAAACATGACAAGGTAAAATATCAAATGAACATTTTTGTATTGTAAAATTTTCAGTGTAATTTTCATTAGCACCACCACCTTTTCCATATTCAAGCACGTTCACTTCAGATCACTTCAGTCTTCTAGCCTATGCTGTGGTGCGTATGGTGCATGAAAACCAACAAAGCATACAAGAAAACATGACTAAGGCCGAATAATTAACTGAAACAGAAATTACACCGATTCGGACATTTCTATTTTAAAATCCCACCCTGTTCATTAGCAAATTAGTGTGACTATGTTGAACAACTATGTATCAGGAGAACCAAGGTGTCCCCCCTTCCCTTTAGCAACCAAAGCACTAGATTAAACCGAATATTTGGGCATTTTTCATGACGCAAAACTAGAAACTTTGCGCTTATTTTGCGAGCCAAAATAGACCTCTTTTCATTGTGTTGCACACATTCTTGCTCTAATCAGTCCTTGCCAATGATAATTAAGTTTGGTAAGCTTCTGTTCTTATATTTGTAACTCGCCGACACGGAAAGTATCAGGAATATCAAATCGTAGATCGAACGCCTTACTCTAATTGTGAATCAACGTACCACCCCAACAACACTGATGCATAACGAACTGGCCGGTAACTGCAGTGTATACCACCAGCCCACCCGGACATAATCCACCTGGACAGATCCCGGCCGTCACTGTTGGTCACCCGCAATGCTCTGAACCCGCCGGCGCACCACGAATGATCCAGCAACAGGCCGAGCTCAACCACAGCATCGATCCCACCGTCACGGTGCATTAAGGCCGATCCTCTCACAGCGCACGATCCCACCGTCACGGTGCATTAAGGCCGATCCTCTCTCTGCCCACGATCCCACCGTCACGGTGCATTAAGGCCGACCCTCTCACTGCCACGATCCCACCGTCACGGTGCATTAAGCGACCCTCTCACAGCGCACGATCCCACCGTCACGGTGCATTAAGGCCGACCTCTCACAGCGCACGATCCCACCGTCACGGTGCATGCCGACCCTCTCACAGCCACGATCCCACCGTCACGGTGCATTAAGGCCGATCCTCTCACAGCGCACGATCCCACCGTCACGGTGCATTAAGGCCGACCCTCTCACAGCGCACGATCCCACCGATACGCTGATAATCAGGACCGTCCCCGAGAGCTCACCCGTCCCGGAGAAGTGTCAGAGCACAACTGGCCAGAGGTACACAAACCTGCCAACTCGCCTACAAGCATAGGTGACATATTTGGCTGAAACTGTGTCATTGTTGTGACAGATAACCATTATTCGAAGAAGGAAAAGTATTTATCACATAAAGAAGATATATCACTGGCGGAAAGACATTTTAACGCCAAGATACTTCATGTACGGTTTAGTTTGTGTTATTTCACAAACTATTCGCTTATATTCCAATAAGTTATCGCTGCGATTTGGTAGGGTTAACTTTTTCGTGGCAGATCCAGGTGCACAATATCGGCTGCACGCAGCCAGCTTCATTAGACTGAATCATGGCGCAGCAGGCTGTCACAGATACGCCGTGACAGCTGATATGGTTCAATTGCGATTCAGTTCCCAAACGTTTGTATGGGAAACGACATACGACGAACACCTGCCAACGGGAGGGTCTAAAAAGCAGACACCATCTCACATACAACGTTCGACAGACACCATTTCGCAGACATTGTCGATCTCAGCAACCGCTGGCTTGATCTTCATGAAATCTACACCAAACGATCGACCGTGTGCCAGAGGCGTGATGTTTGTACTTTGGTGGCGTTGGGTCAAGTTAAAGGTCACCAAATCGCCGAAAGACAAACTTTTGGACTAACAGACATGGCCGAACTCGGCAACCGCTGGCGCGATCTTAATGAAACCTTTAAAAAAAGGTTAACCGTGCTCCAGAGGCGTGCGGTTTAGACTTTCGTGACCTTGGCTCAGGTCACCAAAGCGCCGAAAACAAAATGTAATAGGTAAAATCCGAAAGTTTCGAAATGTGACTGATTTATTGGTTTCAATGCTTGTAGGTAACATACTTGATGTTTTTCACACCTCTGTAACCGACCGCTCGCCACTACGCACCGCCGCACAATGTGATATATCAAGGGAAGAACTGGCCATAAATGCATTTATCGACTAATTTGTATGCGTATTTCTGACGCCATTGCATCAGCAGATGATTTTAGTACACGAAGTCACAGTTTTTATGAAAATTTTCGGAAGATTTTAAATAGAAATAAGTCAATGAACATGGACAACATTATGTGTGAAAAAAAACGACGCACACGTGCACAAGTGTTGTCGCAGTTTGACGATTGATAAAGGTAAGCTGCATTCTGAAAACCTGGACAAGTGAGATATGAAATGGAAGCTAAGAACATTCTCATTGCGTTAAGCAATTCAAAAAGGCATACACCAATTAACAACATGCTATTTGTTGTCAAACAATCAGTAATTGCAATAGTCGTTTAACTTTTTAGTACCTCGAAGTTGAAGTAAGGTTTAAAAAAAAACGCACAACAACGCACAGCCAGAGACCAATCCCAATGAAATCAGTGATCCTTTGACTATATGTGCCGCAAGTTTCAGCTGCACCTAGCTGCTCTAACACCGATAGTGATCAATTGTATCCCGACCGGCCGCGGTGAGGTGCGGTGGCCAGCCCGGGCGGCACGGGGAAGCCCGAGCCGGACGCCGCGACGCGTCCGCTGGCGGGGTGTCTTGACCGGGTAACCTGATCCAGTGGTTGCTATGCCAAAAAGTCCCCTTGCTGACGAGACGACTGATTCGAGATAGGTCACGGCATGGAAGCGGTCTTTGCCTGTAAGGTTGGGGTCATTGTGGTTGGATTTTGCGCGCATTGAACATGGAGGTGCGCGTTAGAAAATTAATTGGTGGACTTGTTAACCAGTGCAAAAGCGTCTGGGCGTGGAAGCTATTATGTTCATGAGTTGAATTATAGTTTGCAGTTGATCATGGAGAATATCCCTCAGGGATGCCTCCGAAGCGAGTCGTCAATTGTTGACTTGAGAAAGGCGACCGACTTATCGCCAAGAACTTGAAAGGAAAGTGGGTTAAGTGCATGAGAGCCCTAAACAAATTCAGAAGTCAGTTTGCGACTAATCTTTCGGGAGACGAGGTGTTCTCCGTGTCCCTGAAGCGTAGTGACCACGTTGTGAGTGATGATGAAGCCAAGACCGGCCTTGATGACGAGACCGTGAAGAGAGCGCGAGGGCGACCAACTAGAATCTACGATCACCTCAGCGCCCGTTCTCAGCGTCGGGCATCCTCAAGAGTTACTCAACAGCACAGTTCTCTACAGCTCGTGGAGGTTGCTGCGTAAAGTGCCCGTGCTAAGAGTATGAAGGACGCATCTTTCGTGTTACGGCAGGTGGGGTCATCACCGAATCGGCCCAGCAAGATTCACGGGGCTCTCAGAAGCTCTGAAGTGAGCCAACCTGAGTGCATATCTTAGTGATGTATTTTGGCGTAATTTCAGCCACTTAGGACAAGATCTGCATAGCCCTTATTATTACATTACAATTGAATTATCTTTGGTCTTTGGTCGCCCTCCCCCTTAAGAAAATTATGACTGCTCCTGGTGGGTAGTACCTTTGAATTAGCATAAATAGCTAACAGACTGTATATAATAGAACATAAATTATCATACCAGGCTTGTAGCCATGCCAGTTGGAGTACAGAAGAATATATCAGCCTAAAGGTAATGACACAAACTATCGAAAGGTAGCTTGTGGCAGTTCAGTTTGATATGCCTTTATGCATCTTACAGTGCCCATCTAGGCACCTGGCTAGTGAGTAGCAAATTCCATAATTTTCCTGTGACTGGAACTATCAAAATCCCAGGAGTGCTTAAGTCATAAAGTGTCTAGACATAATAAGAGCCACCAGGACCCATCCAGTTAAGTCTGCAAATGGAAGATGCCATAAGCCCGGTAAAATAACCCACCCCAACCATCATCACATCCTAAAGAAACCATCCGCCAACGTCCCACACACCTATTAATGCATATCTACCCAGCTATTCAAGTCATATTCCCATGATCCATCTTTACGCATGTGGATTGAGTGCCTTACCAAATTGTTTTCAAACTGCATCATTGCCTGCTTAAAGGGGTCTATGTCATGCACATTTATTTAGCATAAATCTCACCCCATCCATCACAAATTAGAACTGAAAACAAGATTTTCCTGTCTAATAAATGTCCTCTAATTTTAAATACATTCAATGAGGAACTACTAACTGCTTCCAACGGAAACAGGCCAGAGACTGTGTCTGGCCCATTTCATGTCGCAAGAGGCATATCGCTTAGAGACACGTCCTTTTAGAACCGCACGACGACTGGTGCAGTGCACCAAGTAGTGACGCCCAGCGACCAGGCTTGGTGGCAATGGGACTGCCTACCGCTGCAAGTCACTAGGATGGCGCGAGCAGTGCACCACCCCGTGGCAGAAACAGGTCATGTAAACCACAGCAAAGCACCAGTTGAATCACTGTGTTAGCAATAAGTCACAATGTTGCACGCGCATTCCGGCCAGGAAACAACGCCATGAAGCTGCTACCGCCCACTTACGTCACAACAGTTTACGTCATACTCTCTTACGTCATACTCACTAAGTTCACACCCGTTTACATCGCCAGTACTCTGTACGGATAGTGAGTACGTCAGTTCAGATCTTACTAATGTGAACCTGAACATGACAAAAATACAATAAAAAATTGACTTAAAGTAAAGGGTTATAGCAAGATAACAGCTTGAACAGATATTACTGCATTCAATTTTAGCCAACACGCAAGTTCTGAGTTAATACTCATTCTTTCTGTATATATGTTCATCATATTTGATGGTCTTGGCAAATTAACGTCATAGAAGGTAAGGCGTATGACAAAATATTTGTAATCAGTTCAATCTGGAGCTATTTATATATTTTGAACAATGAGCATGTGTTAATCTACTATCATATTGGCATATAAGGGGGCATGCTGCCTGGTGATGCTATTGTCATTAAGTCTTAAATTGCTGCCTGGGGGGGGTATCGCATACATCTGGTGTTGCTAAGATTTGCTGCTGCAGGGATGTTTGATAACTTCCCAACGAATGGTCTTGGCATGTGTTCCTTTTGCTTGGAATATAATCCTTATTCCTCTATCGTCTCATCTAAGCATACAATCATCTATATTTATGTATTAAGCTATGCATCTTAATAGTGTGAACTTTACCCCTCTAATTGTGTTTTTCCATTGTATTCTCCTATAAGTCATGTTCCCTCTTTTGGGTGCTTGCAGTACAATGTTCATGCACAATCATTATTCCAAGTTTTCCATTTTCAGATGTAATCACCATTTATAAATGGTTCTTTCATTCAGAACAGAGCAGGCTCAAACATAGAAGGAGCTGCATTAACCCGCGCCGTCTTTCCGGTCAGATCCTCACATCCCGTCTCGGGATGGGGTGGTTAGTAACTCACCTCTATAATACAAACTGAGCATCGCATGAACACGAAAGAGGTGTCATTGGAAAGCGCTCGATGGGTAGGGACCGGGGTCCACCCTCGAAACAATTTTCCCCAAAAAGTGACGTCACCAGGGGGGCTAGATTTTCATGACTTTTCGCGACATACATTATGTTTTTGTCTCTGGGGAGTTCATTTTGTGGGATATATGAACTAACAAAATTGTATTTGGAATGAGAAAAGGACAGCTAAATCGACCAGGGCTTTAATATTTTTGGCCCCCAAAATAGAATAATTTTTTTTTTGAAGTTTCAAAATTTTGAGTTTTCGTGTTTTCTTTAATTTTCCTTTTCCAATCGGTAGAACAGACCGAGGAACGTTGTTGGAAGTCAAATTTCCCTAATAAAAAATGCTTACTTTAGCCAGAATCCTCTATTTGAACTGCAATTTTGGCAAATACGCAAAACTTATATGTAGTCAAAAACGAAAACGAAAAAAAAATTGCACTCGTACGCTTTGTTGCATCCCTAAAAATAAGCAAATGCTGTAAGTTTCATTAAAATGTCTGTATCCGTTAAAGCGTGACGACTGGTTGAACTTTTTTGGAGGTGATCTCACTTGACCTTGATTAACTCGTTGACCCTAGATGACCTGACTTCAAAATTATGAAACAGCATGCCAAATTGATGTGGGAAAGGGGTATGCCAAATTTGGGCGCGCTGCCGCGCGTCGTTCGTCCACTATCCGCGAAAAACCTGAGGGGGGACCACCCCCGAGACGGGACGGGTTCAAATTGCTGGGGGATAATTTGAATGATGAGTGTTCTCCTCATGAACATATATTTTCACAATGTAGTTATCATACCTTGCCTCAACCACCAAACTTCAACACCGGATTTTCAGTTCTTCATATAGAATACAAAATCCCTCTATAATCAATTTGATGGTGTTCATTTTATAACAAGCTCTAGAGTTGATTGGTCAGTTATTTGTGCGGCAGAGACATGGTTGAAGAATGATTTAGAACAAAACTTTAGTCTAAAAAAACATAATTACTTTGCATCTAATAGAAAAGAAGGTGAAGATGGAGGCACAACAATATACGTAAGTCATAAATATGGGGCTAGGGAGCGAAAAGACGTCGAGAGTGATAATTTTGAGACAAGTTATATATATATGTATATATATATATATATATACATATATATATGTGTGTGTGTGTGTGTGTGTGTGTGTGTGTGTGTGGTGTGTGTGTGTGTGTATAGGCAAGTTATGGATTCCTATCAAAGTAGCACGAACCACGTGGCTCTGCAGTCAACCTGAACAGACCACTATGCATTTCCATCGCCTTGTTAGTCCGGTGTAGCAATGCCTTCTGATCCCCACTTGTGTTCTTTCCACTATTCCGCTAAGTTTTTCTTTTGTAATGATTACAGAGCATATTCGCCTCCAGAGGGACTGCCCAGCTGACATATGCATGTCATGCCTCTCGAATTCAAACTCATCAGTCGGCGAGCATCGTGCACGTTGCAAGATAGCGGGACGGCGCCGAGCATCAATCGACTCCTCAAACGCCCTCCCAAATGGAAAACCTGATGGCTCTTTCAAGCCACGTTGATGCCACTGCGTTGGGGCAGCTGATGACACCAGACAGCGCCGTGCCGAGATTGTCAATTTTCCGCATGACGTTGTCGTTGCTTTTTGTGAATGCCATTGATGTCAAGTGGAGGCAGTTTGCAGTAACTTCTAGTCCACTTTTCAATGCGGACGTTGTTGCAGCTGCTTTCCGCAGCCCACTTGGTCTCGGGAATTATTGCTCAATTTGTTCTACAATGCAGCGATGGCATAGCCAGACGACAGACAGCATGTAGTTGGAGTATCTAGATCTTAGATGAAATTACTCGTCAAATAGTATAATGCAATAGTCCTCAACACAGCTTCCAGCAGACACCGCAAATTGCACCCGCCAATAGAGCCTAGCCGCCATCACCGCCACGTGCTGTAGCGAAGACAGCGGAAGTCAACTTGCCATAATAAAAATGCTTACTTTAGCTAGAATCTTCTATATGAACTGCAATTGGCAAATATGCAAAATGCATATGTAGTCAAAAACGAAAAATGAAAAGTTACACTCGTATGTTTTGTGGCATCCGTGAAGATAAGCAAACGCTGAAAGTTTCATTAAAATATTTGTATCCGTTAAAGCGTGACGACTGGTTGAACTTTTGTGGAGGTGACCTCACTTGACCTTGACTAACTCGTTGATTCTAGATGACCTGACTTCAAAATTATGAAGCAGCATGCCGAATCGATATGGCAAAATTTATGCCAAATTTGGGTGCGCTGCCGCTCGCCGTTCGTCCACTATCCGCGAAAAAACCTGAGGTGGGCGGTTGAAGCCCCCCCGAGACGGGATGAGTTAATCCCAAATAGATACTACATTTTCAAATTACTCGCCATCATTGGATGCCGCGAAAGAGTTACCCGTGATCGTCGGGTAGTTTTGTTTTCGGTCGGATGATTTTATTTCAGTGCATACGTGTATCTTCAAGAGTTTTTCTTCCAAATGTCATGCCTTACACCGAGCTCTTCCATGGTTGCAGGACGGTAGCTGGTTCAATTAATTTGAAAGGCCATCATTATAGTACCAGCAGGTCCCATTGTTTCAATCCAGAAACGTTTCTGTTGGTCTTCTCTGCGACGCTCATTGGCCTTGTCGTGTGGTGGATGGCCTTGCTCCTCCAAAGGGCTACTTCTTAAATATTTATACACTAAAATGTGATTTCCTTCAGAAAGAAAAGAAAAACATATTGCTCTAAATGGACATATCGAATGTCAGCTGTTCAATTCCCCCCCCAGAGAAGAGGAAATTTTCCCTTCAGAAAATTAAGAATTTCTCCGACCCCAGCCGGTTGGAAATTTCCTGGATCCCCCAATTATCGCATTCATGCCTATGTTGAACCAAATGCGTGTCACCGATAGTTTCATATATAACTAGAGAGCTTATAACTTTAGCTTCTATATCCGCAGGGTTCAGGTACACAACACTCACAAGTCATACCAAGCGAATACTTTGCCAGCGTGCCAAGAACTGACAATTCGGCGTGACTGCGAGCCGCGGTCCATTTCGTCCACATAAACAACGGCGCGAAGGCGTCGCAGATTATCATCAGCTGACTGTCCATGACGTCCCTAGGTTACCAGCACAATTTGGAAACACGTGGATAATTTGAGTTCGATTTGCCGGAAATCATGGCCACAAGGCATTGAGCAATTAGAGGCTAGATTGCAAATTGATGCACTAATCAAACCGATCTATTTTCTAAGTCGATGGAGCTGTGAACTGGTATCAAAAATCGAAACTAATCCACAAAGTGGGAATAGGTCGGCGCTTATCATGGACGATTTTCGCCGTACATACAATTACGTACCCATCGCTTTACTGTTCAAGTGTGCGCAACAGAAATTCGTTTGAAATTCGTGCACAAAGAAACGTCCATGATTCCGAAATCGTCCATGGAAATCCCTAATAAAACTGGGAACTGTCCATGAGATTACCAAGTTTTGAGTATACCTTCCCAGCCTACTTCGTGCCATCCATGAGTCGCGGAGGTGTATGCCTTCCCTCCCTACCCCGTGCCACCAATGATTCACACAGGTTCACGCCTCCTCAGCCTACATCACACCACCGAGGAGTGATGCTGGTGAATGTTTTTTGCCAGGAAGTGAAATGATCCCATTGGATAGCAGGATAGCATCGAATAACATTGTGTATGCTTTCAATTCGATTCCTACCCAATGGGACAACAGGAGACGGAAATGTCCATATAAAACCTTATATTGTTCAACGACGAAAACGGAGTTTGTTCGCAGGACGTCCAAACAAGCCCGTTGATTTCATTATAAATCTTTGCGAACTTAAATTATGACAGGTGATCAAAACTGTCAAAACTAGTTACGGCCATGATAATTGTGTTAGTTATTTGGGCTTTAGGGCACATCGATTGCATCCGTCATGGAGCACGGGCATTTGAAGAATAGACGTCACACACACACACACTCACACACACACACACACACACACACACACACACATACGTGTTTACCGTGACTAACGAGGACTATGACCTGGCGGTCACAAACGAGGACACCCTTTATTTACCACTGCAGAAGCATCGATTTCTTCTCGGTGATAGAGCAAGATCTGCCGAGTAAGATGAAGGGTCGATTTTGGAGGAAGTGTCCAATTGTTAGTTCCCAGTGTGGATTGAAATACCGAGGACATTGACAAAACCGAGGACTTTGTGTGTCCATACATGTTTATCGTGAATACCGAGGACAGTGTGTGTTCATGCATGTTTATCGTGACTTCCGAGGACAATGTGTGTCCACATACATATTTATCGTGAATACCGAGGACAATGTGTGTCCAAATATGTCCATTGTGCACACCGAGGACTGTGGCCTGATGGGCACCAATGGCAACTTCCTTTGAAATGCGAAAGCAGTGTGTTTGGTTTATCCTAATAAGTGCATCCGTGTGGTCTTATGTGTCTGTGATAATTCCTCCGCCGAGCCCAAACAACCTATCCCAGCTCATGGGAAGATTCCTAAGCGTAGGACCGTCGTTCTAAAAAAATCATGGATTCGTATCCTGATGTTCGCAATCGTGTGGGAGGGAGGAGGAATGAAAGCAAGGAAATTTACCCAATTGAAAAGCTATTAGATTCTTGTCACAGTTGAGCGAAAATTGTATGGTTTTTACACCACTGAAGAAGGCTTACATATATCGCTCGATTGTATATATATGTCGTTTAAATCACAACTGTACTTTAAGTCGAAATGCGTCCGAAAACCACCGGAGGACTAATTATCATGTGCGCAAACTGTACTCTTCTCAATCTCCACGTCTACGCTCCCTCCTGTGCCTTTCAGAGAGGCGTTGATTAACAGAAGCGTGGTCAGGATTCCATCCTGGGTATGCCACCAGCCAAAAGGGCCATCTGACCGTGGAAGATGAAAGGTGAAAAGCCTGTCCCAAAAAGTGTTTTTCTTATTCGTAGAGCGTGTGCTTTTCTCGATAAGGATTTCTCTACAATTTGTAGCACACTCCCTATTTTAGTGAATAGTCTTACAGTTGTTTTGACGTAGGGTTTGAGCATTTTCAGTAGGATATGCAGGCACGCGATTACGCTTGACGTGGGATGTGCTGGCCCTCGCCCCGCGCCCATTGCTATGTCAGGTATGTCGACGCTACTGTTGCGGGCCAGGCGTCCGATGTGATCTATGTCCAGTGCCCTATCCCTGTTTTTATATCCACTTCAATTACATATAATCGAGACTAATTTGAGTTGGTTGTGCTGTGGGAAGCAATGGTCCAAGATTCGCAATGATAAGTGTCGAGGAAACTTCGC
Source organism: Imbricaverruca yamaguchii (assembly GCA_034440575.1). Lineage (NCBI taxonomy): Eukaryota > Metazoa > Arthropoda > Thecostraca > Neoverrucidae > Imbricaverruca > Imbricaverruca yamaguchii. The sequence goes on from JAOTOL010001621.1 coordinate 2,851,104, forward strand.
CAATGCATTTCGAAGTAAAATATATCCTAAACCCTGAGTAGCATCGTGAAGGTATCAGCTACTTGCGGTTCCATTTCAATTCGCGATAACCAAATATTGAGGAATCATTTTCCCTTACATCCTGACGATTAGCTGAGTTAATTCGGTCACACTGGACCAGGGGCGTCGCCACCGGGGTGGGCAGCGAGCGAGGGAATTTACCCCCTGCCCTGTGGAAGACGGGGTTCCTGACATCTGAGGAGGCCCCGTGCCGGAAGCGCACAGAAAAGTTGAAGTGCTCTCTAGAAGAAAGGCTTCACACTGAGGGTCGCTACCATCCGCTACCATATTAGATAAAAGCAGATATTTCTGTAGGAAGTCCCACAAAGCTTGAGAGATTTTGACAGCCTTTCAACCCACCTTTCGGAGGGAGTCAAACACAATGTATATCGTCACACACCTTTGCGGAGGTGGCCCATGAGCCTTCGATATCTGGGTCCATCATCGCTTTCCTCATCATCCTCCATCCTTCATGATCCTCCATTCGACATACGTGCCCGCGGTGTGGAAGGGCTTAAGTCTTCACACATTTCTGATTGCAGGCCAAAGCTGAAAACCTGGAGGCAATCCAATGCGCTTCGTGACTCAACCACCGCGCGAAAGAGGGGGAACAGCTTCCTCTTACCGTGAAGGGGTGGGAGGGGTGTCGCTCCCCTGACCTTTAAAGAGGCCCCTGCTCGGTAATACACAAAACATTTGAAGTGTGGTCTTCATGAGACGGCTTCACACTGAAAATCACAACCAATCAGAAACATAACGTAAGTCAAAGCTAGTGTTTGTAGTTATCTCCACAACGATCTCAGAGGCTTTTGTTCAAGGTCCTTGGTTTTGGGATCCTTGTATTTTATGACAATGTGAAGGAAGCCATGCGTGCATTGGTGGAATATTGCATGTATTTCAGGGATGCACGGCCCTTACATGCAAGTGGGCGCTTCCTCATTTGGTTCCATGTTAACAATCACCGGGCCCAAGGTAGGGGCTCACAAAGATAGGATAGGTACCCGTCTTAAGACGAGTAGCCTCCTATTTCAACACTGTATTTAAGGTCACGATTACTGACCTAAGATCCCGATTGGGACCTATTCGCTGGTAACACTCAACCAAACGTTGTTGGAAGTCAACAACGTTTTATTTAGCCAGAATATTATATTTGAAGTGCAAGAGGAAAATATGGAAAATGTATGTGTAGTCAAAAACGGAAAATGAAAAATTCCTCCCGTACGTTTTGTTGCACCCATAAAAATAGGAAACTGCTGAAAGTTTGAACAAAATATCTGTATCCGTTAAAGCGTGACGACTGATTGAACCTTTTTTTTAGGTGACCTCACTTGACCTTGACTAACTCGTTGACCCTAGATGATTTGACTTACAAATTTCGACATAACATGCCAAATTGATGTGGAAAAAGGTATCCAAAATTTTGGCGCGCTGCCACGCGCCGTTCGTTAACTATCCGCGAAAAACCTGAGGTGGAGGCCGTTGAAGATCCCCTACCCCGAGACAGGACGGGTTAACCTAGTGCCACTGATGGAGGTTTCCTTAGCGTAGGACCACTATCATCGAAAAACATACATTTGAACATTTGAAAAACATTTGAGACAAAAAGGTGTGGGGAGACAAATGATTGCGAGGCACAGTATCCTACTGAATAGTCATTGTGTTCAGTTCGCGTTTGGGCGAAAATTGTCAAGTTTCTAGTCTTCTATTGTGGAATTTGTGGGGTGATATCCCCCGTAGTTGCCATAATATTTATGCCAAGGTAGAGGAGCTAAGGCCTACGATATCGTTAATATTATGCTAAGATCATAACTGCATTTTCTAATTGAAAATAGCCTGAAAATACCGATGGACCCACCAACCCACATGCTTCTCTTCTCGGCCCTTAAATCCGTACTTGCTTGTGTCATTTTTCGAGAGAACTTCATTCACAATGGCTACGCCATTGTGAATGAAGTTCTCTCAATGCTCATAAGCATCACATCACAGCATCACAATGCTCCATCTGCCATTACTTGATGGGGTCTGATCAATTTCGGGAAAATGCGGTATTTGACAAAAACCTGACAGTGGAAACCTGACGCCAACATTTGGGTGGGTCCAGTTCACTGGAGGATACAGCTAACCAACTGACGGGCCAAACCCCCCCCCCCCATTTTCATTGCAACCTACAACCAAAATCATGGATGGAGAAGTTAGAAGAAAAACAACTTTTAGTGTTGTCCAACACATGGATGCAGTGTGGCTCCCAATTTGGTTGGTAAAACCCTACTCACATGGCCCCACGTTGAGAGAACAAAGTGTTGGTGGGGCGGAGGTAAATGTAGTCGGACTGAGACTACACCAAAGATGTAGGAAACTCAGTCTTCGCATATGGCCTCATTTTTTCTCGGATTTATTGCACTTCACATTGAACATGGGAATTAACGACATGAGAATCTACAGAAATCATTACAAATGATGAATACTTGACGGCAGTAGCAATGACTGAGCATTGCACAACTTTAGGTCCCGTCCTTTGCGCACAAGGGTGTACCCCTAACAGTCAAACAAAAATCATTCTGGATGCATCTTGCTTCAATTGCCCTTGATAACGTAAGCATGCATACAAAATTGCACGTCGATCCAACAAAATGTAGAAGTGACGACAAAGGTAGTGTATTTGCTGCCGTAGCCTACGGGTTCTAAATAAAAGGCTCGTGGTCCAGTAGCAGGTTTTATACAAGAGTACTGAGGAATCGACTTTAACACATTATGTGTATCGAAGTTTCGTCGGTTTTTAGCGAACCTGTGAACGTTCCATGGCTTAAATTGTTGCGTCATCTGCTTGGTTTCAGATCCTCGTTCTAGGTAGTGACAACGTACACTATGCATGATAAAACGTGTGCATAACGGTCATGGGTAAAGGCGGACAGCTGTCCCCATGGCATGCTTCCTGTTGCGCACAATGGATGCCGGCAACTGGATGAGCCCCAGCACAACCCCACTGCATGTGCCGACTTTGGGGCATGCTTTCTGAAATTGGTCGCGGTATCGCGCAAGGTGCAAGAACAAGTGCAAGATAGGTGCAAGATAACTTAGCAATCGTAAGTCGTGCAACTTGTATAGGCATACAAAAAAGAGATGAAACGTGAATATATATGATCTGTCGAGGTTATTTCTTTAGCTATCTTATTAAGAAAGTTGCAACGAGCCAGGATCCTTGGATATAAACCTCGTAAGGTGGAGTGACAACAAGCGAAATTTGTGACGACGTCTATAGTGTGTCGGATCGACAATAATTATATGCGAAAATGTGTCTTGGTAATGATGATCAAAGCAAAAAGTAACCCGAGGGATTTAATTTTCCAGTTGTTTGTCTCGGTTGTTGTAATTTTCGTTTGGTTTTCCGACTTATTGTGACACTTTATTGCGCGCGTAAATATTGGTATTTTCTTTAGACATGCCGGTTTTGGGGCATTCTACGTGGGTTCTTCAGATAATTCCAAATGGAATCAGAGGGTTCTGCTGATGTTTGTATTCGTTTCATAGTAGGTGTATCATTGCCACGCGAAGTCTTTAAACAAAGGCACCACCTTCAGGAATTTCGCGTTTAAGCAAAGGAAGCTCAGCTGACTGATTTTTGTTTCGTTCAGGCGCACGCGAGACGCACAGAAAAGGTAAACGTCTGGTTTGAACAGACTTGTATGGATAATATTGCATCCTCCATAGTTTGGTGTGCTGCTATAAGAACACACCATATTTAGCAATGTTTGTGAGTCTCGAAAAGTCAGATTACCAAGCCCAACGTGTTTGTCAGCAAAATCATGGTGTCTAGAATTAAGAGCAAGCAAAGGTTTGGCGCCAACATGCCCACTGCAAAATCGTCCTGTGCTCAGGCTATTGGAGCGATCGGGATGACGCTGCCCATTTTCATGGGGCTACTCAGCACCAGAGGTTCTAAATAGAGGGAGGGACACTTGGGCATGTGCCCCCCCAATCCAAAGAAGTGTGACGACTCTGACCCGGGAAAAACACCCACGATGGACTGCAATGCACCACGTCCCCCAATCGTTCAGCATATTATTGTTCAAGCTAAAGATACCCCTACCAGGGGAATAGGTGCCCACTTTAGACGAAGGGCGGCTATTGAGAGGAATAAATGTCCCTTTTGTATGTACCGGTGTACCCATTCACCTTCCTCAGCTCAGCAAATTGTCAGTCTAAGGCCCCCACCCCCTACGGATTTTAACAGTGGCTCCCATCCGAGGAAATGGCGCGCCTCCAAACTATTCCAAGCGCCCCTAATTACAAAGAGTTGCACGCCTTGATGAAAGAATAGCATGGTCTGAGCTTGGCGTTGATATGTGGTAATTACTCCGAATGGTGGCTCTTTGAATGTTTGGGAACATTTCTGTGCTTGTCCAGTTTGGAGTCAAGGACCGACGATCTTTTCCTCAAATTTGTTTCAAGATATGCAAAATCAGATATGTAATAACGTGCTACAGCTTCATGTCTCTGTGTCACCTCATTCGGCAGCTATCCCGGGAAAACCTGAGGAGGTGGGGCGGGACTCTCGAGATTGCCTCAGCCTGGTCCGGAGAGAGTACTTCATGAACGCAATGCCAGTATTCCACTACAAGCATAAGTAAAAGATAAACAGTGGTTTTCTACGCTTCCTCGAAAAGTCAACTCGTAAAATCTACGAATTGCATGACCTCTTTTGTGCACCATGCTGCTAAAGATGACACAACATGTCTTCGCTTACAAGTAATTTGGGTATAATCGTCGTCATTTTGGTATCAAATGAGCCTCTAGGAAAATAGTACGGTTTTAAATGGGTAAAGGGACCTTCGCTAAATGCATGAGTGATTTTATTTCGTTGGTGGGAGTACCCCCTATATCATTATGTGTTACACAAACTGATGTGGGATAATACATTTTCTCCCAAATATTTCATTTTTGTTGGAAAACCAGCTCCAAACGTTCAAGATAGCAATCAACGTATCAACAGCTGGAATACATTGGGTAGTGTTATATAAAAAAAATCGAAAAGGCTTAACTGGTTGGGTCAATCCCGGCTTCTTCTGTTTCTTCAAGTCATGATGTTCGCAGTATTCAATAACATCCGGTAGATTTCGCAAGTTAGAACCAAAAAATGTTCCTCAAACTGAGCCCATTTAATTTGAAAGACCATTATTCACGTACTACCCATGACACTCCAAATATATTTGACAAGGCCTTAGCCACTATTATAGGAACTATTTAGTAAGTACCTCTATATATTCTTAACCCGCGCCGTCTCTGCGGTCAGATCCTCACACCACGTCTCGGGGGGCGGGGCGGATAGTAACCCCCTCTAAAATCCAAACTAAACGTCGCACGAAAACGAAAGAGGTGTCATCGGAAAGCGCTCGACGAGTAGGGTCCAGATCCACCCCTGAAAAGAATTTCCCCCGAAGGTGACGTCACCAAGGGGGCTAGATTTTCATGACTATTCACGACCTGCATTATGTTTTTTGCTCTGGGAGTTTATTTTGATGGATACATGAAAACACAAAATTTATTTAGAATGAGAACAGGACAGCGAAATCGACCTGGGCAATGCATTTTTCCTGGTCCCCCCAAAATAAGAATTACATTTTTTGAAATGTCAAAAGTTTCAGTTTTCAAGTTTTCTTTAATTTTCCTTTTCCAATGGGTAGAGCAGACCGAGAAACGTTGTTGAAAGTCAACTTGCCCTAATCAAAATGCTTACTTTAGCCAGAATTTTATATTTGAACTGCAATTGGCAAATATGCAAAATGTATATGTAGTCAAAAAACAAACAAAAAAGATACGTTTTGTTGCATCCCTAGAGATAAGCAAACTCTGAAAGTTTCATTAAAATACCTGCATTCGTTAAAGCGTGACGGCTGGTTGAACTTTTTTGGAGGTGACCTCACTTGACGTCGACTAACTCATTGACCCTAGACGACCTGACTTCAAAATTTTGAAACAGCATGCCAAATTGACGTGGGAAAAGGCATCACAAATTTGGGTGCGCTGCCGCCCGCCGTTCGTTCACTATCCGCGAAAAAACCTGACGGGGAGGCGGTTGAAGACCCCTCCCCGATACGGACGGTTTAATACTCCGCGGATCATCCTCTTTCTTATTCATGTTATCACTCCACAGCTGTGCGATATGAAAACACCGCGCTTCCTTTTGCTTCATTTATGGAATCTACGATCATGTTGGCCAGGTCTGGCCAGAAGAAAGGGAAAATTCCTTCCAAAATCCAGAAGCGGAAGGAGCTTTGTTCTTCATCATGCCTCAGAGCATATATAGATTGCCTTCACTTGTTGACTATTACAGGAGTTCTTTCCATTTTGTATAATTCGTGAAAATCTATAGAAGCCAGATAATCGTTGATTCGCCGGTCGCTATGATCTGCATGACATGTTGACTCATATAGTTAAGTAAGCAATGCATTGTAATATTAAAAAATGTCTGCTGTCGGAAGCTAGCTGCCCGTCTTCTGTTTTCAAAATATTAATGTGTCCTTAGTATTTCATTGGGCACACATACCGAAGAAGCATTTTGTAGGTATCTAACCCTCCTTTATCCATCTCAATCTAGACCATAACAAGCAGGTCAAAGATTAATGTTCCAAGAATGCATTTGCTCGATCACGAATAGTTGCGTATGGTTGGCAGAATCGTTGGTGGCGTGTCGTTGGTGGTGGTAGTTGCATATTCGTTGGTAGAACTGACGACAATAGCAGTCAATCCCATATTGTTGCAGTCATGTAATGTACTTTCTTCTTTTCTCCTCTGCACGATCTTTTCTTTACGGCTTCTGATTCTACTGACTCGAATGGCACTCTTGGTCATTTCTAAATTCAAACGCCAATCGTAAGCATTGTTCCGTTTATGCTGTCGCTAGCATAATTCATTTTTGATCTCTACGCACACTGCAAATGAAAAATCATCTTCGAGAAGGGTATTGTTAAGTCACCATAATATAGGTCTCATCGCATATGCGGAGAGTATAATTTGTGTATGCATAGGCTGTGGTCCGTACACTGTAACCTATGTAGATATTCAATCTCACAACTATTGCATTTAGGTGCTGAAGCATATAATTGCCGCCCAAATTCGAATATCACAAAGGTGCATCACATTTTAAGTAAACTGATAGTCGTGGATGTTTGCCATGAAAAACATCCCAGAATTGCCAGGCATATCTGGCGGCGACGGAACTCCGTTCAATTAATTCAGCAATCAAGAAGTGGTTACGTGTTCAGCAATATTTATGTGTTCCATCATGCATAGTGATGCATACCGATGCATGCATCCTGATCCATGTGTACTGAAAGCCAGGTATTTGCGTTCGCTTTCATGCTTAGGCGGACATTTGGTCAGGATACTCTGAATTTTAATTATTTTTAGTTTATGCTGACAAAATGGCCAGCCGAAATTAAACCTGGTGTGTTTTGAAGGGACATGTTCAGATCCGAGTGTAAACCGAAATTAGTGCATGATAGCCGAAGCCATGCATACCAACATGACTACTTAAAAGATTCCTGATCGGATCCCGTTCTTCAGATATGGTCATTTATTCACTGCATACATATACATACTATTCACTGACAACAACCTACATACATATCCGTTTTTCGTCTGGAAGCTGACATTATTAAAGCACGTGGTATTATCCTGACGTACATAGGCGAATATTTGATTTCATGCAATTAACGGGTCATTTCTGGCCGTGCTTAGTCAGACAGGTGTGCATGACATTTTACTGAAACAATATATATATATATATATAACTACTTATTGACTTAGCACACTTCATTCGCTCGCCAGAATACGGAAAGGCGTCGGATTAATGCCTCCTTTGTGGATGGGGGATGGTGGGGAAGCATCATCTGGAATCGTTCAGCACTCAGCACACTTTTGTTCGCTTAATTTTAACCCTCGCACGTTCAGGAGCGTATCACATTGCCACCCATTTTTCGCGACCGCGGAACAAACGTCATTGGTTAGCATGTGGCCTGTTAGTGTAACTCGCGGGGAGGGGGTCTTATTTTTTCGATGCTCGTACTCTCGACTAGAGTTTCCACTTTCTGGCGCAGTGGCAGGACACGGCAACCCGTAATCCTGGGAACATGAGCCTTTTGCCGTACAATGCCAGGATTTTCCGTGTCACTGCCGTGCCGGTGTCGGTACCCCTAGTAATAAAATTAAAGCATATATCTAAAATTGTCTTGATGTTGAACCGAATTGTCCAAGATTACCAGGAAAAATGGCTTAACCAATGATGTGTGGAATAACTTTGAAACGTAGAGACTGAGCTGCTGTCAGTGTGTGAAATGTTTTGCATCTCTGGTATTGCTTACTTTCGTCATCAATCATGATTTCCCTCGTTGTTTAGATGGTCCCTATTTATCCCCATGCTTTTCTGTGTGCCATCATCCAGCTTGCTGTGCGATGTGTCGCGCGGTGTCACAACCTGCTGTGCCCGTGCTACGTCTCATGCCAGTGTTTGGAAGAAAAAGTGAACAACTCTATTCTCGACTCTTATCGGGTCATCCATCAGTGGCCTAATCGGGGAGTGACCTGTAACCTAGAACACTATTGAGGGATATAATCCCTCCGTACCCATATTCAAGTTTTAAAAAATAATTAGCGACAACATTGCGTGCAAAATACCAAAGGCAAATTACCGTTTGACCCGATGACATCACATGGGTTACTTTTTTGCTTCTTAGCTTTACCTTAGTCATTTCTCTCTTCACTACAGGTTAACTTTTGGCTGTATCTTAAACGGTTTGTGAGATATACTTAATGCACATTTAAAAACTGCACTAGATGACGTCACCTGATTTTGGTGTACCCCAACTTCGTTAAGTTAGTAGACTGCACCTCAACATTTGACATGCACGTTCATCAATTGTCGGGTTATATGATAAATTACCGAAGTGATTCTTTAGACGGATTATGAGTTATTTCAGAAAACCTTAGAGGGTCTAAGTAATCCCTGCACTGCCAGGTCCAAGCTAATGTAACATATTCATTTGTTACCCGAAGTATACAAATGGGTATTAATCGCGACAGCTGATCACATGCACCACGCTAGCTTTTCTTTCGCTTCGCTAACATTCCCCGTTTGTAAATACTTGGAGAAGTAAACCACATCTGCCAAATTTCTGCATAAGGTGACAAAATGCAAGGCAATGCAATGCACTGCAAATGTAACGCAAACTCCATCAGTAAACTTTCCGTCTCCTTTTATGTCAGGCTACTGACTTGAAATCTAGCCCTTCACTTTATTCGGCGACTACTCCGATGGACCATAGCAATGGATGCAACGGATGTCTCTCACCAAAGAGGTTAAAATCTCCCCATGCCACTGCATGTTGACGACGGATACTGGATGCGGGTAGCGACGAACACAGCCCAAAGCGGTGGTCTATGCCCTGTTGTGTTCAGCTCCATTTATAAAGAACTGAATTAACCGAATCGGCCGTCGAATTGGCCGCTGAATGCCACGTTGCATTTGACAGGTGAATCAGCATCTTAAGGCTGGTTTGCTGACAAACACGAGAAGCAGTGCTTATGAATTCATCCAAGCCACGGCTATTATGTACGAAATGTGTATACAATATTTTGGTAGTGTCAGGGGTACTCCCGCGGTGTCCCCCTTCCTCCGGTTCATGCATCCCTGACGACAGTACTGACATGCACTCGCCTGGTCAGGTCCATTACGAGGTGCGTGACCTCAGCATCTGACAAGGAATCATGATTCATACATTTCAAAGTGCCAGACGCATTCATCACGTCGGCCCAAGGAATGGTAGAGAAGTCGTCACCACTGCGTTACGCTTCATAAGTATACTTGTTAGTTGTTCGCGTTATTTCGCCTACGTGAGCAAATGCCGTGGTATGCTCAATAGTGACCACGCCGCAAGAAGTCTGAAGTTCCTTGTCCGCTACAGCATCCCCACACCTCATGATGCGTCCTGCCACATCAGTCAATGTAAATTATGAGGTTAAAGTTGATGGAACTGAATGAACATATGTGCCTGCCCCTCCCACTTCATCAAAATTAAAGACGAGATGACAAAAAATGGCCCTGACAATGAATACTTTCGCTCAGTTTTTGGAAATTCACACTAATCTCCATAAAAATGGTGTTGTTGAGGGACACGGGAGACTCTTAAACCGACACGGAACTACTCTCTCCGATACAAGAGGTAACTGACACAGAAGGCTCCTCACAGACACAAGGACTACCATGACCGATACAGAAGGCCTCTGACGGACATAGGAGGCCCCCTGATCGGCGTAGGAAGCCATCTGACAGAGGAGGCTCTCGCGGGAAAATGAGGACAGCCTGAATCAGTGAGGCCATTGGAGCGTCCCTCACTGATATAGGAGATGTCTGGTGATTTAGTGATTACATCTACCATTCTAGATAAAACGTTATCAATAAAGATCAGTGTACGTAAACTATTTTTTGAGCTGCGCCTTTTTGGTCTACCTAATTACTTGGCTCTGATCATTTTGGAATAGAGAACCGATTGTTTCGTTCTCATGGGATGCAAAGGCCTAAATTTAGATATTATAAGTGTTGCTATAGGCTTACGCCGGAGTTTACTATACTGAGCTCATGCAGTGCGAAGCACCCGAAGTCCGAATGCCCCGAAACTCTCAGTCACGTACTGATTGCCTGCAGCCGACTTAACCATGAGCGAAGGCGTCATTTTGGACATACCTCTCTCTCTCTCACTTAGGGAAGTCATCAATTGTTCAATCGGGAGGGCTTTTCCGCTTCCTATCAGAAATCAAGTTTTCTCTGATTTACACTGTGATGTATTCATGAACTCGATTTTATACCGGACGAAATGAGAATCTTAGCATGGTAAGGTATCACTTGTACTTAACCCCGTGATATTCAATTCTGGCTGACTTTTGCTAGCATTTTACCATTTGACTGCCGATGATATGGGCGCTGAATGACCGATGCAGTCAATGAGCCCCTAAACTCCAATAACCAGCCAACCAGCCAACCGAAACTCTCAGTATATGTATCTCGGCCTAAACCCCGAGTAGATCAGAAGCTGAAAATGATTATCATAGGTCCATATACGTCAGCAACTTTCAATCACTTTGGAAACAAGCTGATGTATGCACACGAGCTTAGATGCCTATCATCTCACCGTATCCAACATTTTTTATGTGTGGGCAACAAGTGACGTTGATTGCCAATAATGCACACTTGCCTTAACAACAACGGATATATTTCCGCCTAGGGCGTCATAGCACAGTTATATGATCAGGCATTTTCATATTTCATTCGATCAAGTCCGCAATAGATGGTCCCATCAAGCAGCGGCGCCTAAACCCACGACGTTCCTCCGTAGTCGCGAAAAAATGGATGCATTGACACCCGCCTAACCCCTCGCAGCCCCCACACGGGCGGATGTTAATGCACATGAAGCCAAATTACGCTAAGTTCGGAATGCCTTTGTGTAATGATTTCCCTCCCCAACAAATAAGAAACGGTGGCATGCAACCGTCACCCCTGCCGCATCATGGGCAAAGGAAACGATGTGGACTGCATCAATGTGCTATTGTACATGTTGCTTCAGTACAAAATTACGTACGCTTATTGGCATATTGGCAACTTTCCTTCGTGTTCCCTTAACCTGGCCTAGGCTCACCCATATATGATCAAAAATGTTTGCGAAAGCAGATCACCCTAAGTAACAGGTCTTGTGATGATGCCAGCCTGAAGAGGACAAACGAATATGCATGCAATTTAATTCATTTAGAAGCAATCCATTCAGCCAACGTGGGAAAGATGGTAAAATAGAAGACTTGACCCAAATTGTAAAGCTGGGTTGAAGCGCACAGCTCCAATGGTTTCTTCTAGGACATTCGAAGGTCAACTTAACGACTAATAAACTTCCTTTGGCATCCACAAGAACATTTTCCATCTTGCGGACCAGTTCAGGAAAAGATGGAAGGAATGGCAGTATATCAGAATCAGGTTTCCTTTCACCATATGTGAAGAATATGTCTCATCCCCATTATTTTTTTTCCAGAACATTATCATCTTGAATATTGGAGTGGGTTTCCTGCAACAACGTAATATGGTGATGATAATTTATGTTTAGGAATCTGAACGAAGTCATTCGTTGTCAGTGCGACGGATTTTACGATAAAACATTACATCCGGAAGCAATACGGTAACCCTCCCCGTCATTCCGGTCAGATCCTCACACCCCGTCTCAGGAGGGATTCATTATATACCCCTCCAATCTCCAAACCAAACGTCGCACGAAACCGAAAGATGTCTCATTGGAAAGCGCTCGACGAGTACGGCTAAAAACCACCCCAACATCCTACTGAGGGGGTTTATATGGTCACGGTTGACGTCATGTATGTTCTGTGGAGTTCAATTTCGTGGGGAAAAATTAATTGGAATCAGAATAGAAAGACGAAATTGGCATTGTGCAAAATGTTCGCTTACCCAAATATACCAATTGTTTTTATGTTGTTCAATTGTTAGTTCAATTCTTAAATACTTTTTTATGTTACTAATAGATAAAACATACCCAGAGAAGTTGTTTCAGGTAAACGTCGCCTCATGCAAATTGCTTACCTGAGCCACAATTTTCGATTTTAGGCTAAATAGGCGAATATGCTACACAAATATGCCATAAAAAGGCGAAAGTTCAACCATACCTCTGGTGCGTTTCGTTGCGTCCATAAAGAAAATTAAACGCTGAAAGTGCATTCAAATATCTTTACCCGTTAAAGTGTGACGGCTGGTTGAACATTTTTGGAGGTGACCTGACTTGACCTTGACTAGTTCGGCCCCGTGAATGACCCGACTTCAAAATTTCCACGCGAAATAACAACTTGATGTGGGAATAGGTATGCCGAATTTTGGCGGGCTGCCGTGCGCTGTTTTTTTTTTTTTTTTTTACTATCCGCGGAAAACCTTAAGGGATGAAAAAAACACGCCTCCTCCTCTGAGACAGCGCGGGTTAACCCGCGCCGTCATTCCGGTCAGATTCTCCCACCCCGTCTCGGGGGGGGGGCGGTTGAAGATCCCCCCTCTAAAATCCAAACTAAGCATCGCACGAAAACGAAAGAGATGTCATCGCAAAGCGCTCGACGAGTAGGGTCTGGGTCCACCCACCAAAAATTTTCCCCCCAAAAGTGACGTCACCAAGGGGCTAGATTTTCACGACTTACATTATGTTTTTTACTCTGGGGGGTTCATTTTGTGGGATATATGAAAAAACAAAATGTATTTGGAATGAGAAAATGACAACGAAATCGACCATGGGTATAATTTTATTGCCCCCCCCACCCCAAGATAATTTTTTTTTAATTTTAAAATTTGGAATTTTCAATTTGTCTTTAATTTTCCTTTTCCAATCTGTAGAGCAGACCGAGAAATGTTGTTTGAAGTCAACTTGCACTAATAAAAAATGCTTACTTTAGTCAGAATCCTGTGTTTGAACTGCAATATGGCAAATACGCAAAATTTATATTTAGTCAAAAACGAAACAAATGAAAAATTCAACTCGTACGTTTTGTTGCATCCGTAAAGATAAGGAAACGCTGAAAGTTTCATTAAAATATCTGTATCCGTTAAAGCGTGACGACTGGTTGAACTTTTTTGAAGGTGACCTCACTTGACCTTCACTAACTCGTTGACCCTGGATGACCTGACCTAATTTTTTTTAATAAGCATGTGAAATTGATGTGGAAAAAGGTATGCCGAATTTGGGCGCGCTGCCGCACGCCGTTCGTCCGCTATCCGCGAAAAACCTGAGGGGGGGCGGTTCAAGCCCCCCGAGACGGGACGGGTTAAGATGTAGACCCAAAGATGTTTCAAAACGTACTTCGCTTAAATCTGTATGTGGCGCACGAGGTGTTCCTACCCTCTGTTGCGCTAACGACCAATTGCAAAGTATGTCCATAACACCTGTCGCAGCTCCTAACCTCCAATCCTCAGCCCTGTCCTATCCCACAATACTGGTAAAAAATCGGCCTAACCGAAGCGCCAATTCGTTTCCACAACGCGTGTGCCGGCCGCCGGCCGCCCGCTGCCAGCCGAGTCGGCGAAGCCAACTCGGCAGCCTACCGACGACCGGCCCGTCGTGCCTTGCACCAGGCTGCAAGCATGAGTGGTGTCAAGTTGCAAACATGAACGCGACGCGTCTGCACTGTAACTTTCGGCTTGCTCACACTTTGTCTACGTAGTACACACACACACACCTGGTGGACACACACGGTCACATATATCGTCAAAACCGAGGATGGCGAAAAAGTCCGTCTGGAGACTGGTGAGCATCTGGCAATGCTTCAGACGAAGTTTGAAAACCGAGGACGTCAAAAATGTCCTCGCTATACACATCACGTCCTCGGTTGTCAGGTGTGCAAACAGAAAATGGCCTCGGTTTGCACGAAGTACAAGTGCACACACACACACACACACACACACACACACACACACACACACACACACACACACACACACACACACACACACACACACACACACACACACACACACACACACACACACACACACACACACACACACACACACACACACACTAAATATTGGTTCCACAACTGACGAGTAGGACGCTTGTGCACCGACTGATTTGTTCGATTGCTCCATATTGGAGTATAGGCTCTGAAATACAAAATGGTTTAGGTAAAATTATGCTTTAAAATCAATCCGTTTAACATCGTTTCCGGCCCACTGCCGATAAGTTGTCAATGCGATAGGTGCAATCTGGTCGAATGTTTGGAGCCAGTTAGTATTAGCAGTACGTGCGATGTGATATACGATCTTTCGCGACTAGACGGTGGAGTAAATTGTCGCTGTAAAACGGCCTACTAACATACCTAGGGAAAGGTCAGAGAGGTCATGACGCATCGCTATGTGTGTAGGTACATGTCTCAGGTATTGTTTATCAGTTCGCTTCGAGAAACCACACCGGCGGTCACGTAGCACCAGCGCTACCTGTCAAACTTGGCTTCGATCTGTTTGAGTTGGGCCACCTGGGCGGCCTCCCCAAGTCGGCGCGGGATTTCCTCCTGACACTTGCGAAGTGCTCCTTAAAGGCAGCTGCCCTCCTCGTGGCGGTGGCGGCTCATCAGTTCCGACCACGAGTCGATCTGCTCCCTGACCAGCGCCATCACGGCCGGGTCGTTCCGTGTCACCACTGTCGACCCCGGGACAGGTCAGGTCAGGTCGCTTGCAGCAACACTGACGGCGGTAATTATCGTGAGGGGCGGCACTTTAGCAGACAAAGCTTGGTGTTGTTTGGGTTCATAGCTGTAGCCGCTGCGACTCGACCTAAACCCTGATCCCTAGTAGATCCCTGTCTAGTAGATACACGCTGACAGCCCAGACCTGGCCCTTGGCTCCTGGAGAACAGTCAACGGAAGCCGCGGGCCAGACGTAAAACAACGCTTATTTTTGCAGCCATTTTTATGTAAGTTGTCACCAGAATATTATCCCATTGTACTGACCGGGGACTACGCGTTTCCTACATTATTTTCACGAATAGGCGGGTGCTTGACGATGGTAAGCAACCCGCATTTAACGTAACGCACGTCTAATGCAACGCACATTTAAAGGTCCTTTCTTTTAGTACCTGCAATGGCAGAACTTACGTACTGCTTTTCTTTGCTGAGCTTCTCTACCGCGACACACTGGGTTTTCTGCATGGTGAGACGCTCTTTAGTTTACCCGCTTCTTCAGCGTTTCCAGCTCCTTCTGCTGCTTCTTGGTAGTCTTTGCAAATCCCTTCTCCTGACGTAGTGATTCGGCGCTGATCTTGTCAAACTT
>JAOTOL010001622.1:0-400000 GCA_034440575.1 Imbricaverruca yamaguchii
GAACTCGGTTGGCATTCGACATTTTACGCGTATCATCGTATGCATCACACATCACACATTTGTGATTATCAGTGTATAACACGTTGCTACAGTCGTAACACGTCGCTACGTTGGCACGTCTAAAAACACGCGAGAGAGCAGAGAGCTAATTATTTCGCTTATCTCATTTGACCTTGAAGAAATCAGAAATTCCCAAATTAAGTCTTTTCACCTGACGATGTTCTCACTAGATATTGGGATCATGGAATCATGGGGCTATGACTTGGATCATGCATCCGTGTGACGCAAGCATGCCGAGAAAATCGAAGACTTCTTCAGATGGTTTATAGAATTACGTTCTCCAAGCTGCCCTGATATGAGCTGATGTTTTGGTGGGTTCTAGACTGTGAGATGTGAAACAACATAAAAGAAGCAAACAGCTGAATGAAGGATGCTTTCCGGAGAGGAGGGTAGAATATCTTCGGTTACGGTGTGAATGAAAAAAAAAAAGTAAAGTAAAAAAAAGGAAGTAAAACCCGTGAATCCATCATGTACTGTCAATTGGATTGGAAGCAGGTTGCTACAAGTCCGCAGATGCTATGCAATTGGGTGGTAACTAGTTGCAGCGCTTTGTAATATTGTCTTTCCACAAACCTGCCGTTCATATATATTATACGTTCTTGCTTGATATATATATATATATATACATATATATATACATACCATGTGGGGTAAGGTTAAAAACGTACGTCTTGCTGGGCGCCAGCTTCCACCCAATTCGCTGAACATTTGGATAATGTTCGACATTCAGACACTCGGAGTTTCGAGTGAAATCCGCAGACGTGACGACTTGAGGTGAGGTCAGGGCGAGTCTACGTTGATTCTGATTGGCTGCGTTGACCTCATGTGTGACTCGGAGCCATAAGTGGACATACAAGCATGCTGCAACTCTGACTCACCAACCGTACCAGGAATAGACAATTCAGAGTGCCGAAACGGAAAGCATGGTCATCTTGATGACGTCCGAACAGTGACCTAGGATGAATCCCAAACAAAACAAAGAGTTCGAGTTCGAAAACGCTGATTGCTTGAGATGCGTACATACATGCACACATGCATATTTACGCACACACACACACACACACACACACACATATATATATATATATATATATATATATATATATATATATTTGTATGTTGGGAGCGGGCTTTCTTTTTTGTTGAATACGGCGGCGTTCTGCATATTTATCTTTGTGTTCAGGCTTCATAGTTTTGTGAGGCATGGTATATGGTTTTAGGTAAAGTTATACAAAACATCCGAACTGGTACAGCGATTAACACGGTTGTTGGAATGTAAATATCATATTGCATCGATGCGGAGCAAGTCATGATTCGTAGTTATCATACTCTATGCGGAAGCTTCAACCAGTCTTCACTATTTTCAGAAACAAACCCAGCACGAATCATTTCAGTGGAATACAAGACTACAAATTAAACGACGGTATTTACAACCTAAATTGCAACACTTGATATTCTGGGGGAAATCGTAACATCAAAATGAACTATGCCAATACTCCATAAATACGCTCATTAGAGACACACAATGGCCTCAATACACCATGTACAATATATAGCGCATAATGCATAATACATAATACACGATACATGATACATGATACATGATATGTGATACATGATGCATGATGCATGATATATGATACACGATATAGTATTCATGATGCATGATATATGATACATGATACATGATACATGATACATTATGCATGATACATGATATATGTTATATAATGCATGATACATGATACATGATATATGATACATAATGCATGTCATATGATACATGATATATGATACATGATACATGATACATAACACATAGCACATAGCACATAGTACATTATAAATAATGGATAATGCATAATACATATTGCATAATACATAATATATAATACATAATAAATAATGCACAATACATAATGCATGGTGCATGATACATACTATATAATACATAATACATCATACACAACGCATACACATATGTACAATACACAAGACACAATACACAAGACGCAACACACAATACACAACACACTACATACAACACACAGTACACAATGCATGAAATTGCCCTACGTAGAATACACCGTAGGGAACACTTGTTGCACTTCTTTGAGGCGACAGGTGTCTGCCGTATAGAGGCAGACACGTGTGTGACTTTGTGTGTGCATTGATGGCGGGGTCTGTTTCACAGATGCAGATGGCTTCAGCCGCCGCCAGGCGTTGCTGATACGACAGAATAGCAGGATGGTGGTGTCGGCTGCGGAGTAGGCTTCTGCTGAGATATGTGCTGTGATCTGTTAAGAGGAGACTGCCTGTGCCACGCTGCTGGTGCACAGTGGGGGCGGCGGCTGAGCGTCGCGGTTGCGTCACCAATGTATTGTGCATGAACGCTACGGGTTTCGGGTTCATCGACACCGACCATGGCGACGAAAATATAATCTCCACATAAATAGTTCGAAGGTTGGGGCAGAGTTCACATGCGGTATTTTTTTTTTATAATATTTTTTGTGGGGAGGTGGGAACAACGCAGCCAGGGAAAACCGGGCCCCCCTTTTTACAGAGGGGAACCGATGCCAAATGTTGATTTTTGGACAGCTGACAGGCACCTCCATGGTGCGGGCATCCCACATTTCACGTAGGACCCTTCTGGGCAACTTGCAGGGTTTAGTTTCTGGGATCATAAAGTCATAAAGTCATAAAGTGTTAAGGCTTAATAAGGGCCACAAGGGCCCATCTGGGTCAAGCCTGTCTAGAAGATATTAGAAAGTACATGTTCACACCTATCAATTCCAAACCCATGCAATCCCTCCACCTGTGCCACCACAGCCAATCTCATCAGTATGACATCGCAAAGGAAGTTGCCAAATCCACTGCTAGGTACACCCCATATAGTACAACATAATACTAGCATAATGTTATACCCTATCTAGCTAGTGAAAATACTCAATATCCCATGCATCACAAGTTAGAATTCAAAAACAACATTTTCCTGTCTAAAAAAATTATCCACCCTACTTTTAAAGACATTCAATGAGGGACTCCCCACTGCATCAGCAGGCAGCCTATTCCATTGGTCAACAACCCTTTGACTGAAGACCTGTTGTCGTTTAACTGTCCTGCACCTCATTTTGTCTAACCTGAATTGATGACCCCTATGGGATACTCTAAACTGCAGAGCATCATTCAAATTGACCTGATCTAGCCCTCTAACAATTTTGTACATTTCAATCATGTCTCCCCTTAATCTCCTATACTTGAGTGAGTACATATCTAATGCATTAAGCCTTTCTCCATATTCTAAGTTACTTAATCCACTGACGAGTCTAGTGGCTTTGCGCTGGACTCTTTCTAACATATCTATATCCTTTTCTAGGTAGGGGCTCCATGCTTGTACAGAGTACTCCAAGTGGGGCCGCACATATGCTGAGTACAGCTTTTTCATGACTTCCCTGCTCTTATATTTCACACTTCTATTAATGAGTCCCAGCATTCTGAGTGCCCTATTTCTAGCTGAGATACATTGTTTTTCTGCTTTAAGGTCTTTTGAGACCAACACACCTAAGTCCCTTTCCTCTTCAATAACATCCAGTTCCTCCTCCCATTTTATAACTGAATGTCTCGCCTGCAGACCCTATATGCATAACCTTACACTTATCATAGTTGAAAGTCATCTGCCATTGATCAGCCCACTCTTTTAGGTCGTCCAAATCTAGTTGAATATTACTAGATTGATCTCTGCTGTTAGCCACTCCTACCAGCTTGATGTCATCAGCAAATTTGAACACTCTATTCCTCAGCCCTACTTCAATGTTGTTCACAAAGATGATAAAGAGGAGGGGCCCTAGAACAGAGCCCTGTGGCACTCCACTCAGAACATCTTTCCAACCAGATTTACATCCATTCAATACTACCCTTTGTTTCCTTCCCTGCAACCATGCTTCAATCCAATGTAGAACTTTTCCTACAATCCCATGTTGTTGTAATTGATGAATTAACCTTCCATGTGGAACTTTATCAAAAGCTTTGCTAAAGTCCAAGTACACAACATCCATCCTGCTTTCATTGTCTACTTCTTTGGTAACATACTCAATGAACTCCAATAGGTTAGTTAAACAAGACCTTTGAGATCGAAATCCATGTTGAGTATCCCTTAAAAGGTTGTGCCTATCAAGATGAATCTGAACATTCTGTTTAACCAGCTTTTCTAGTACTTTGCAAACTAATGAGGTCAAACTGACTGGCCTGTAGTTTCCTACACTCTTCCTATTTCCCTTTTTGAAAATTGGTACTACACTTGCATTTCTCCAATCTTCAGGTACTTCTGAATACTCCATAGATCGCCTGAAAATGATACCTAGGGGAGTTGCTAAAGCTTTAGCACACTCTACTAAGATCCTAGCATATATTTCATCTGGTCCGGAAGCTTTATTAGGTTTTATATTCTGCAACTGCTTCTCTACGGCTTCTGTAGTTATTGTAAGATCCTCCAGCATATCACCTGCCATGGCATGGCCTACAGATGTTCCTATTGTACCAGAATTATCTTTAGTGAAGACGGATGAGAATTGCTTGCTTAGGGATTCCACAATGTCGCAATCATCAACCACTATTTCCCCATCTACCTCCAGTGGTCCTACACTACACTTTTTAGCCTTAAATTTATAGAAGCTAAAAGAATCTCTTAGCATTACCTGCTGAACATTCTCGAGCAAAGTTGATTTCAGCAAGTCTTTTAGATGCTCTAACACACCTCCTAACTTTATTTCTAGCTATTCTATATGATTCTAGGTTTAACCCCGAGTTAGTATCTTTTAGTTTCTTGAATGCTTGTTTCTTTGAGTCCAGTAATTGCTTAACTTCCCTAGTCAGCCACGAAGGGTGCTTAACCCTGTTTGATCTAATTTGCCTACTGGGAATGAACCTATCCTGACCCTGAAATAGCTTATCTTTTATCATTGTCCACATTTCATAAGCATCTAAGCCATTCAATATGACTTCCCAATTAATTTCACTGAGGAAGCTCCTGAACTCACTGTAATTCCCTTTTGCAAAATTTGGAATCAATGTTCTGTTGGTTGCTACCCTTCCAACATATAATGAGAAGCGTATAATGTTGTGATCACTATTACCAAAGGTCTCTCCTACGTTAACATTTTGCACAAAATTTTCCTCATTAGTAAGCACTAGATCTAATATTTTATTTTCCCTTGTAGCCCTGTTTTTTTTTTAAAAAAAAAACCCATGCACATAGCTTAAAACTACCCCGTCCCCTTTTTTGGCGGGAAATTGGGGACAAGGCTAACGAAACCCCCCTGCCAAGAAATGTCCCGGGAATCCCTTTACCTCCACTTTTTATTTGCCCCTTTTTACTTTCCCCCTTCCCCCCCCTTAAGTTCGAGGGATTTCCGGAAACTCTTAACCTCTCGCACTGTTAGCTCGCACTTCCGCACTTCCGCACTTCCGCACCGTTAGCTCGCAGGATGTCCGCACAGTCATCAGATGGCTTTACTCATTGATTCATGTACATGCATGGAGATATTCAAACGTTGAGCTTAGCATTTGGAATGTATAAAAACGAAACTAGAACTTCGCTCTTTTTGGCGTTTGGCTTTGCCATTTGGTACGTTGGCGACCAAATTTGCGAACTAGTAGGTATCACTGATTGCCCGTTTTTGTTGTGTTGTAGCATTTCCATACAAGTAGCCCGATAGAGGGATATCAAGTGTCCAGGCGTCATTATATTACGAGCGGGACCATAATCAACAATAGGAGAGGAAGTGATCGAGCACACCTCCTGAGCGATGTCGCAGGATGGAAAAATAATGCAGATGACTTTGCAGACGCCCCCCCATCCATTCTGAGAGCGTGCATCCAATGACATGCATTAAAGCAGTTGCTTGTTCCTTCCTTCCAGTGTAAATAGTCGATATACACAATAGCACGGCGCAAGGCGCCATTCGGTATTGGTATTAAGCGGATTCGAAGTAGGCTTCCTAGCTGGATGGCAGTGTTCAGGTTGGCTAGTTGCCGAGGGCTGAATTGGAGGACAGTAGAAGATGACACGTGGACTGGTTCGTCCACAGCCGCGATATTCACGCTTCGGTCCGCTCGCGCGCAACGACGGTAACAATTGTTTCCGAAGCGTGAAGCTCGGCTCTGAAGATGCCCTCCTCTGGCAGGATGACGTGTGGCCATGGGCACTCTATTCCACGGGACCGTGTGATGCGCGGGCGAGTGGCCGGGGATTAGGGACTATAGGTGCAATCATTGAGCGGTACTGGGGTATGCCAGGTGACGTGTGGCCACGTGTATGCGACTCCACGAGGCCATGTGGATGTGATTCCACGGGGCCATGTGGATGTGACCACGGAGTCATGATGCGGGGGCAGTGGCGGGGATTGAGGACTACAGATGCCTGAGAGGTGCCGGGGTATGACAGGGAGGCGTGGCCATGTACATGTGACTCCACGGGGCCATGTACATGTGACTCCACGGGGCCATGTGGATGCGGGGGCGAGTGGCGGGGATTAAGGACTACAGATGCGCTGATTGAGAGGTGCCGGGCTATGACAGGTGAGGTGTGGCCATGTACATGTGACTCCACGGAGCCATGTACATGTGACTCCACGGGGCCATGTGATGGAGGGGACGAGTTGCGGGGATTAGAGACTCCAGATGCACTGATTGAGAGGTGCCGGGCTATGACAGGTGAGGTGTGGCCATGTACATGTGACTCCACGGAGCCATGTACATGTGACTCCACGGGGCCATGTGGTGAGGAAGGACGAGTGGCGGGGATTAGAGACTCCAGATGCACTGATTGAGAAGTGCCGGGGTATGACAGGTGGAGGTGTGGCCATGTACATGTGACTCCACGAGGCCATGTGGTGAGGGGAGAGGCGAGTGGCGGGGATTAAGAGACTCCAGATGCACTGATTGAGATGTACCGGGGTATGACAGGTGAGGTGTGGCCATGTACATGTGACCCCACGGGGGCCATGTGGTGAGGGAAGGCGAGTGGCGGGGATTAGGGACTCCAGATGCACTGATTGAGAGGTGCCGGCGATGACAGGTGGGGCGTGGCCATGTACATGTGACTCGACGGGGCCATGTGGTGAGGGGAGAGGCGAGTGGCGGGGATTAAGGACTCCAGATGCACTGATTGAGAGGTGCCGGGGTATGACAGGTGAGGTGTGGCCATGTACATGTGACTCCACGAGGCCATGTGGTGAGGGGAGAGGCGAGTGGCGGGGATTAGAGACTCCAGATGCACTGATTGAGAGGTGCCGGCGTATGACAGGTGGGGCGTGGCCATGTACATGTGACTCGACGAGGCCATGTGGTGAGGGGAGAGGCGAGTGGCGGGGATTAAGGACTCCAGATGCACTGATTGAGAGGTGCCGGCGATGACAGGTGAGGTGTGGCCATGTACATGTGACTCCACGAGGCCATGTGGTGAGGGAGAGGCGAGTGGCGGGGATTAGAGACTCCAGATGCACTGATTGAGAGGTGCCGGGCTATGACAGGTGGGGTGTGGCCATGTACATGTGACCCCACGGGGTCATGTGGTGAGGGGAGAGGCGAGTGGCGGGGATTAGAGACTCCAGATGCACTGATTGAGAGGTGTCGGCGATGACAGGTGAGGTGTGGCCATGTACATGTGACTCCACGGGGCCATGTGGTGAGGGGAGAGGCGAGTGGCGGGGATTAAGGACTACAGATGCACTGATTGAGAGGTCCCGGGATATGACAGGTGAGGTGTGGCCATGACATTGACTCAGGCCATGTGAATGTCATTCCACGAGGCCATGTGGTGAGGGGAGAGGCGAGTGGCGGGGATTAGAGACTCCAGATGCACTGATTGAGAGGTGCCGGCGATGACAGGTGACGTCTGCGACACAACAGTCGGCGGGTCGTCGGCACCTCAGCCGGCGGAAGATAAACCGTGATTAACAGCCTCGGCACGGCGATAACAGAGGAACGATTAGCGATGTGGCGGCGACGGGCGTCGGTACGCGACGACCGACCGGCCGGACGGTGACCTCACCAGGGACACTGGACGTCCTCCTGGACGGTGGGCAGACGGTGACCACTCCGTGCCGATGGCGGTGTGGGACGGTGACCTCACCAGGCACGCTGGACGGTGACCTCACCCCCCATCCCGTGACCTCACCGCACGCTGCACGGTGCCCTCCCAAGAAACGGTGCCTCGGACCTCACCAGGACGCTGGACGGTGCTCAGCACGCTGGATATTGACCTGGGCACTATCCTGCTGCAGGCTTGAAGGCGATGACGTCCCCCTCCCAAGAAATGGTGCTCGCCCAGTGCGCTCGTGGATATTGAGCTGGGCGCTATCCTGCTGCAGGCTTGAAGGCAATGACGCCGACAGCGTTCTTCCCCTCGCCCATGCTACCTCTTCCGATTCTTCAACTGCGCCTGGTGCACTGACACTAGCGAACAAACACAAACTTCCATTCTAATTAATATAGAGGTAGTGTTGTAAAATGCCAGGCTCCGTGTGATCTTAGATGGCGACACTTAATCGTCAAAAAGGCAGTTACAAGCGACAATTTGGCCATGACTAATGTGTAATGCTAACACGGGTCCGGCTGGATGGCCGATCACAACCACCCTGAGTGGAGGCGCTAATTTGACATCCCCTGATATCTCGGATGCTAATGGAGCTAGAGTGACGAAATTAATAGGATGGCCTAGGAATAGGGGACTCTCAGGTGGATATGATAGACATTCTTTGGCCATGACCTGCAAGGTTGATAGAGGTGAACACTCTAGTTCTGTTTGTTTTTATATGCGGCTCGCTGCTCCTTGGCTCCTAACACGACATATATTGGAGATGGCGCTAGTTTGTATATACTTGGTTGGTAGATAATTAAATTCTGGGCATTTAGACATGTTGATTTTTACAACGGACAAGTAACATAGGCTTATGTTGTCTCCTAAGTCAGTGGCGTAGCCAGGATTTTGTCCCGGATGGGGAAGGGGGACATCTGAAGAGGCCCTCTACCTACTTATGACTTCCCACTTGCCGAAACTCATCGGACTTCGGCCACTTTATTTTAAAAGTATAGCCTCTACCCCACCACCACACATATTGACAGATTTGGTGGGCAACTGGTTCAGTGTACAGAGTGCAACCAAGAAGGGCCCATGTGGCTCATAGTTGCACTAATCTGTTATGTCTTTATGTCTTTATACACAGACAAATGGTTAAATTCTTGGGAACATCAAGCACTCTTGTCTGCCGTACATCGTGCGACACCTGCAATCAAGGTCCAACAGTCCGGTACAGACCAGAACAACAAACCGCTTGGCTGTCGACAACAATCAAGAAAAAATACCTCTCAAAGAAAATAAAGGGACATAAACACACCTCTAATGAAGGCATCAATACAATTAGCTCGGGTAAATATATTTATTTATTTATTTATTTATTTAACAATACATGCCCTCCACGTGCAGTGGCTGTTACGGACAGTCTGGGTTGAACTCACAGATATTTACAAAGAAAGGATAGATTTGTGGTCAATAGTGGGAGCAGATGCGCAACAAACATTCGTACGCCAACATAATACAATATCCATATCACTTTCCGCACTACATACACCGTACTTGCAACACGAGCTATACACGAGTGGCTTGTAGAAGTGATAGAAAAGCGATGGCCTAAAGGTGACTTCATAGTGTACACATATCCATCGTGTAAGTTTTGTGTGTGACTAGTGTTGTTCGTGGAGATACGCTAGTGCATGTTTCTTGAAGTTAGACAGCCTCGATGTTTTTGTTTCAGTAGGAAGTTTGTTGTAGTGGAAGACAGACGAGTAGAGAAATCTCCTGCGGCCAGCCTCTCTGTGTATGGCTGGCAGGTGCAGGTGGTCGTCTGCAAGTGTGTGACGGTTTCGCAGGGAAGAGTTTGCAGTGATTTGACCGGCAATGTGCGTAGGCTCACCCGTCAGAATGATCTTGTGGAACAAAGTGAGACTGTGAAATAGCTGCAGATCAGCTGCAATGAGGAGACCAAACTCGTTTCCGGCATCAGAAATATGATCAAATTTCCGGAGACCTGACACGACTCTAGTGGCGAAGTTAATGACCTTATCGAGTCTGTGGATGTTTGCTGACGACCCGTTCCCGTAAACAGATATGCAGTATCGGATATTGGATATAACTAGGCTATTGACTGTAGTGAAGAGAGTACTGGTCGACAGATGGTGATGCAGATGGCTCAGGAAGATGGTGACGCAGTATACCATTGCTCATCTCCATGGACACAATTGCTTCTTTCAGTTACCCGTTACATTCAGACACAGTTTAATCGGGAGGGCATTCGTTATAAGGATGAGGGCCAAATTATTGAGTGTTTCAAAACATTCGCACTTCCTCAAAATTATGCCCGAATACTAGTGAGAAAAAATAACTGCAAGATCAGGAACAGGAGAAGGACTTGCAGCATGCCATTTTTCCCTCTTAGGGAACAGTTTTACATCTCTCAGGGGAACTTGTTCACCCATTACGAGCCGCTCTCAACCGCAGAAGAATCCCAGTTCAGTTTTCTCTGACTTTTGGGTATCTTCTTCATCCCTCATGACCCTCTCCTGCTTTTAGGGGCGTAACACAGTCCTTATTTATCCTGTTTGGCTCCCATCTCAGTGGCATTTCAGCTCTAAAATGAGCCCTCACTAGTCCTCGTCACCCCTTAGCAGTCATGTTCATCCCTCAGAGGCCCGTTCAAACCAAAAGGGCAGCCCAGCCCTATCTGGCTCTCAGGCGCCCTGTTTGTTCTTCGACTGTTAGGGAGATTCCAGCTGATTCTTCGATTATCAGCCGGAAGCTTCCATTCCAGCTGATACTTCTCTTTCAACTTGGCATTGCCATTTCGGCTCTCTGGCAGGTCCTCTTGTCTTCACGGCCTTTGCCAGACCTCAGAGTGGACGTTTTCAGGCCTCAACGGTCGTTTCCACACAAGCTACTAGATGCGTTTTAATTTTTTCTCAGCTATGTCTCTACCCATCAAGGCCCCATAGTCTTGATGGTTCCATCGGACTCGCCAATGGAGCGTGCTCCCCTTCACCCATTGGAAACACCGCTACTTTTTAGCAGCTCGGGCCTCTCCCTTGGTATAGAGACCCTTCGCGTAGAACCGGGAACCGTCCGCTTCGGCCCGGGTCGTCTCCGTAGCTCGGGGCCTCAGCCAATAAATCGACTGAAGCCCACCGTCAACTCTGAGCCCCTCTCCATCAGTGTGAGCCACAGCCAACCCAGTAGCCCTGCACATTCGGCCCGGGACCCATCCGTCGGCTCAGGGACCCTCTTTCACTGTTCAGGACACTCTCCGTCCGGTCGGAGTCCCTTCATTGAAAAACTTCGGTCTCCTCTATCTAAGGTTTCGGCCCCCTCCGCCGGCCCAGAAGCACTTGTGCCTGTTTTAGATCCTTCCTGATTACAATGCGTAAGATAGATTTTAACAGCTTTTAATTGAAAGTTATCAGGTTTTTATTTGGAGAGGTCATCGTTCTTCGGCATTAAGGTACGTCAGTGGAGGCATGAAGCAGTACAATAAGGTAATTAGTGAGCGTGTGGAATGTTAAGACGTCTCTCCTGAGCTCAGCTGGCCATCTCTGGCCATTTTGGCTGTACCGTGCCATCCGTGTGTGGAGGATCCACAACCGATCCATGACAAATGTGCCGGACAGTGCTACCGGTGGCCGACAGGCGCAAGCTCGATTTTTTCCTCAAGTTTCACCAACCGGAATATCCGGACTTGCTGCGTTCGCGAGGCGAGGCCTAATGGAGCGAAGTGCGCGTCCCTGTTCGTCATCAGGTAACCACACATGCCACACTCCGTGCGTATCACCTTGAGATGCCACAACATCGCGGCACACACATGCACTTAGACGTAGCCTGCGCCGCCATCGGCCCACCGTCAGCGCGGTGAAACGTCTGTTTGGAGGCGAACGCACCACTAAGGTCCATGGCAGCGGGGCCGGGCCGAGATAAGCCACGCAGACGCGGCCGGTTCGGACGCCGGGTTATGAACACTTCCGCGCGTGAGGAGCGGCACGGGTGATACGACACGTGTCCACGTGTCGGGCCGAAGTTGGCGCCAGGTGGCACGAGGGCCGTGCCACACGTGCAGGGGCGGGCCGCGGGTCCGGCTCCGTCTGTGACGGCCGCTTTCTGAACCCCTAAACCGCCGATTGCCGTGAGCCATCCATGTATTCGGCCGAGATCAGTTCAGTTGGGTTTGGACGAATGCGGCGCAGCTGGCATGTTCTGCCAGCCAGCTATATATATATATATATATATATATATATATATATATATATATATATATATATATGCATACATACATATACAAATATATATACATACATATATATATATATATATATATATATATATATATATATATATATATATATATATATATATATATATATATATATATATATATATATATATATATATACATAAAAACATCAAATGGAGCCCAGCATTTCATGTTCACCAGGTCAAATTAATATTGGTCCTTTGCGATGCCGACACTGGTTTCACCCAGGGGTGAAATGTTATCTGATCGGGTCAGGCTCATAATATATGCATTCAGAAGATCTACGTTCGGAAGATATGTTTTTACAAGATCCACTATGAAAAGGGTGTGTTCGCAAACTCTACTTAAGTGGGAAAGTGTCGTCATAAGATCTTCTAAGGGCTGGAAAAGTTCACAAGGTCCGCTCGGAAACCTGAATGATCAGGAAGTCTACATATACGCCCTCAGTGTTCAGCAGATCCGATTGGTAATGCAAATGCTCAGCGGATCTAGTTACCAATGAAAGTGTTCACAAGATCTACTCAGGGCTGTAATGTCCTTAAGATCTACTTACCTAACCTAACTTGATGTAACCTAATCGAATTTAACTTACTTCTTACCTCTTATTTGTGAACATTCCTTCTCTTAATATATTTTGTTACCATTTCTAGCCACAAATATATCTTCTGAGCATTTCCATTAACAAATAGGTCTTCTGAACGTTGCAGGCCGACTTGTGCATCTTCTGGACCTTTGGGAGTGGATCTTGTAACCACTCCTAGCTTTTAGTATATCGTTTGAACAATTTCCTCTTCAAGTACATCTCATGGCCACGGTGTGTGAGTGGTGTGTGACCGAACGTATGGTGCCAAACTGCGTGGATCGGCGACCCGGGCCCGCGATGGCGGCGGCAGCCCTTCGGAAAGTGTGCCCGGCACCTGCTCAGAAAGACGCCAAACTCGTGAATACGCCTGTTGCCGATACCGCGCAGTCAGCCGTGTCGGGAATTAGACACGCGGAAGACCAGCTGCCAAGCCACCGCTCCTGTGTGGGGCCGCTCTCGGGAGGCGCGCCGACTTTGGACCTCATCAAGGAGGCTATTTGGCAGGCCCCAGCCCACCACGACATTCTCGAGAATGCATTCGCTGAATTTCCAATGCCTTGCTTGCTCCGCGAACTGCACGGGCACCGAAGCACGGCCGGCTGCATAGCCCAGCACCCCCCCCCCCCACTGGCCTCGGCACTGACCACCGCAGCCCGGTACCTACAGCGGAGAGGCACGCCGGGCCCCATCTCGATCGTGTAATTGATACTGAATGCCATGTGTCTGCAGCAGACCGCCTTGATGTGGACGGCCCGCGTGCAGCGGGACGCGGCTGGCCGCAGCGCGCTATCGTGCACGAGATGGCTAACGTGAGTCAAATTTTGCCGCCGCTGCGACCCGGACCGGCCGGCTCTAACGGTAACCTGGGCGCGCCGATCGTCGGTCAGCAATTAGCAGAACATCTACACGTTTGTTAATGGATGTGATTCAATTGCAGCGTGTTCGGGCGAGACGGCCTGATTGCCGCCGTATTCTTTCATTATGCTGCCGCGTATGATGTTATGGTTCCGATGATGCTCGGTAATGCGATAAGCACCATGGTTCATTATGTTTGTGAGACGTTTTGGTTATTGTGGGGCAGGCTGCGCCGAAGGTTTTGTATTCGTCCCTCAGAGTCACGAAATAAGACACTCTACTTCCTGCGAACTGCTGTGGTGTCTAGTCACAAGCTGAAAGTTACCTAGCTGACTTTTAACCACTCTTTATCTATTCACAAGCTACAATTTGCCTAGCTAACATTTCACTACTATTTATACAGCTGCCAGCTAAATGCATGTGAAGGAGAGAAAAATGTTCACGGTGCATCAAATATGTTTTGGTGATGGCTATAATATTTTAAATAAATTCCTGCCTTCTCCTGCTTCTGTAAATGCGTCAAGCTCTGACGTAATTTCAATACATGGCAACAGACAGACAACGTGGCAGCCGGTGACGAATCCGGTACGATATCTACTCTCTCTCTCTCTCTCTCTCTCTCTCTCTCTCTCTGGTAACTTCGCCCAGCCGGAGATCCATAAACCAGTAGGAAGTGAAAGATTATGGAGGGAGGAGGGGGATTACATCACTTTCCTGAAGACACACGATCAAATGGAAAACAGTTACATGAAGAATAGAAAGGGATGGAAATATACCAGGATTTCAAAACAAAGCTGTCTAAGTACACCAATATCCAGAGAGCAAAATATCGGTGTATTATTTGCCAAATGCTAAGTAAGCTACTAGCTGTATTCGTCTGAACTCCCGTCAATGATGATTATCTAGCCACTTATTTATAATTGGTGGGGGGTTCGTGAATGGACTTATGACCTAAACTGTTTAGGTAAAAACGATATATGTTAGCAATGGTTTAGGGAACCTTGCTGCGTGGGGGTCAACCACTTTGAATTGCATGGTAGGGAAAATGGACATATTTGGCTTTATTATAATTGCAAGAGCTCTTACCTTCGAAAGCTGGATTTTATGGATATGTTTGACCGACTGATATCATTGATCGCTTGCTGTCCTTAGCAATTAGCATGACGGGAATATTGGAAGTATTTGAGGATATGTCACCAAATTGTTTAATGTTAAAATGGCTGGATGGAATGCTTAAGTTGACTTCGCAAGCCGCATGAATATCATTTTCATGAGGTGTTTTGTAAAATATGTATTCATTAAAATACAACATATGCAGGGAACTAATATACCGGTTGGAGGACCGGCATATGTCCTAAAGATCAGCCAAAAAGGCCGCCAATCCTTGCCGGGCTTTCTGACCGGGCTTTTGGTTTTTGCACCTCTACTATCCACTACACTATCAGACAGCCTATTGCGCTGCTTAGCCTCCCTTTGGCTGAAAGTCTGGTGGTGTTGCACTGTGCTGTTTTGACTTGCCTAATTTAAAAATGGCCTGGAACAAAATCTGCTTGAATATAACCATAAGGTGTCCTGTATTTTTCTACCATATGCGGCACATAATTTTAACTTCCAGATATAGCTAACTCCTCGTCAAAATTGAATGCGTACGCTTTGGGCGAAATGTTCTAGAGATCACGTGATGCGATGTCACGTGATGCGATGTCACACATATAGTTGCTCCTCCTGCTTGTAGGACGAGTGTGTGTTCAATCCTTGCGTTCGGCCTTCGAAGAATGATCTGGTAAAATTCTATATTTTGCAAGTTATTAGCAATATTGTTGGCATTATGGCAGAACACATCGCAGAAAAATGACTATGCAGTAAGCCGCCAGCGACCTGTGTTTTTCCCAGAATGTCATGATTATTCAGCTAATACGCCTAATAAGACGTTTTTCGAGTCTGTGCCAAACTGGCGGCTCCAAGAATCCGAGCCACAGCTGCAGGCGGAGTGATGCTAAATATATTACTTCCAAGAACCCATAGCACCGCCGCGAAGACCACTTTGAGGTCGGGTTTCCATAACTTTGCCTATATTTTATGTAAGTTTACCGTGCGCTCATAAGATATGCCCAGTGTTATTATCGCGGTGTCAGACCACTAGCAGTGTCATTCAAGCAGTTTGATCAAAACATTATTGACACTGCATGGTCAACAAACCTGCAATACCAACTTAAACTTAATGCAACTGTGCAACTGTGTCAACTTAATGCAACTTCAGATCAAAATGAGCATATCTCGCTGCAGAAAGACTTAGACGAACTTGTGAAGTGGTCCTAAGAATGGCAAATGAAATTTAATTTCGATAAGTGCAAAATCATGCATGTAGGTAAGCAGCATGTGAAGGCTCCATACTTGATGGGTGGCCAAGTGCTATCAGTGATTCAACAGGAGAAGGATTTAGGTGTTATTCTAAACACAAAATTGGGGGGATCAGAACAGACCAAGGAAGCCAGTAAGAAGGCACTGAGAATGCTTGGGGCAATAAATAGGAATGTATCATACAGAAGTGAGGAAGTCATCAGGAAACTTATGCATATGTCAGGCCACATTTGGAATACTGCATCCAAGCTTGGTCTCCTAGCTATGAAAAAGATTGTTGGCTTTAAGAGAGAGTACAAAAGAGGGCTACACAAATGGTTAATGGTATAAGTAACCTGTCATATGAGGAAAGATTGAAGAAATTGAGTATGTTTTCACTTAGATATAGAAGGCTAAGAGGAGATCTCATCGAGGTCTTTCAATTTGTCCATGGTCAGGAGAGGGGATATCTTGGGAAAATGTTTGAATTTAACAGAAATGATGCAATTAGAGGTCATCAATTCAAAATTAAGGTTAACCACAGCAGAACAAGGTTAAGACAGTCTTTCTTCACCAACAGGGTAGTAGAACACTGGAACCAGCTGCCAAAAATAATTGTCGGTAGCAGCACATTGAACATTTTTAAATACAGCATAGACAATCATTATAAGAATAGAGGGCTTGCTTTTCAGTATTACAGTGAGAGCTGATCAACGGATTAGGTGAGCAACTGGTTGAGTGTACATAGTGCAACCAAGAAGGGCCCTTGTGGCTCATAGCTGCACTAATCGTTTATGTCTTTATGTCTTTATGTGTAGCATTAAATGCTTTTGGCAGGGGACTCCCCCCCGCCCCCCACCCCCACCCACTCCCACACAAAATCAAACTTTGATGGGCTGATGGGATGGTGTTGTATGCCCACCATTCCATTTCGGTTCGCCCATTGCCTTTATGTATTGTGCCCTCCGAATAATTTTCAGAAGCCTTCGCCCATGCTTCTTAACCCGTCCCGTCTCGGGGGGGTCTTCAACCGCCCCCTCAGATTTTTCGCGGATAGCGGACTAATGGCGCGGGGCAGCGCGCCCAAATTTGGCATACCTTTTCCCACATCAATTTGACATGCTGATTCAAAATTTTTATGTCAGATCATCTAGGGTCAACGAGTTATTCAAAATCAAGTGAGATCACCTCCAAAAACGTTCTTCCAGTCGTCACGCTTTAACGGATACAGATATTTTAATGAAAATTTCAGCGTTTGCTTATCTTCAGGTATGCAACAAAACGTACGAGTTGAATTTTTTATTTTTTTCGTTTTTGACTACATATAAGTTTTACGTATTTGCCAAATTGCAGTTTAAATAGAGGATTCTGGCTAAAGTAAGCATTTTTATTAGGGCAAGTTGACTTCCAACAACGTTTCTCGGCCTGCTCTACCCATCGGAAAAGGAAAATTAAAGAAAACTTGAAAACTCAAAATTTTGAAATTTCCCAAAAATAACATTTTTTATTTTCGGGGGGCCAAAACAAAATTATAGCCCTGGTCGATTTCGCTGTCCTTTTCTCATTCCAAATAAATTTTATTTTTCACATATCCCCCAAAATGAACTCCCCAGATTCAAAAACATAATGTAAGTCGTGAAAGGTCGTGAAAATCTAGCCCCCCTGGTGACGTCACTTTTGGGAGGAAATTGTTTTGGAGGGTGGACACGGACCCTACTCGTCGAGCGCTTTCCGATGACACCGCTTTCATTTTCGTGCGATGCTTAGTTTGGATTTTAGAGGGGGTCTTCAACAGCCTCCCCCTGAGACGGGGTGGGAGGATTTAACCAGAAAGGTTAAGATTCTAGATTGTGTTCTAAGAATTATTTTGTTACTATTATTTTGTTCCTATGAATTCCTGCCAATTCCCACCGATAGAAGGCTTTAATCATATATGTATTTGCAGTATGTGATATATGAGTGAACAAAGCTGTCCAGTTTGATGTGAACTGCGTATCTGTCCTTAATTAAACAGAAATACACATGGTACTACTTTTTGTCAATTTTTCACTGGTCCCGTGATCGGGCTTCGGTTAATATTCGCCGGGCCCAACCGGGCCCAACCGGGCCCAACTGGGTCACATCAGGCTGACTGGCCCCGGGCTTCGGCTCAAATGTTTTCAGTGCATGCCACCTCGACTGGATACTCCCCCATTAACTGCAGTTAAACGGGGTGGATAGCCTCCTCAGATCCGAACATCTTATCTTTTAATTCTAAGCTGGGCAGGGGGGAGATTGGTGGATGATGAGATGGGAGTGGTGATAGTAGGTATGCACTGCAGGTACGGTCACGGTGTGCCCCTGGTAGGTAGGGCGACAATGACCTCGATATTAACGAGGACAGCCGCACTGCCGTGTCAAGACAATAACCGCGAAAATTCGGTGAACAAATGGCAGATGATGTGCAACCAAAGATTAGCAAGTCATTGGAATTGGTTATCTGAGGAGGCGGTGGGGAGTCATGTCATGCTTAAGAAGAGGGTTGATGTTTTCATCGGTGGTAAGGATGTCATATTTGCTTAGGTGGATAATGGGGTATGCTACATATATATTCTTCTCGTTAAGATAGGTCCTTCGGCTCTGATTGCCCTTGGATCTGTGATGTCGTAGATAATGCTCAAAGACGGAGAATTATGCTAGTAGCAGATGTACATGACAATGATTTCAGTATCGGCATTCGGGTATGTCATTCTCAAGAGATTGGCCATGGTAACACAATGGGATCGATAGCTTCTCTAGTACTCAGGATATATCATTGATTCGGAGTCTCAGTTTTCCTTTTTCTCTTATGGTATCTTCTCTTCGTAGACTTAACCCACGTGAGCTTCTGTAGCTTTTATTAAGCCTTAAGCCTTTATGTTTGATGTATTCATATCTTTACCCCTGCAAAACCAGACCCAGTACCACATCTGGTTTACTCTGCATCCACCCATGGTTAACCTAATTACGTGATGCTTATTATATTCTGAGCTTTCAGACACTGCTCCATAGCCGTATAATATGTGCTACAGAGTATTTCGGTAAAACTAAATTGAATTAAGGAAATGAGAAAGAAGATAGTTGTCTTGCTTCGTCCTGCTCGCTCGCTGTTGGAACCTCCCTTAGGCAAAGTAGAAAGGGAGACGAAAAATTGATCCCATATGTTGAAAATCTATTTGGAAAAGTCTTCAAGTTGTAGGATAATCGTCACAAGCGTTCAGGAGCTACCGGCAAAAACCACAGGAGAGGTGGCACTTCCCCCTCCCACCCACTCCTGTATTAGGTTAAGGAAGGTGGTGTTTATCGTACCTGTATTGACCAGAGCGGATTTCATACAGCAAGTCGATACTCAGCTTCCCTGAACCTGAAGAAATAAGCAAAATGTTGTTAGCTGCCTACAGGGAAACCCTCAGTGGAAACGCATTTAATTCCCAGATTCACAGTTTTATGGCCCCGTTAGCTAAACCCTCAAACTTAGAGAAAACACGCTCCGTTCCAGTCTGCAGCTGGATCCAATTAGGCAGAATGTTCCAATTAGAGAAACCAAGCTCCACTTACGACGGAGCTCTCGGGGTCCGGCCCTGTTGCGTGGCCACCTGGTGTAGGTGGCGCTAGTGTCGGCTGTACAGCCGAGCACCGGCGAGGGGTGGCGGTGTCCCCGACTCGTGGGTACGGCGGCGGTGTCCCCGACTCGTGGGTACGGCGGCGGTGTCCCCGACTCGTGGGTACGGCGGCGGTGCCCCCGACTCGTGGGTACGGTGTCCCCGACTCGTGGGTACGGCGGCGGTGCCCCCGACCGCGGGTACGGCGCGGTGCCCCGACTCGTGGGTACGGCGGCGGTGCCCCGATCTGTGGCGGTGCCCCCGACTCGCGGGTACGGCGGCGGTGTCCCCGACTCGTGGGTACGGCGGCGGTGTCCCCGACTCGTGGGTACGGCGGCGGTGCCCCCGACTCGTGGGTACGGCGGCGGTGCCCCCGACTCGCGGGTACGGCGGCGGTGCCCCCGACTCGTGGGTACGGCGGCGGTGTCCCCGACTCGTGGGTACGGCGGCGGTGCCCCGACTCGTGGGTACGGCGGCGGTGCCCCGACTCGGGGGCGGTCCCCGACT
Source organism: Imbricaverruca yamaguchii (assembly GCA_034440575.1). Classification (NCBI taxonomy): domain Eukaryota; kingdom Metazoa; phylum Arthropoda; class Thecostraca; family Neoverrucidae; genus Imbricaverruca; species Imbricaverruca yamaguchii. Next base: position 20,319 of record JAOTOL010001622.1, read on the forward strand.
CGTGGTGCCCCGACTCGTGGGTACGGCGGCGGTGCCCCCGACTCGTGGGTACGGTGTCCCCGACTCGTGGGTACGGCGGCGGTGCCCCCGACTCGTGGGTACGGCGGCGGTGCCCCCGACTCGCGGGTACGGCGGCGGTGTCCCCGACTCGGTACGGCGGCGGTGTCCCGACAGGGGGTGCCCCGACTCGCGTGTACGGGCGTGCCCCCGGGTACGGCGGCGGTGCCCCGACTCGCGGGTACGGCGGCGGTCCGACTCGTGGGTACGGCGGCGGTGCCCCCGACTCGTGGGGGGCGGTGTCCCCGACTCGTGGGTACGGCGGCGGTGCCCCCGACTCGCGGGTACGGCGGCGGTGCCCCCGACTCGTGGGTACGGCGGCGGTGCCCCCGACTCGTGGGTACGGCGGCGGTGCCCCCGACTCGTGGGTACGGCGGCGGTGCCCCCGACTCGTGGGTACGGCGGCGGTGTCCCCGACTCGCGGGTACGGCGGCGTGCCCCCGACTCGTGGGTACGGCGGCGGTGTCCCCGACTCGCGGGTACGGCGGCGGTCCCCCGACTCGTGGGTACGGCGGCGGTGTCCCCGACTCGCGGGTACGGCGGCGGTGTCCCCGACTCGTGGGTACGGCGGCGGTGTCCCCGACTCGTGGGTACGGCGGCGGTGCCCCCGACTCGTGGGTACGGCGGCGGTGCCCCCGACTCGCGGGTACGGCGGCGGTTCCCCCGACTCGCGGGTACGGCGGCGGTGCCCCCGACTCGCGGCTAGATACGGCTAACTACCTCCGCACGGTCCCAGCCGCTGCTGACTCGCTGTCTTGTCGTCAGAGGGGAGAGTGGTTCGGCTGCTGAAGATTGTCACCCGACACCACACACTGCTCACTTCTCACCTGGTCAGGTGTTCCACTCGACATCACTCACTGCTCACTTCTCACCTGGTCAGGTGTTCCACCCGACACAACACACTGCTCACTTCCCACCTGACCAACGCTACCACCGTTCAATTCGCACTTCCTGTCTCACCCAGCCGTTGTCGCACCATGCGTTTTACTCCAGAGGTGGGAGGGGAGATGTCCATTTTGTCCATGTTTTGCCTGTTTTACTCGTATATCCCGTGCAGCAACAACAAGTCACTTCCCACTTAGCATCAGACAAGTATGAGCCTCAGTCGCTCTTGCCGAACTAAGTATTGATCCATTCCTCATCCCCCCCCCCACATCGCCAAAGGAAGTGCCGATGTTCTCTCCTCCCAGCTACAACTGAGATATCACTTATTACCTGAGGTCGTACGAGCACTGACCAGTCTCCCAGCTGTGCTGGTCAGTGCTCGTCCACCAGTCTCCCACCGTGCGTTATGCAAGATCGAGCGAATAGTGCTCTAGACATGCTGAGTTAGATAAGTAAGTAGATGATCATAGGCATGTGGGTGGATTGTTGGTAGATAGTTTCTTTATAATTTAGGATGTATTATTGTCTAGGATGTTGGGTATATTTTTGTCCATGCCTATATCTTTCCCTTCCAGGCTTAACTGAAATGGCCCCCGTGGCTCATGTAAGTCCAAACAGTTCGTGACTTGATGACACAGTTATGACTTCATGTGCCATGCGCCACCGCTCAGCTGGCGTCTGTTCGTGACTGAGCCTTCCCTCCGAGTGGACCGTGGCCGTGCACGGGTCTGTCTCGCACCACGGCCGACACAAACACCGTCATCACGACGTGGGCCGGCGCGGTAACCCAACACCCGGCGCCGCCCAGGCCGGCAGCACCGCTGCCGTAATGTCATGACATGGCCATCAGCCCCCCGTAATGGATCATCCGGCCGCTGCGACCGCCGTCGCCACAATGGCACATTAGGCGGGCGGCGAGCCGGGCTCGACCGGTGCCGGACCCTGCCGCTGGGGAGGGGGGGGGGGTCGGCGAGTGACATTAGGTCAGGCCGTTCAGTATGGGGGAGGGCAGTGAGTCGTCGCGCTCGGTCATTAGGGCCGACCGGACTTCAGACGCACCGACGCGGCCGATAGCAGTTAATGGCAGCGGATTTAACGAGCCGACAGTGATGATGGTATCGGCCAGTTTGAATACAGCACTGACCGTCGCCCGGCACAGAGGCTGGCCGCTGCTTCTGGTCCGCGTGCTGCGCCGCGTCGGCTCACGGATCTGTGCCGACTGACGTTATCCACACACTGCGCTGTGCTGACTAACGGTGCCCATGTATTGCGCTGTACTGACTGACGGTATCCGGGTACTGTGCTGTACTGACTACAGGTACCCATGTATTGCGCTGTACTGACTGACGGTATCCGGGTACTGTGCTGTACTGACTGACGGTATCCGGGTACTGTGCTGTACTGACTGACGGTATCTGTACTGACTGACGGTATCCGGGTACTGTGCTGTACTGACTGACGGTATCCGGGTACTGTGCTGTACTGACTGACGGTATCCGGGTACTGTGCTGTACTGACTGACGGTATCTGTACTGACTGAGGATCCGGCTGTACTGACTGACGGTATCTGTACTGACTGACGGTATCCGGGTACTGTGCTGTACTGACTGACGGTATCTGTACTGACTGACGGTATCCGGGTACTGTGCTGTACTGACTGACGGTATCTGTACTGACTGACGGCATCCGGGTACTGTGCTGTACTGACTGACGGTTGCGCGGTACTGACTAGCGGCATCCGGGTACTGGGCTGTACTGACTGACGATACCCGGATACTGCGCTGTACTGACTGACGGTATCTGGGTACTGAGCCGTGCTGACTGGCAGTATCCGGGTACTGTACTGTATTGCCGAGCTGCACTGGTCCTTCGGTACATAGCAGTTGGGCACACACAAGCCACCAAGGCCTCCCCAGACATGTCACCCAAAGAGCCGTTTTCTGAATTTGATGACAGGGTTTGCTGATAGGCGCAAAAAGTGAATGGATCGTTATCAGTTCGCCATCAGTTTGCCATCAGTTCGTCGCCAGGTCGTCGTGAGTTCGCCATCAGTCCGTCGTCAGTTCGTCGTCAGTTCGTCGTCAGATCGTCGTGAGTTCGCCATCAGTTCGTCACCATGGAGACAGCCGCTGCCATGTGCAGTGCCTGTCAGACTGATCACGGAAGTGAGGTGTTTTGCTCGTCACTTCCGTTCGTTGTCCGTGAGCGGGACCGAGGTACAAGAGACGCGTGAATGGAAGCGTTTGGGTAGTTCTCGAGCTGATAGCAACGTCACGGCATCACCCGTCACACTTGGTAACATCCGCCACACTCCGCCTCGTCCCACGGCTATCCGTTGCAAGACTTCGCGTGCGTTCAAGGCCGTCCGGGCGCAAAGATTTAACGCAAATGTATGGCCAGTTCGTAAGATTGCATCCGGTTTGGCGTACGAGGCGGTGCGGACGATCAGTGATCTATCGGACACCACCACGCATGTTCTATCGCGGACGCGTAGAATATTTGGATCGCACTTGACCGGTGCTCATGTTCGTTACGCTTTTGTTTGCATGAGGCTCATGCTTCGCGAAGACGTTGCATGACATGTTGAATTTTTTCAAGCGTTGCGCAATCACGTGATTATGCATATCCTTGCCGTGAATATGACGCACCAGCACTTAAGCCGACGAACGGGTGGAATATGGCTGACGTGCGGGAAGAATATGGCTGAAACTAAGAATGCGGGAATCAGGATTCTACCGGACGTCGCTTTGATTCCATTTTCGCTCGAGTGGCCTTGAACGCACGCTACAGCCAAGGGCCCCGAAACCGAGCCGAGTCCCCAGGTACCCTGACAAAGTTACCTGCCACCTGAGTATGCAACCGTTCACTATCTGTAACTCCACACCTGGCCGCTCCTGCAGCGCCACTCATCATAGGAGCCCCGCCACCAGATCGGCCCCGACAGGGTCACCGGCGACGCGGCCACCCGCCGCAGGGTCATCCGTCACTCCCCGCCCGGCTGAGGGTCGGCTTGTTTACCGCCCAGCCGGCCTAGACGCGACCACCAGAACCGTCCAGCGCGCGCACTCATTCAACATCAATGAAGACTTCAAGCAAGTTTATCTTGCGAGTGCTGGGTGGGCCGCCTCCGCCGAGCAGCTTACTTCGCTAATCTGACACCGCACGCCGTATTTTGCATCCCGCTTTCCGATAATAACAGAGTGTTTGTACTGTGCGCTGCACACTAATGCCGCGCCGGCCGCCGTGGCCGTCCCGTGCACGGCATGCAGAGTGAGCGGCGCGCTCGCCCGCGCCGCACGAGCGAACATCGCCGGACGCCAAATTTAGTTCCCGCGAATCGGCCGGCCGGACCGGGTCCCAGCTTCGTGTGTGGTCCGCGCGGCAGGCTTGCACAGTTAAAGATGATAGCATTATATGCATGATAATCACCCCTAATTACGTTTGCAAGCTTCGTTTATGTGACACGTGAAGAATGGCGCGGCTCGGGCCGATTCTTAAACTGTCGTTTTAGCGAGGCAACGCCGTCCGAATGTGTCGCTTTTCATAAAAGGATCGGAGGCCGGCTGGGCAAAGCGCTCGCATACCCGAATATTTAGCAGGTGGAAATGCCGCCGACACAAATCGGTAAGAATTGGCCGCCGGAAGAGTGGTGCATCTGGGACTGTCGGTGGCTGAATGTCTGTCTTCAGTGACTGGCTATTCGAAATTGGTGGCCGGTAGGGAAGCAGTAGCTGTTTGGGATCGGTAGCTGCCAGCTGATTGTGTAATATGTAATCGATTGTCGGTGGTCTGTAATTGCTTCTCTGCATCTGCAATTGGTGTTCTGTAATTGGTAGTGTGTTGCCAGATGAGTCAGTGGCCAGTCATGCAGCAGTTGGCTCGTGGCACGCTCTCCTCACGAGTTGCTGCCTCTTGTACTTGTGGCATCCCGCCGACGCAACATCCAACCTCCAAGATTTATCTCCAAACCCTTGACGTTGCATGGAAAGAACGAACTTCAAGCCCGATGTGACAGCACTAATTATTCCGGGAAGATTAGTGTGTACAGTTTTGACGGTAGGTGGCCAGCGGTCTGCATAGTCGGCTATGGCACTCCGAACTAGCGGTAGGTGGCCAGCGGTCTGCATAGTCGGCTATGGCACTCCGAACTAGCGGTAGGTGGCCAGCGGTCTGCATAGTCGGCTATGGCACTCCGAACTAGCGGTAGGTGGCCAGCGGTCTGCATAGTGTCGGCTAGTGGCGGTCTGCATAGTCGCTATGGCACCCCGAACTAGCGGTAGTGGCCAGCGGTCTGCATAGTGCTATGGCACTCCGAACTAGCGGTAGGTGGCCAGCGGTCTGCATAGTCGGCTATGGCACTCCGAACTAGCGGTAGGTGGCCAGCGGTCTGCATAGTCGGCTATGGCACTCCGAACTAGCGGTAGGTGGCCAGCGGTCTGCATAGTCGGCTGTGGGACTCGGAACTAGCGGTAGGTGGCCAGCGGTTTGCATAGTCGACTATGGGAATCCGAACTAGCGGTAGGTGGCCAGCGGTCTTTAGCGTCAGTGCTCAGATGTCGACGGCCAGTTTCCGGCTGCCAACAGTCTCGTGTCGATAGTTCATTTTGATTAGCTGTCTGTTCTCAACAGCCCGTCGTTTGCCAGATACCATACGCATTTTCCCATTCACTATCTAGTCTGCCAGTACCAGGCGTAATTAGGGGCGCTGTACGAGCGAGGGTAAGAGGCTGCCGACCTGGCTACATGGATGCACACACAGGATCGATGATTGAGAAAGGGTTGTGGTAGAAACATTGCGGACCTAACACAGCTCTCCTCTATCCAGGCAACTCGAAGTCACATATTCCGACCCGTTACATATGTATTATGCATGCCTACCTATCACATAACACATGCACACTGATTACATTATGCATGCTTTGTTATGCCAGATTTTGTCGGACGTTCAGGCGTTGAGGCGCTCAGGCATGTAGACGGTTCAGAATTGAGCACGACCGAATTCGGTAACCTCGAAGTATATAGTCTAATAACCTCGGCAACTTCGGCAACCTCGAAGTATACCGAAATAAGAGACACCTACGGTTTCACCTTAGGCAGCGAAATTCACAAATGGTGCTGCAAATTCCGACATCAGTACATTGTGAATCAATCCACCTTAGTCAATCTTGGTTGCACTCTTGCCGAAACTTGACTTCTCTGCAAAATATGGTGTGTGCATCTCACACCTGAATGCACCAAGTCCAATTGTGGACATATCACAGGTGGCGCGATGTGTGTCACAGCTCTTCCGCTTAGTTGATGTCACACGTGACCACCGTGGGGGGGGAGTGGTTTTTAGGCGTGCCGGACCATAAAGGTCAATTGCGCCGCCTTTAAAGGAACACGTTGCATATCTATCTATTAAAGAGAGTGTTACGATCAAGGTGCATTCAAGTGGACATTTACGTTAAGGGAGTTTTACGTTATACTTTGTGCGAAGTTTTTGGGTGCTGAAGGCGGGGGCTGGGTTAGGGACGTCTCCCTGATGCCTAACTGGTTTTAATTTTACTTTACTCCTCCACATAATAATTTGTGGTTTCGGTGGGGTTGGGGTGTTTTGAGAGTGTCGAGTTGATTTTGCCAGGGTGCCGGCTTTAGCCTACTCCGATCGAAGAGCACCGAAGCATTTTTACCGTGCGGACAAGGAGGAAATTATCCACACCGCCTCTCACGCACAACTAACACGGCTGCTACGTGTTAGTTGTTAGTAGTTGGTTAGTCTATGCATGCTGTGCAGGGTTGTCTATGCGTCTATGCATGTCTATGTTGTATATGCATGCCGTGCAGGGTAGAGACAATTTGGCTCTTCTACGTCTGCTGTTCTTCTGGGTAGCCATTTACGTTAGGGGTCGGAAGGCAAATCGGCTCATCTACGTCCGACGGCTCCTCTGGGTAGTCGTTTTACGTTAAGCTACTTTTTTTGTTTTTTTGTTTGCTTTAGTTTCTATGTTAAGGCAGACAATTATTCATAACTGGGAAGCAAATCGGCTCATGTACGTCCGACGCCATACGGATATGGCTATTTACGTGTTTTCTACGAGTGTTTCGCGGTCATGTATTGCAAGTTGATGTGAACGTTGGTGGTGCCTAGAGAGCTCCTGCTAGTTCTGTGGCATACAGATATTTAAATAGCAATTTAATGAGTTCTGCGTGTTTGTTACCGAGAAGCGATGGAAGCGATAGGGTGATGCCCTCTCTCTGGCAGAAGGCCTTAAGTGGTTGTCTGAGAGCTAAAGCTACTGCAGTCTAGCAGGATGTGGCCTATGCTTAACGTGGTGTTGCAGGTGTCGCAGTGAGGTGTTGTGTGTTGGTCATCCTCTAATCGAGGCTGTGTTAGTTTTGTGCAGCCGGTTCCAAGTCTAGTGAGGATGACCTCTTTTTGTCCGTGAGACTGATTTGATGTGTTCCATGCGACTATGGTTGGTTTTATTGCGTGGGCGTGGTTGGATTTGTGCTGTGTTGAGCTGTGTTGTGTCAATGTGTTCTGTTGGTGTTGGCGAATGTGGTGTTGAAGGAGTGCTTTGCAATCGTCTACCGAATATTTCACGCTGGTGTAGGTGTTCGATGCTAAGGCTTGCTTTGCGAGCCGGTCTGCTTCTTCGTTGCACACGTGACCACCTATCACGGCGTCCTTTGTTCAACTGTCGCTGACCCGACCGACCCTCCGACCCCGGGCATGCAGGTCACGTGGTCTGACGTAACCACCTAATCGGTCGTGGGTGCGGCCGATTCCACCTAAAACCAGAAGGCCATGGCTGGCAAAGAATGAGAGTACGTAAGACGAAACGCGTGGATGAAAAACGGTGAAAATCAAAACCCATAGAGTAGGCCCACTTTTAGAGGAGGATCAATGTCTTGGAAGACTAAGAACATAGTACGGCTGAAAAATGTGATGGTCGAGTAGAGCCATATCCACCCAGTTCTACTTTACAGAATATTGTTTTTGTATGCTCACGGAACCAAACTCACTCAGCTTTCGCCCTCATTTCTGATGAGTCATTAAAGTCATAAAGAGTTTAGACTTAATGCGATCTGCAAGGGCCCATCCAGTTAAGTCTGTAAATTGAAGATACTATAGGCCCGGTTAAAAGACCCACCCCAACCATCACCACATCCTAAAGAAACCATCCACCAACATCCCACACACCTATCAATGCGTAGCACCCTAGCTATCCAGCCTTATTCCCTTGATCCCTCTTAACAAATGTGGACTGAATGCCTTACCAATAATTTTCCAACTGCATCCATGCCTGCTTAAAGGGGTTTGTGCCGGTGGAGGTAAAGGAGTCTGTTCCGGCCGGTAAAGGAGTCTGGTCCGGTTGGTAAAGGGGTCTGTTCCGGACGGTAAAGGAGTCTGTGCCGGTAGGGGTAAAGGGGTCTGTTCCTGCCGGTAAAGGGGTCTGTTCCGGCCGGTAAAGGGGTCTGTCCCGGCCGGTAAAGGGGTCTGTACTGTGCAGATGTGATGCTTCGCTGACAAAATATCCACTGCACCGGAAGTGAAGCATCGAACTTGATTTATGCTTAGCGGTTTCTTTGTCAGCCACTAAATCATGTGGTTTGGCGATCACGACATTAATTTGCTGGTCCTTCAGTCTTCTGAAATCTCGACACGAAATATTATCATTTCGTCTTGCAAAAGCAAGCGCCTCCAATTCGCGGCCCCAATCGCGACGTTAGTTTTGTAACTTCGTTACCATCTTCGGAGCATCGTCGTTCTCGCAGGCGTCAGTTCGGTCCAGGCGGCGTCAGTTCGGCTCAGGCGGCGTCGGTTCGGTCCAGGCGGTGTCAGTTCGGTCCAGGAATAGTCAGTTCGGTTCAGGCGCTGCGTTCCATCCAGGCGGCGTCGGTTCGGTCCGGGCGGTGTGTTCTCCAGCGGCGTCGGTTCGGTCCAGGCGGTGTCAGCACCGGTTCGGTCCGCGCGCCAGCGCGGTTCGGGCAGCACCGGTCCGGTCCGCGCAGCACCGGTTCGGTCCGCGCAGCACCGGTTCGGTCCGCGCAGCACCGGTTCGGTCCGCGCAGCACCGGTTCGGTCCGCGCAGCCCCGGTCCGGTCCGCGCAGCCCCGGTCCGGTCCGCGCAGCCCCGGTTCGGTCCGCGCAGCCCCGGTTCGGTCCGCGCAGCCCCGGTTCGGTCCGCGCAGCGCCAGTTGGTGGCGCGGCTCGTCTGTGCGGCCGGCCGTGTGTGAACTCACTGTCGGCAGGCCGGCAATCGGGGGGACAGGTCGATTTGTAGTGTCGCCTGCATTTGGCGCCTACTGACGGTAATCCGGCGGGTGTAATGCCTGACTTCACACGTCTTCGTCGGCGCTAAGCCGCGCCGGCGCGCCCCGTTTGGGCGGAAAATTGCCGCCTGGACGGCGGCCGAACAATCGCGCCGCAAACGCCGCCCGCCGCGCGAGCAGGTGACGAACGCGTCCTGACACGCGGCAAATCGGCCGCGCGCGCTGGGTGGCGCATTGCACACAAGCCCGGAGCAAACTTGGCCCGTCTGCAGCCTCGGGCAGCGCCGACACAAAGATGGGTCAGAGTTGAAAGGGGACGGCGGGCAGTCAGTCCGTGATGTGGAGAATTTAGATGTCGCGCTTATGACTGGTAGACAGTCGGACCGGTGGCTTCGGCGAAAATGTGCAGACGAATGCTCGCGACATGTGCGATTAGTGAGTACATGCTATGATAATGATCAAGACACTTGGAACAGCACGATTCAGATCTTAAAATAGCATCATGACAACGGGCTCTGACGATACGTGAAGTCATGTGTCGTGGCAACAAAAAAGAACGAACTAACAGCAAACCTGGATGGCTTTACCCGACCACTGCATCCTGCCCCTATTATAATTAAGTCTGGTGTTAAGAGCACCTGCCTGTTACATACCTGCCCTGCTGGAGCTGCGGTGACTAGGCATTTCCAACGTATCCAGCAATCATGTATTGTTTTGAAATGTATGTGCAGTGCTGTTTGAAAGGAATTCGTTTTCAACCAAGCGATTGTGATGGATTCTGGGTGCTCTTAATCAGGTTTCTACCGTTAGAAATCGAGTGTATCTAGCATACATCTATGTGGATAATAATTAAGCTACGCATAACGAGATATTGTGGATCGCGATAAGACATCCTCAACGATCGCACTTTCTGAGCGAAGACAAAAGTATTCCCTGTCAAAAATACTGAGTATGTCGTTAAGCATGACAATTTACAATACCTGGGGCGCTCGGTCAATGCACGGTGTGCTATGAATACCCCGTTTTGACCTTTAATCTGATCCAGCCACTTTCGTCCCAAGTCACAAGGCTGATAGCCGAGTCATCTCACAGGGGAACTGAAGCACGGACATTAACGACATCTGTTGAGGAGTGGCATAGCTACTGGAACTTGACCAAAATGAGCAGTAGCATGTCAGATCCGAAGTAAGTTCCTCGACTGAGCTGCGGTAACAGGTCATAATTATTACTCCCCAAAAAGAGTGAATTCCTAACTAAATTTATGGTATGGATATGGCACATATTGAGACTAAAATGAGCTTTTCGTCCCGAGCCAAACGAGATTCAGCAGCCTTTGTGAACGATGGATATGGGTCAGCAGGATAGTCGATTGACTCCCTGACAAAAGTATGGGGGAAGGTTGTGAAATTATCATTTTGGTCCTGATCTCGGACGCTTTGTATGATGTAAACCAGGTCACTTTATTAACAATTTTAATAAATAAGTCTTTACATGAGCAATGCTTTGGCTACTTCATGTGGCGGGAATTTAAATTTACATGGATTTGAACAGGAGCGAGTGCACCGTGGGAAGCACCGGGGTGTGTGCCCCGAACCCCATGGACAGGCGGCGCCCATTTCGCCTAGATAAGGTGCTTTCCTGGTTCGCTTATGTGCACCCCTCGCTCAATGGATTAGGGAACGAGTGGTCTAGGGGTATGTTACTCGTCTCACAATCGAAGTAGGTTTCGAGTCTCACCTGTCGCTACTCTTCGCCCGCGACCAATCGGCGTGAGAGATTGGCGACGCTACATGACTCAACGGTCGATGTGTCGTAACACCAATAACCAACCAATCAATGGATTATGCAGCCAACAGCGCCAAAGTCAGAATATGCGACTCTACTGAGAAGAAAAGGAAAACAAAAAAGTTCAGTATGTTCGAGTTTACTGTACCCCTTCCGCATGTAACGATTTTGTTCAGCCAATGCACCTCTACAGGGACATTCGCAGTGGCGCCACTCTCCAGACGACCCCATGAACATTCCGGATCTGCCCCGGATTCGGATAGGAAGAAATGGATTTGCCGGATAATATTTTCACGTAGTAGGGAATGAACGAAAATATGTGCTTTCCTTACTTTAAAACCACAGAGGAAGCCACACGAATATCCAAAACTCTCATGAAACATCATCAGGATAAGGTCACTAAAATACTTGACAACGAAATCAATTTCAGAACCGCTGCCGTTGGCGCCTGGCTTTGGATATTGTGCACAGCGTGGCTCCGGAGGCGGCACGACCTGCGGAGTACGCCGCCGAGTCTGTGCTGAACACCCACGTACTCACGCTCCCCACGTGCCCACGTGCCCACGTGCTCCAGCCAGAGGACGGGCTGCAGCCGGCTGCAGGCGTTGGCCGCGTGTCAGGTGGGCGGCGCACCTCCGGCCGGGCCATGAATCAGCGGCCGTGGCGCCTCCTCATGCGGCGCAGTCAACACAATGCAGTCACACCCGTGCGGCCGGTGACGGGTCTGCGCCGACGCCGGGGTGGTCCGCGCCGTGCACCCCTGTCGGCCGTCAGACACGGCGGCGGCGATCGGACGCCTCCCGTTAGGGGCGGCTGCACCCCTGGCGGCGCGCGCTGTCGCCGGGCGGTCGGCGACCACGCCCGCGCCCACTCGCAACAGCTGCACGACTGTCGCCGCCCGCCTCCGCGCACGTGCGAGTACCGCCGCGGGCCTCGCACGTGCGAGTACCGCCGCGGGCCGCGCACGTGCGAGTACCGCCGCGGGCCGCGCACGTGCGAGTACCGCCGCGGGCCTCGCCGCGCGGTGCGAGTACCGCCGCGGGTCGCGCACGTGCGAGTACCGCCGCGGGCCTCGCACGTGCGAGTACCGCCGCGGGTCGCCCAGCGCCGGCCTCTCGCGGCCGAACTGACTGACGTCGGCTCCACCGAGAGTCGTTCACACTGAGGCCCCCGAGACATATTTACTTTGAAGTTCAGGGAGGCCCGCCGACACAAAGGGCATGGAGACCCACTCACAATGAGACCAGTGGAGCCCACTCACGCCGAGACCAATGGAGCCCACTCACGCCGGGACTAACAGAGCCCACTCATCCTGAGACCCGTGCCGACTGCTCAGCTCCCACCCGTGCCGGCTGCTCAGTTCCCACCCGTGTCGACTGTTCAGCTCCCACCCGTGCCAACTGCTCAGTTCCCACCCGTGTCGACTGCTCAGTTCCCACCCATGCCGACCGCTCAGTTCCCACCCATGCTGGCTGCTCAGTTCCCACCCGTGCCAATTGCTCAGTTCCCACCCGTGCCGGCTGCTCAGTTCCCACCCGTGCCAACTGCTCAGTTCCCACCCGTGCCGACTGCTCAGTTCCCACCCGTGCCGGCTGCTCAGTTCCCACCCGTGCCGGCTGCTCAGTTCCCACCCGTGCCGACTGCTCAGTTCCCACCCGTGCCGGCTGCTCAGTTCCCACCCGTGCCGGCTGCTCAGTTCCCACCCGTGCCGGCTGCTCAGTTCCCACCCGTGCCAACTGCTCAGTTCCCACCCATGCCGACCGCTCAGTTCCCACCCATGCCGGCTGCTCAGTTCCCACCCTGCGGCTGCTCAGTTCCCACCCGTGCCAATTGCTCAGTTCCCACCCGTGCGCCACCCTGTGCTCAGTTCCCACCCATGCCGGCTGTCCCACTGTGCCCACCCATGCCGGCTGCTCAGCTCCATGCCAGTGCCCACCCGTGCCGGCTGCTCAGTTCCCACCCATGCCGGCTGCTCAGTGCCCACCCGTGCCGGCTGCTCAGTTCCCACCCGTGCCGACTGCTCAGTTCCCACCCGTGCCGACTGCTCAGTTCCCACCCGTGCCGGCTGCTCAGTTCCCACCCGTGTCGTGCCGGCCCCACTGCGCCACACTATCCCGGTAGTGTGCTGCTGAGAAGCCAGTAGCGCAGTCGAGGGAGAGCAAGGAAGTCCCCTGCCGTGTGAGAATATCTGCGTTCCCGCTTTTACCACTGGCGACTGTCCCGCGAAACAGCCGCCGTCCTTCGTCGCTGGTCTGCCACCTGCCTGGAAAGATGCTGGCTGCACGCGCGCAGGGAGCGGGCGTTCCGCTGGTAACACTTCAGGGTGTCGGCACACCATCGGCTGTCGTGCTCACGGAGAAGCACGACAGCCACAAGTAAGCCCGCAAGTAAGCCCGCCGATACTTCAGCTGGCGAGCAACACCACTGCGCAGCGGTTCTATTCACGCGAGCGAAGCTGCCACCGCTGGACAAACGAGGCGCACGTCGCTGCCACGAGCGGTGACCTCGGGCGGCGACCTCGGGCGGTGACCTCGGGCAGCAACCCCGGGCAGCGACCCCGGGCAGCGGGCAGCGGGCAGCCGCGTCGGCGCGGCGCACGGCGTGCGGCACGCCGCGCCCGGTGCTCATTCATGCCCATGGCGGGGGGCATATTAATAATAGAGATATCATCATTATTTGGAGTCGTTCATAGCTCAGTCTTAATTTGGCGTCTCTTCGCCGGTGGTCCGTGCCGGCCGGCAGACGCCCTGTATGTCTTAATGAACGGCATTTGAATGTTTTGAATGCCGGCCGGGGTGGCGGCCGGGTCCGGTGCGCGGCCGCCGCCGTTTGTGCTCTAATTGGCCGAGTTTTTGTCGGCCGCCGTCGGTGGGGTCGTCGCCGTTGACGAAACGTCAGGCACTACCGGAGCGGCGGCGGGACGGGCGGCCGCCGAGCCGAGCGGCGTCCTGGGCGAGAGTGTCCGCCCGGAGGGGCGACCTGGGCGAGAGTGTCCGCCCGGAGCGGCGACCTGGGCGAGAGTGTCCGCCCGGAGGCGACCTGGCCGGAGGGGCGACCTGGGCGAGGGGAGTGTCCGCCCGGAGCCTGGCGAGTGTCCGCCCGGAGGGGCGACCCCGGAGGGGCGACCTGGGCGAGTGTCCGCCCGGAGGGGCGACCTGGGCGAGAGTGTCCGCCCGGAGGGGCGACCTGGGCGAGAGTGTCCGCCCGGAGGGGCGACCTGGGCGAGAGTGTCCGCCCGGAGGGGCGACCTGGGCGAGAGTGTCCGCCCGGAGGGGCGACCTGGGCGAGAGTGTCCGCCCGGAGGGGCGACCTGGGCGAGAGTGTCCGCCCCGAGGGGCGACCTGGGCGAGAGTGTCCGCCCCGAGCGGCGACCTGGGCGAGAGTGTCCGCCCGGAGGGGCGACCTGGGCGAGAGTGTCCGCCCGGAGGGGCGACCTGGGCGAGAGTGTCCGCCCGGAGGGGCGACCTGGGCGAGAGTGTCCGCCCCGAGGGGCGACCTGCCGTGACCCGCGCGGTAGCATCTGCTGCAGGCGCAGATGTACGTCGGGTAGCTGAAGCAGGGACGCCTGCTTGTCGTCCACCGCGCTGGGGCGCATGGCTGATTGTTTCGATGTTGTTTGGAAATATATCACGTGTGATTTACCGTCGGTTTGTTTCTTGCACTAATAGTCGGGTAGTTAAGCTGTTATGTGTGGCGTTCTTGTGCATGCCTTGCACATGAATGTGCGATGTCATGTGTGGTGGGTTGCACTTCAGTTTGCATTGCAACACATCCCAATGCAAGTATGTCGAGGGAAACGGTCATCATCCCGTGTAAACCACGCACCTGTTGATGGCTGTTCCCAGTCGAATTTGTAACTTCCGATTATCCCGTATTCGATGTAAAAAGTAATTAGATTCAAATGCTATTCAGTGAGTGAAGGAGCATTTTTCTTGCCTCGCTTGCGACGACACAGCCAAAAACTAATCCAAAGAAGAGATGGTTCACTGGATTGTGAGCAGCTATTCCTCTACCACGCCCGCAGTGGGAGTTCAGTCAATCATCAACCCGAGGACTAAGCCCCCCCCCCCCACAGTCGGTAACCCAGTTCTGCCGGGGACGGGGATTTACGTTATGCGTAATTTTTTCCACACAAATGACGCTCATTGCACTGCATACCTCCCCATTTTCAATTGCAACTTCCCAGTTCTTACTCACAACCCAACCCTCAACCACATCTATGGGCATTCAGTGGTAGGGGGCAGGGACGAAACCGGTGGGGGTTCACGGGAACCGATTCGTTACCCTGGAATTCGATCTGATGCGCATGCTTGTTCATGCACTTCCAACGCTTATTCTTGCATCTATAGATTATCATTAGTCTTTTCTAATACTGTTTTACCCTGCAGCTAACGCTTACTCTATTAGGTCGTGATAGGTGATGTTGGTGACTACATGTGGTCACCATATGTGCGGCTGTGTTATTGTTTGTGGCTCGCATCCAAACAAGCGCTACTGTCGGTTGCGGTATGCTATCTGATTTTCACCTGCCCTGGCAAAAATATATCATTATTCCAGACCGGTAGGTGCATCCTTCACACATCTCCACCCTCACCGCACGAAGAGGGTGTCACCATGCGCCGCCAACCGTGTTGCTGAGTCAGAGCAACAGAGAGGTGGCGAGTCAGCCAGTAAGCGAGTCGGCAAGTCAGCGAGTCGAGTCAGCGATTCAGCGAGTCGGCGAGTCAGCGAGTCAGCGAATCAGCGAGTCAGCGAGTCAGCGAGTCAGCGAGTCAGCGAGTCAGCGAGTCAGCGAGTCAGCGAGTCAGCGAGTCAGCGAGTCAGCGAGTCAGCGAGTCAGCGAGTCAGCGAGTCAGCGAGTCAGCGAGTCAGCGAGTCAGCGAGTCAGCGAGTCAGCGAGTCAGCGAGTCAGCGAGTCGGCGAGTCAGTTGGACGGCGAGCACCAGTCGAATGGTCCAAACCCACCGGGATGTTTCACCGTCGCTGCTATTGCATGGTACCGGCAGCTTCCAGGTGATACTTCTCTCCACATCGTCGTGAGCCTAATCTTAACTTTGCAGAATCTAGTTTGTGCCAATCAAAACTTGGTCGGTGCTTCAGCACCGACCGCCAACTCCGAAGCCCGCTCATGCCACCGAGTCGGAGCATCGACGAGTCAGCGAGTCAGGCATCAGCGAGTCAGCGAGTCAGGCATCGGCGAGTCGAGGCGCCGGCGTCCGTCGAGCCGGACGGACGGCGAGCCGGCGTGGCGCGTACGCGCCGTCCAGCCACTCAATTAGCGACGACGAGAAGTAATGGAGTGTAACGCTATCCTTGCACAGGCGGCGCTAATGGATGGTGCGTGCCCGGTCGCCGACAGCGGCGAGGTCGGGCCGCGTCACGGCTCTGCACTGGCGGCTAGTAGAGATGTCAGTCCTCGCCCAGGCGGGCATGACCGTCCCAGGCTCGGAGGAGCGTTGCTCGCCGGTCGGATGGAAGGCGTCGCCGGCGCTGGCCCGCGTCGAGGAAAAGCCGGCAGGAAACTGATCCCGCTGCGTTTTGCCGGGGTGGGTTCTCCAGCATGCATGGACGGTAGACCGAGAACGTGCAGTATATCTGCAAGGACATTTTGTGACTATAGCTCAGTTGGAAACGACATAGCGGAGGTTGCATCTCTGTCATACCCATGCGGCTGCGTAGCGTGCATTTATTTCAACTCCATTGATCGAATTGGTGCAAGATAATTCCTTCACACAGAAAATGGGATTGTACATAACACCACACGTTGTCTAGCATACATGGGCATAATTTGGAATGTTTCAACACTCCTCAGGAACTTGACGGTCAGTGGCATCGATGATAGATAAGACGGACAGAGTGAGTGAGAGAGGAAGCCAGAGCGAGATAAAAGAAAAGAGGAAGGGAGCGAAGGAGAGATAAAGATAAAGAGGAGGAAGGTAGGAAACGAAAGGATAAAAAATGAGCGAGAAAAATAGGAAAAGAATTGTGGGCGAGTCATGGAGAACGAAAGTGAGAAGCAAAAACTCAGGAGCAGAGAAAGGTAGATAGAGAGAAGATAGAGAAAAAGAGAATGTGAAAGGGAGAGAGAAGAGAGAGAGAGAGAGAGAGAGGAGGGAGGGAGAGAGAGAGAGACAGACAGAGCGACAGAGAATATTAGAAAGGAGGAGAAAGAGAGCGGGGACGAGTGAACGAGCAGGGAATGAAGCAACTCCAGTGCGATATTCACCTCGCCAGTCTCCACCGAGCCCTTGTATCGCGAACGAGCCGTGTCACGTGGTGTATGCACATGCACACAGGGCGCGGGTTGCGCGGGCCCCGCTGCCGCCCAGAGCCGACCCACACACCTGGGCCGTGCCCGAGCGAGGACGAGGCGGCAACATGACCATAACGTGGCCGGCGCCGCCACCACCCTCCGTAACACCCGCGAGCGCGGTGCTCGCCGGCGCTGGCGCGGCGCCGTGCCCGTAACGAGCCGCACGAGTAATGATGGTGCGTATGGGAGCCGGCGCGTCCGCGTATAATGAAGCGGTCCCGGCTGGCATGATTTGCACGTCGCGAAGGCCGGCCGTGAGATGCATGCTGTGAGTTGTTAGCAAGGCTGGCGCTTGTCTCGTGCTGTGACGCTGTATTTTCCTCCAAAATGTATATAATTCAGCATCCTATTTCACACACTTCTTCAGCTGTTGTTGAAACAACAGCTGGAGAAACCTCCGGGTCGAATGTGCTGCTGAACTAGAAATTCGTTGGATGAAAGTAAGAGGAATCGGGAGGCGATCAAGGGCGTTTCATGGTCACGAATGCAGCGCAATGTTTCGATCAGGATCTGAAGGATGTTTTCCAGAGGCTTAGCATGGTGTGGAATACGTCCAGAAAATAGTGTTAAAAAAATGCCAATACATTTCCGCGGCCAGACAACTCGTGCGAAGTTTGCTTGGCTTCATAATGGCCAATATCAACACAGTAGGCATGACGTGGGAAACACACAGCTAACGTCAGAGGATCCCGAGAGCGTCTCTGTTAAATGTCAGCGGTAAATATCAACAGCCGCTACTCCACGTCAAGGAATTCAATGAAGCGGCGGTGGGAGCGATGGGGTACCGAAGGAAAGGTACATTTTCATTTTTCGGTCACGTTTTTCTATACAGTGCTACAGCCGACATTTTGCATTTAGCTCTATAGCAGGTAAGGGAAAATTATGTAAGCAGTCATGTCAGTTCTCGTGCTGCGAACAGTCTCCGGGACTATGCCATAAGAAACGTCCTGCCGAGACATATGGTTGTGGAATCGGAATTTTACTTTGCGACTTGGAACTGTGTTGCCGCATTTCTTGACATTGTCTGAGCTTACCGGATCACGATGGGACTCTGTCGAAAACCAAAACGTCAGACCTAAAATGTTGTCTGATGGCTCTATCTCACATCATAGGAAACACAAAGGTAAAACTCAAGATGCTAGTTGGTTGGTTGGTTATTGGCTTTACGACACATCGACCGTTGAGACATGAAGCGTCGCCAATATCTCACGCCGATTGGTCGCGGGCGAAGAGCAGTGACAGGTGAGACTCGAACCCACAATCTTTCGATTGTGAGACAAGAAACTTACCCCTAGATCACTCGTTCCCAAGATGCTAATTGGTGCTCCATTCTACGACTGATCCCAGAATATAGAAGAGGTCATCAGAGACCTTCAAAAACATCAAATTTGTAAGTGAGATAGAGGCATGAGTCTGCATTTAAAGGCCTCATATTTTGGTATAAACCATGCCTCTTCTTTGCAATTTGTATTATTGATCTTTAATGATACCCTAACGCTGTAAATAATCATAATATTAGTGATCTACTAATTGATACATGATATGTCAATGCCAATGCGAAAATGCATAACATAATACATGACATCAATGATTTCCTAAACAGTCAATGCTATGTCAATGGTAATGATTCGAAATGCATATAAATGCATACTATAAAACATGACATCAAAATATACGACATAAAAATGCACGAGTTAAAAATAATATATGCACGAGCTCAATCATGTGAACCCAAAAGCAGCTCACATATGTTACAGCCGAATCGAAGGTGATGACGTATAAAATGATTATCTTTCCAAAACTTCGGTGATTGCAAACACGCCACCGATGAAGTTTGGTCGAAGTGCCCTAACGCCCAGATAACTGGATTTCAAACAGCGATGCAATTTTCACAATTTCTACCTTCCTTGGAATAGCGGTATATTTTTTGGTAACTAAAGCCCTAATGTATCGAAATGTTATGTTTTCTGATATTTTCCCCAAGGTCGTGAGAAAAATCAACAGTGCATATGGATATATGCTTGTCCCTCACCACATTTTTGTCCATCTCTTGGATCCGCTAATGGCCACCAACTTTCAAATGGCTCATGCACGTCCTGCCCCTATAGCGCGACACCGCTGGACTCGGTCACCTTCCGACGGAGAGCGGAGCCGCCGCCGCCGCCGGGCGTGCGCCCATTCCCCGCCGAGATGACTGATGCCGCCTCGAGGCGGGGCCCGCCGCCGCCTGCCTCCGCCCGCGGCCGCGGCCTTATCCGACGTCACATCGCAGTCAGCTGAGCCGCAGAGATAGCTGACCCAGAGACGACGGCGAGTCGCGCCGAGATCAGAGGGCGCGCCGCCAGCGCGACAATAGCTCGTTATGGTACGCGCGACACGACCTAATGGACAGGCAGCCGCTTCCCCAGCCAATTGGGCTGGACGCGGTGCCGGCCTGGCGCCAGCACTGACCTGGCGCCGCCGCTGACCTGGCGCCGCCGCTGACCTGGCGCCGCCGCTGACCTGGCGCCGCCGCTGACCTGGCGCCGCCGCTGACCTGGCGCCGCCGCTGACCTGGGGCCGCCGCTGACCTGGCGCCGCCTCCCACACTCTCTGCCTCTGTGAGGGTTCAATGTTGTCCCAGAGTAAGCAGAGACAGTGGAATATAAGACAGTAAGGCAGCATGAGACAACTCGGATAGAGCAGAACCAGGAGAAAAGCAAGTCTACCTCTCACAAATGTCTCTTCATCTTGGCTCATTTTTTCCAATTGGTACAGACACTACCTGGGAATGGCGTGGCTGGAACTCAGCCATGATGCAAATTCAATACCACTGGAATGTTTTACCTTTCGTTCCTAGCGTTTGGATGGATTGCTATTCAATTTTCGAAGTTAAATGACCTTTTTATCGGTTTTTATGTTTCCTTTGCATACTTCAAGACATCTCTCTACCACATTCGCGATGCGGATGTCAAAGCTAACCACTTCTCGGGCAGCTCTGTCGACCTCAACGACAATAGCTAGGGCTCATCTGATCGGCCAAGAGGCACTCACGGGACGTTGAGTGACATAACCTAATGCCTACCCCCCCCCCCGACACACACGTCATGAGCATTACAATACAAGCTTACCACCACGAGACCCAACAATTAAGTGTCGTTTCCCTGGCCGTTTAAAGCCGGGTCCTCGATTCGTTATTGCCGCGCAGCACCACCTGACGATGGGTACTGACAGACCTAACGAAACGTTCTCAGTCCGCTGTGGTGAGACCCTTTCGCATCGTGGCCGTGGTTGCCTTTCACCGTGTCGATTCGACGTAATAATCGCAATAATCACCGGCTATTTATCGGAGTGTATGGCTGCGAGAGTTGTTAGCATCTCCGCCTGCGAAGGTGGTAGAATCAAATGTGGTGAAAGCGCCGCAGTCGCAGCTGGTGATGTCACGATCTTCTCTTCAATCACGTGCGCGAGGCTTCGCCCCTGCACCGCCCACCTAGCCTTCTGAGCCGTATAATTGGTCAGTCAGGCATTGTGTATGATGCACTAGACACAGGCTGATGTCATGCTAACCTCTGGCTATCAGTCGAATCCTGCGAGTGTGTACTAAAATTGTCTTGCCGTTGTCACTATTGCTCTCGCTTTCCAAAACTGCAGATCGACATTATTTCGTCGGATTACCGCAATGCATGTTCTGAAGACTTTGTGGACGAAAATACAACTCATAGGGCTGGATAAGCTGCATGAAATATTGTCGACGACTAGCAGAACACGCAAAGTGCAATATTTGCAGTTTAAAGTGTTTGAAATATTTTGAGTTTTAAAAGTGTGTGAAATATTTTCAGTTTTAAAAGTTTAAAAATGCTTTCCTTTTCCCTGGATGGTGCCTGGTCATGAATTGTGCGACTGCAGAGTGTACGGAGTAAACATGCCGCACTTTGAAGTTAAGTTAAGAATTTAAAAATTAGTAACGGGCAGTTTTGCGGCCGATTTTTCCCAGTTAACGCCATCGAGTCAATGTTAACTTTCCAGATTTAAGGGGGACACCGTGCTCGGATGCCCCCATTCCGCTGCCCATGGGTGTGAATCGTGTCTCTCCCAGCCATCGATCACTCGCCATTGCTTGAGGATGTTAGGATAGGAGAGGGTGTGTGAGGAATCTGGGTTGCTCAGACACAAACTGGCAGAACCCTTTTTCCCCCGTTGAAGCTCCTTGTGTGAAGAGCGCAAACTAAATGGCTTATTTAACAAAACCTTGTTCAGAAAGAAGTAGAGCTTCAATTTAATTTCTCCTTGAGCTTTGCAGAACAAAGTATGAACGCAATCTAGGGCATTCTTTTAAATGTCATCTATGGTGGGGAAAAGATGACGACAAAACATGCACAAGGATGAACAAGTTAGTCCAGATGAGCGACTTTGTCACTGGACAATGAAGACATTTTGCTAATCACTAGGAGATATTTCCAAATTAACGTGTTGAAATAGGCCATGGGATAATTCTGATATGTGCTAAGTGATATGTGATAAGAATGTAATTTTCGTGCACAGCACATCTACAGAGCTAACGTTAGGTATCTGATCGACAATATGTTCAGCTCGTTGTGTTATTATTGTAACAATGTGTCGTGCTACTGTATACACTCTTCTTCAGTTTCGACAACCTTGTCATATTCGACGAACACACGCAGAGGGTAGATGGTTCCGCCACATCGCCAGCAACGGCTGATGCACCCACGAGTCCAAAGTGGATGACATCGCTACGTCGCCAGCATCAGTTGTTGCTCCCGTAAGTCCAAAGTGGATGACATCGTTACATCGTCATTTTCCCCAGAAATCAAGCTTGTTGAGCGAGAATGAGTGAGCTACAGTTCAACTGTATTTTTAGTCTTGGAAAATACATGGAGTTCGATCAGGGTCTGGACCGTTGATACTGCCATTAGTGTTCTGTGCGCTCTTGCGCCTCTGTAACAACAACATTATCCAATAATGCACTCATCACCAGCCACCTGCGTTAGCCACATAACCGGGCCCTCATATGCCTATGCTTGCCGTACTTCTCCAGCCGTCCGGCGCTAGCTATTTGAGACGTCTCAACTTCACAACACCGTATCCGTACGTTTCGCTCCATGTCCGTACGTCCCGTCCCGTGTCCGTACGTCCCGCCCCGTGTCCGTACGTCCCGCTCCATGTCCGTACGTCCCGCTCCATGTCCGTACGTCCCGCTCCATGTCCGTACGTCCCGCTCCGTGTCCGTACGTCCCGCTCCATGTCCGTACGTCCCGCTCCATGTCCGTACGTCCCGCTCCATGTCCGTACGTCCCGCCTCGTGTCCGTACGTTCGCCTGTCCGTCGCTCCATGTCCGTACGTCCGCTCCATGTCCGTACGTCCGCCCCGTGTCCGTACGTCCCGCTCCATGTCCGTGTCCGTACGTCCCACCCGTGTCCGTACGTCCTCTGTCGTCTTCCGCTCGTGTCCGTACGTCTCGCTCCATGTCCGTACGTCTCGCTCCATGTCCGTACGTCTCGCTCCATGTCCGTACGTCTCGCCCAGTGTCCGTACGTCCCGCATCGTGTCCGTACGTCCCGCTCCATGTCCGTACGTCTCGCTCCATGTCCGTACGTCCCGCCTCGTGTCCGTACGTCCCGCTCCATGTCCGTACGTCCCGCCCAGTGTCCGTACGTCCCCTATGTCCGTACGTCTCGCTCCATGTCCGTACGTCTCGCTCCATGTCCGTACGTCTCGCTCCATGGCTGTACGTCCCGCCTCGTGTCCATGTGTCCGTATCCTGTGTCCGTCGTCCTACGTCCACGTCTGTGTCCGTACGTCTCGCTCCATGTCCGTACGTCTCGCCCCGTGTCCGTACGTCCCCTCCGTACGCCCGTGTGTACGCCCACCTTCGTACGTCTCGCTCCATGTCCGTACGTCCCGCTCCATGTCCGTACGTCTCGCTCCATGTCCGTACGTCTCGCCCCGTGTCCGTACTTTCTTTCTACGGCACGGCCCTGCGACCGTGCGTCCGCACGGCACGTCCTCCTCGGGGCCAGCCGTGCGGTGTCCGGCGCTGTGTTTACCGCCGGCGAGCCGATCATAGCCGGGAATGTGTGTGTGTGTTGTGACGGCGGATGCCAGCCGCGTGCGTCCGCGTGCACACGCCGTCGGACACAGGTAAGCCGGTCGGCAGCAGACGCACCGCCCGCGGCGCGGCGCCGTTTGTTGTTCTACGTGACGTCATTCGTGCTCGTCTCGTGCGTTCGGCTCGGTTGTCTTGCGGCCGGGCGGCGCCGCACCGCCATTCGCCGACGCGAGATCTCCGGACGAGAGGCGGTCTCGGCTGCGCCTTGTGACACTGCGCGCTTCGCCGAATGACTTGGCGTTGATGACGCAAGATCCTGCTGCATCGGTCGCGGCGATGAGCTGTGGTCAGGTGACTCCCGACGCTGTTCGATTGACCTCATGTCTATCCAGATACGGGGGCTAGTCCGGCTTCATCAGCTCTGTGTTTATGCTTAATTTACTCTGGTAACTCTAATTCACACGCCGGTAAGCTTTACAAGCATTGGTATTCAATCAGTCGCCGCTCCTTCGGACGTTAACTCCCAGAGTCCGGACCGAGTCCCGAAACGATACCATTCTTGCTTCATTAAATAATAAATATAGCCAAGTATCGGTTAGGCATATATTCCAGTCTGCTGGTCGGTTGGTTGGTTATTGGTTTTACGACACATCGACCATTGAGTCATGTCGCGTCGTCAATCTTTCACGTCGATTGGCTCCGGGTGAAGAGTAGCGATAGGTGAGACTCGAAGCCACAATCTTTCGGTTGTGAGAAGGGAAACTTAAACCAAGACTACTCGTCCCTTATTCCTGTCTGCGCTTGCTCGCCGTACAGCTCGGTAAATAAGGTACCATCCAGGATCCAGCCGGTGTTCTGTTGCAACTTGAACGTGCGCCTCTGACTCCACAATCTGGACACAGTCCAGACTATCCAGACACAGCCCAGACTATCCAGACACAGTCCAGTGCTGCCGCTCCGCCTGCCGAACGGCCGCCTGAACCGGCGCCGACGTACACGTACGTCATCAATTACGACACACGATGTATTGAACCAACACGCCACGTCACGTGTACACACATCAAACACCGTAACGTCAACGCCGACAACAGGGCAGCGCCGCTAATAATCAGTCTGGCATAATGTATATCACGAAGCGCGCGATACTTGTACAACTGGCGGGCGCGGCGGCACACCCGGCCGTCGCGGGGTGCCGCCAGCGCAGCTGACTAACGCTACACACGAGTGCATCTTCAATCGGCTAGGACTGCAATCTGCTAGGAACGTTCGCCCCGACCCGCCTGGGAGCGGCAACTGGCGAAGCAACGACTAAGAATGGGTGGAAATGTAGAGAAGAGAAAGCCGGCCTGGTGAAGTAGCTGTTGGGAGTAGGCCTGAAGGGAAATAGAACGGAGGAATGTTTGGAGTTGGCTTTTTCCAACGCGCTTGTTGGGCACAAGATAATGGAGAGAATTCAGAAGACAGAAATACAAGAAAAAAAACAGGAGGGGTAGCAAGAAAAACATGGAGAAATATCGGAATGTAGGGGGAGGGGTGAAGGGGGAAAGAAAGGGGGGGGGTTTGGGGTTGGTTCGGCTTGTTGGGAGAGATGGGGATTCAGAAGATGGAAATACAAGAAAAACAGGGGTACTGGTTGGGATGGAAATATATGAGGAATGAGACATGGCGAGAAACCAGAAGAGAAACGAGCACGAGAGGAAAAAATAATGTTATGAGAGCGACACCTGTGCTTACTGCATTTCATACTCCTTTTACTGTATTGTTCTGCTAACAGAAGCTGCGAGGATGCCGCTGTCATTGTAGTCAGATAAAGAGAAAGAGACGAGGAGGGAGAGGAGGAGGGAGAGGGAGCGAGTGATCGGAGCGGAGAGGTAACGGAGTGGCACGTCGCCACCTGATGGCGGCCGCGTCCGGACAGGACGGGCCCACACAAACGGCGATACTATCTAAGCGGCGCGGACGGCGGCGCAGTCGGCGGGCGACCGCACCGCGCGACCTCATCCGGCCCCGGCAATAAATACACAACTCTCTGTACACTCGCGAACTCGCACCAGGCCACGCTCACACGTCCGGGGAAACTGGGGGGCGGAAGGAGCCCCGCTGTGGGGGCGGCTCGCGCACGCGGGGGTCTGAGTGAGATCTGTCAAACAAGAGCGGCGGCATGAAGCGCGCCGCCGCCGCCGCCGTGCCAATCAACGTCTCCGGCGGGCCGGGACGGCGGCGACTGGCGGCCCGCTGCCGCCGCAGTGGTCGCGCACGGCCCGGCTCCTGGGCTGTCCGACCGACCCGACCCGGCTCCTGGGCTGTCCGGCCGACCCGACCCGGCTCCTGGGCTGTCCGGCCGACCCGGCTCCTGGGGTGTCCGACCGACCCGGCTCCTGGGATGTCCGGCCGACCCGGCTCCTGGAGAGTCCGGCCGACCCGGCTGGGTGGTGGACACTCACGGAACGGGTGTGACGGGCACTGGGTCGCGGGAGAGAGCCGCGCCGGCGGCCGCCGGGACAGACGCGAGTCCGGAGCGGTCTGACACGGGCAGGAGTGCCACTGGGCCAGAGTCCGGAGCGGTCTGACACGGGCAGGAGTGCCACTGGGAGTCGACAGTGGGACACGGACAGGAGTGCCACTGGCCGAGCCGGAGCAGTGGGACACGGGCAGGAGTGCCACTGGACCAGTGTAGCCCGGGCCAGTGGGACACGGACAGGAGTGCCACTGGGCCAGTGTCCGGAGCAGTGGGACACGGGCAGGAGTGTTGGAGTGGACACAGGAGTGCCACTGGGCCAGTGTCCGGAGCAGTGGGACACGGGATAGGAGTGCCACTGGGCCAGGGTCCCGGAGCAGTGGGACACGGATAGTGCCACTGGCAGTCGGCAGTGGGACACGGGCAGGAGTGCCACTGGGCCAGAGTCCCGAGCAGTGGGACACGGGCAGGAGTGCCACTGGGCCAGAGTCCCGAGCAGTGGGACACGGGCAGGAGTGCCACTGGGCCAGTGTCCCGAGCATGGGACACGGGCAGGAGTGCCACTGGGCCAGTGTCCCGAGCAGTGGGCCACGGGCAGGAGTGCCACTGGGCCGGTGTAGTGTCACGTCGGCGGCAGCGCGGCTGGAATGCTGGAGTGTGAGGTGAGTGTGGCGCTGCAGAGGACGTCTCCGGGTGCTCGCGGAGTGGCCGCGTGCCGAGCTGAGAGCGGCGGCGGCTGCGTCGGCCGCCAGCCGCCGTATCACAGATAAGCGCTTCTTTGGTTTGTTGTCCGTTAGTCAGCAGCGCTTGGCCGACATCCTGGAACAGACGAGACCGCGGTCAAGCAGATGACACCGGAACCCAGTGGGGAAAACGGAACCGAACAAATGATTTTGACACCGCGGACGGCCTGCATGCTTGGTCCAGCTTCCGTCAAAGCAAAACTGTTGCGTTCAATTCGGACGCGCAACCGATCGCTTGCTATACGTCTCAGTCAGTATCAGGTTGCTATCAAACCACTTGCATTTTTAGCCGCATTATTAATTTATAGCATCACAAACTAGGCAGCATGTAGTATCAATCAAGTCGGATTGCGATATCAGCATGCTTATAAGAGCATAAGCACAGCACCACTGGCAAGCCGGTCCAATCAACATCACTTCATGAACTGGGGAGGCACGCCCAGCCCGCAGAAATCCAAACCCAAGCAATGCCCGGCCCGCGGGCAGCAAAGCAAGACTCATAACCCGGCCCGTCCCCCACCCGCGTCTATACTTACGTTCAGTTTACAAGCTAGCGTTGCACATTTTGAGGATCTCCTGCTCCTCTTCGGCAGCGATTGTGGCGTGGTTGTACAGACCCTGAGCCATCAGGCGCGTGGCCAGCACCGGCTTCTGGCCGGAGGTCTTCTTGATCTTGGCGCGCTTGTTCTGGAACCAGATCTTGATCTGCGACTCGTTGAGGCCCAGCTGGCGCGCCAGGTCCTGGCGGCGCTTCTCGGACAGGTAGCGGTTCTCGTCGAACTCCTGCCTGAGCCGCTCCAGCTGCTCCGACGTGAAGGCGGTGCGAGGTCGCTTCTCGTCGTTGGACGACTTTGGCTTCTTGGTGCGACGGGAGCGAGGGCCTGTGGAGAGGAGGACTGAGTTAGGCCGCCGTCAGCTTCTACCGCTGTTAGTTCCGTTCTGAGCGAGCGAGAGCGAGGTAATGACGTGGACCGTGGGTATTCGCCCCGCTAGCTCGGTTGGTTCGAGCGCTGACCTGCGGTGGTCTCCCGTGTCCTGGCAAGACAGGGTTCGAGTAGCTTCACGCGCTCGCATTTCGCCCCAGACTGGGAGGGTCAGCTGGAAATTCCCCTGCTAATGTCAGGGATGAGCCATCGGGGCGGCCGTGTCGCTGCACTGACGGCACGTTAAACCTCCGGTACAAACTCTGCCGCTGAACTGGAGTTCGTGGATGAGGGTCGTGGTAGGGCCAGAGTACACGTAACGAGCTCGGCTTCGCAATAGAATCCTGGTACACAAAGCCACCCCAGCAAGAATTCGGACAAGATACATATCAAAATAGGTTATGCATGTGAGAAGAGTCAGACGAGATCTACCCAGGTAGATGACTTCGAACCATGTGAAGCTTCAAGCTAGAAGATGCTTACGTTACTATGCAGCCTTCAGTTAGGAGCAAACGAGGCTACTCAAACGAACACCGTTCCGAGGTGTCATTGAAAACAGCAATCGGTCCATCGTTTCATAAGAGTGCATAGAGCTGGCGTTAAACCAAAGAGCCACCGGGACCAATATTATGGCATTGACTCGTCAAAGTGGTGCCGAAGACTGCAACTCCAACCAGACCGGAATAGAGCCGACTAAAAAGTCAAAAGAATGTAGTCTGCATCCGACTGGAACTGTCGGGAGGGCGAGCGCAAAGCGTTTCCATGACGACTCACTGTCTAATGGGACAGATCAATCCGTAGAAAAACAGCCGGCTACATGACATAAGCCGGCTGTGGTAAAGCGGCCTGTCAAAGCCGGCAGAATGCCCAGCGTCGCCGAACGGCTGCAGGCAGGCCGTAACATCTTAATCCCATCCCGCGTGAAGCGAAATCTCTGCCGGCTTAACAGGAGGTGTTTTGTAATCCAGCTGGTAGCCTTTGTGTGGTCTGTCCATCTTCGCCGTGGATACACACACACGGCGGGTGTTTTTACGGGCGGCGGCCGTGTAATAGCCCTGCTCATCGGTCGGCATGCGGCTCGGCCGGCACGGCGGCCGCACGTCCTGTTCCCAGGGACCCTGCCGGCCGCCCGACCGGCCGACGGCGCCACAGGGCGGGCGGGCAATACGGGCCGGCACGGCGACATGATACATAGAGACGGGCCGGCACAGCAACAATAGACGGGCCGGCACAGCAACAATAGACGGGCCGGCACAGCAACAATAGACGGGCCGGCACGGCGACAATAGACACGGACATAGAGACGGGCCGGCACAGCAACAATAGACACGGACATAGAGACGGGCCGGCACAGCAACAATAGACACGCACATAGAGACACAGCACAGCAACAAGACACGGACATAGAGACGGGCCAGCATAGCAACAATAGACACGGACATAGAGACGGGCCGGCACAGCAACAATAGACACGGACATGGAGACGGGCCGGCACAGCAACAATAGACACGCACATAGACACACAGCAACAAGAGACGGGCCGGCACAGCAACAATAGACACGGACATAGAGACGGGCCGGCACAGCAACAATAGACACGGACATAGAGACGGGCCGGCACAGCAACAATAGACACGGACATAGAGACGGGCCGGCACAGCAACAATAGACGGGCCGGCACAGCAACAAGATACATGGACATAGAGACGGGCCGGCACAGCAACAATAGACACGGACATAGAGACGGGCCGGCACAGCAACAATAGACACGGACATAGAGACGGGCCGGCACAGCAACAATAGACACGAACATAGAAATGATATGCTTTGTCGATGCACCAATAGCACAGCTGGCTAATTGCTGCCCTAGTAATGTGAATGTTGAACATTTAGACTTTGAAGTGGCTAGTCAGTTAGTTATTAGGGTTTTAGGGCGCATTGGCTTCATGGGTCATGTGGCGCCAAAATGTTGCATGTTCAGTGCTTCACAAGTACCAAAAATAATCCGTGTCATGCTATTTCTAGTCGAAGTACAGTGACGGATGCGGACAAACATCTTGCTTACTTCAGATAATTTTAAAGAAAGGTCTCGTGTTCAGGTAGGCACTGGCTGTTCTCCCCTTCCCTATGTGTGCAGCTCATCAACTGGATGTTGGCTGCAATATTTTCTCAGTTAACTTAAAGGGTCAATGAAGGCAATAGTATTACATTCGTGAAGAACAACAAGCGTAATACATGCAACGTATTGGTGACATTCTGTTATCAGATCGCATGATAGCAATTATATCTGGCTCACTTCACCAAGGGCGGTTATTTATGAAAATTATTGGGGGGAGGAGCATAATACACGAAGGAAATAGGCGGGTCCAAGTGAACTGTGGGCACACTCCATGGGGTCCCATATTAGAAGTTGAAGTTATTGGGGACAACGCCGACATTGAGGGGCACTTGCCCCCTCAAAGATATACAAAACAATACCAATGGGTATGAATAAGGCTTACCATCTATATATGCTGGGTACGTATGTATCTACCTAGGTAACAAGGAGGCCACAGGTGAGGTGGGTGGGCAGTTGAATGTGACTACAGATACATACATACGTAGGTCCATAAGTGAAATGATAACAGTGTGATTGCAGTCATTTAACTGAAATATGGACACGGTTGACGATGACTGAACATTGATGGAGCAATACAATCAATTTAACTTAAGCCATTTGTGCATGTTCTTGACATTAAGGGTGTTCGAAATTGAGTATGACAATGTAGTTGCTGATTGGTGGAAGCACATATTTTTCGGGCAAGTAAAGCAAAACTATCAGCAAATACCAACAGATTATTCTGTGAAGGTTTGGTTGGAAAACAGAATGGCAACGATTATCTTGTTAAATTTTCGTTTCCACAGCAAAGGCCGGACAGCCAATCCGTTATCCAATTCGCATTCGTTTAGTTTCGCCAATCTCTACCCAATCGACTTCATTATCCGTACCACGCAGATATCCGCACATATATAAAATCTGTGTTATTCTCTTATGGCTACTTTCGGTACTTAAAGATGTTTCCTTTAAGGTATGTTTTACCAATAAGAAAGGTAGAACAAGTGGTTCTTCATAAATGTGGCGTCCACCGATCACTGGGGAGATCGTCTCCTCTACCGAAGTTTGGGGGGACGCGCCCCTCCGTGCCTCTCTGTTTCCCCCTCTGGCGGAGCCTCTGGGAGGCAGGTAGGGGCAAAGAGCAGGTAGATAGTCAGCCATGGAATGGCCAAAAGTTGGGCAGGACAGATAACAGAAACCAGATGACCAGGTAGAGTAATCGATTTATGGCCAGACATAGGAACCAGCTTTTTAGAGCTGTTGACAAAGTAGAATCTTCTCGTGGGATCAACAATATAGGTTTCGAGAAAGCTGATATTTATGGTGGAGTCATGGGTGCCGATACAGGAGGGACGGGAGAACATCCCTCGAACTTAGCATCATGTCAATGATATTGCATGAAAAATCAGTCCACAAAGCCGCTCCCTCCCCATCGGCGACAACCGTGGTCGCGACAGCAGCATTCTCCGCATTCTCGATTGGCCGCACATGAACAAGGCCGACAGAGTGAAGAGCTAGAAACTACATTGGTCATGTTCGTATGTAGTTACAACCGGGCAGGCCATTTGGGAGTGTTCACTCACTCAGACCCGTATAAACTTCAGGGGTGCTTCACAGTCTAGGGGCATCTAAACATTCCCCAGAGTGCGCTATCATCCGGCGGAGGATGGGACGGGTACAGAAAGAGAGAAGCGCACACCGCACTGCAGGTGGTCGTGATCGAGAATGTCAGGCGGCCAGGCGGCCGAGCGCGGACCGGTTCTCACGCGCCTGTGACGTGTCGGCGTGTCCGCGGTGTCACCCGGGTGACATGGGAGCCGCCCCGCGCCTGCCATCGGCCGCTCCCACCAGAGGGGGGCCGCAGCGAGACGTGTGTGGTCGGCGGCCGGTCACACCGGCAACACTGCCGACCGCCGCGCGACACTGCCGACCGCCGCGCGACACTGGCGACCGCCGCGCGACACTACCGACCGCCGCGCGACACTGCCGACCGCCGCGCGACACTGCCGACCGCCGCGCGACACTGCCGACCGCCGCGCGACACTGCCGACCGCCGCGAGACACTGCCGACCGCCGCGCGACACTTGACGGCTGATGACGCGACACTTGACGGCTGATGACGCGACACTTGACGGCTGATGACGCGACACTTGACGGCTGATGATGCGACACTTGACGGCTGATGACGCGACACTACACAGCTGATGACGCGACGATGGACACTGGGGGGACACTGGAGGGCTGTCGGACACTGAGGGCTTGAGACACTGGAGGGCTGTCGAGACACTGGAGGGCTGTCGAGACACTGGAGGGCTCTCGAGACACTGGAGGGCTGTCGAGACACTGGAGGGCTGTCGGGACACTGGAGGGCTGTCGAGACACTGGAGGGCTCTCGAGACACTGGAGGGCTGTCGAGACACTGGAGGGCTGTCGAGACACTGGAGGGCTGTCGAAACACTGGAGGGCTGTCGGTACACTGGAGGGCTGTCGAGACACTGGAGGGCTGTCGAGACACTGGAGGGCTGTCGAGACACTGGAGGGCTGTCGAGACACTGGAGGGCTGTCGAGACACTGGAGGGCTGTCGGGACACTGGAGGGCTGTCGAGACACTGGAGGGCTGTCGAGACACTGGAGGGCTGTCGCTCGCCGGCGGCACGTCCACGCCGGCGGTCGCCGTCCGGCGCAGTAATGAACCGGTCGTATGTGCAACACCCGACGACGTTCAATTAGTTCCGTCGGCGGGTGATAAATCGGCTGCAGCCGGCCGCGCGAGGTGGCCGCTTCCGGCGCCGGCCGGCTTCCGGCCCGACCCGCCGACCGGTCGGTCGGTCGGTCGGTCGGTCGGTCGTGTCAAGCGACTGGGCCGGACGTGTGGCCAGAGATCGTCGGCTGTTATCGACGCGCGTGACGGCGAGCGTCGGGTGCGTCACGACCGTTCGCCTTCGGCCGCCGCCGGCCGGTGCGGCACTGCGGCCAGAAGCCGGCCACCGGCCCGCGCGTGTTTGTGTTGTTTGTTCGTTTGGTGGTTCACCACAACGCACTTCATGCCCGACCACGGCTAATGGCGCCGCCCGCACTGTTTCGCCGGTGGGCCGCGGCATCGGGAAAGGCGCCGAGTGGTGCGAGCGTCGAATCCCAGAGCTGCACACCTGAGCCACTCGGCCACGGCCGGGCCGGGCCGGGCCGCTCGTGACGTGCCACTTGGCCGGCGGCGGCGGCCGGCGCGCGCGGTCGATGGCGGCGGGCCGCGTGCCGCGCGTCGGCCGGCCCAACAAACTGTCGTAACGAGGCGCGCACTTGAAGCGCTGCCGACGCGGCGGCCCGTCGCCGGCCGGCCGCGCACTGTCGCCGCGCGCACGGAGGCGGGCGGCGGCCGCGCCTACACCGCCGCCGCCGCCGCCGCCGCGCAACGTGTATTAATCGTCGGCGCCGATCTGATAGGCTGGCCGGCGGCCGAGGTTGGCGACCCAGCCGCGTCTTTATTACGGCCGCCACCAGGCGGACATGTAGGGCGGCACGCCGCCGCATGCACGCACCGAGCGCACCGCGCTGCCGACGTCGGCGTCGCCCCGTGCCGGCAGCCGGCAGCCGCCCAGCGCGCAGCCTGTCGCCCGCTGTTGTTTACAGTTGGTGGCGGCCGCTATCAAGCACGCATCTGCCATTATCTGGGCACTAGTAGCGGCGGCGCTCGCTCAATTACACCAGCGCCTATGCAACGGCGCATCGGCGCCGAGGTCGGGCCGGCCTCGCCGCTGCACGTGCTGACGCGATGATTTACGCGGCCGGCGAGGCGCCGAATCGATTACCGCCGCTTCATGCAGTTTCGCCGCGTTAATAAATCGCGGCCGGCGGCCGGCACGCTGGCACCGCCCCTGCCAGCCGAGACGCGTCGACCGCCCATGCACGACCGCCGCCGAGTCGGCAAAAACGGCCGGCTGCCGACGTGGGTCGACAGACCACCGCCGCCGCCGCGAAGGTGGTCCCGCCACGGTAGCGCGCGCCGGGGCCGGCCCGGCCCGCCCCGCGCGGCCACGCGCCTGCCGGGCCTCCCCGGGCCTCCCGGCCGCCGCGCCGACCACCGCGACCGGCACCGGCTCCCGGCCAGAGAGCCGGGAGCACGCGAGCCACAGTCGGCGGCCGGAGCCCACCCCACCGTCTGCCCCAGTCGGCCTCACCGTCTGCCCCGGTCGGCCAGAACCCACCGTCTGCCCCAGTCGGCCAGAACCCACCGTCTGCCCCAGTCGGCCAGAACCCACCGTCTGCCCCAGTCGGCCAGAACCCACCGTCTGCCCCAGTCGGCCAGAACCCACCGTCTGCCCCAGTCGGCCAGAACCCACCGTCTGCCCCGGTCGGCCAGAACCCACCGTCTGCCCCAGTGCCAGTGCCAGAACCCACCGTCTGCCCCAGTCGGCCAGAACCCACCGTCTGCCCCAGTCAGCCAGAACCCACCGTCTGCCCCAGTCGGCCAGAACCCACCGTCTGCCCCAGTCGGCCAGAACCCACCGTCTGCCCCAGTCGGCCAGAACCCACCTTCTGCCCCGGTGTCAACTGCGGATAGCCGACAACTTGCAGCCGCTCTTACGCGCCTGCGACGGTCGCCAGTTGTCGCCACATCGTCGACGCCGACGTGGCGCCTGACCAACGACGGCCTTCAACCGGTCAACAGTCAACAGCGAACCTAGCACAAGGCGACACGCTCCCCGCCAATGTTAACTCGGCCTCTCAGACCGAATGGAGCATATTAATGTCGGTGACTGTGGTGTGGCGCTGGCGCTGTGACGCTGGCGCCAGTGCTGTGACGCTGTGACACTGGCGCTGTGACGCTGGCGCTGGCGCTGTGACGCTGGCACGCTGTGACGTGGCGCTGTGGCGCTGGCTGGCTGTGGCGCTGGCGCTGGCGCCATGGCGCTGTGACGCTGGCGCTGTGGCGCTGGTGCTGTGACGCTGGCGCTGTGACGCTGGTGCTGTGACGCTGGCGCTGTGGCGCTGGCGCTGTGGCGCTGGTGCTGTGACGCTGGTGCTGTGACGCTGGCGCCAGTGCTGTGACGCTGGCGCTGTGGCGCTGGCGCTGTGGCGCTGGCGCTGTGGCGCTGGCGCTGTGGCGCTGGCGCTGTGGCGCTGGCGCTGTGGCGCTGGCGTCACGCTGGCCCGCAATGCGCAAATGCGCTGCGCATTCGTTCGTGGCTAATTGATAGCGCGGGCCTCTTGCGGTCTGCATTGTGAATTAGTCGGCATAAAGAGCGACTGGCTAATTACGCCATTTCCGTGTGCAGTATTCGCTACAATGGCGGGCGGCGGTCGGCAGGTGCCCGGCCTCCGAGGGTGGTCGACGCTGACCGCCGTCTGGCCGACGCTGGCCGACGGGAGGTCGGTCGGCAGCTGGACGTCGGCGCCGGCGGCCGGCTGTCGCTGCCGGCGCGCGCCTGCCGTCGTCTCTAGACAAAAAACAGCGTTGCCATCACCCCACTACGGACCCCCCCCCCAGCTCCGTGCCTCGCCTGCGAGGCGCGGAACCGGACCACAGGCTCGAGGCGCCTTTCGCAGGAAAAATTGTGAAAATGTTATGAATCAGTGAATGCTACTGAATCAGTGCTGTTGTGAATGCTGTGAGTCAGTTAATTTTACTGAATCAGTGCTGCTGCGAATGCTGTGAATCAGTGAATGGGACCGAATCAGTGTTTCTGTGAATGCTATGAATAAGTGCTCCTGTGAATGTTGTTGAATCAGTGATGTTGGAGATGCCACTAAATCAGTGCTAATGTGAATGCTATTGAATCAGTCACCGCCGCAGGCAACTTCACTTAATTTGAAGCATATCTGTCATGTGAATGAGGAAAGAATCTCACGCTCCCAGACCGTAAACGAGCATTTCCAATGCGGCCAGCCATGTGGCAGCGGGGGTTACCTTCTAATGGTACGAGCCGGCGGCGGGAGGTACTCGATGTTTCCGGCCAGCAGCGGACAGGCCCATTGCTTCCATCCGCCAGTGCAGGATATCCAATGTAGCCAGAGAGAAGCCGAGCGGGGCGGTAGCGAAATTCATCGGCGAGACCGGCTCTATCTGCCCACCCCTCCCGGCCGTCTCAATTTTACGCCATTAATTCCGCGTTATTTGACTCGGCTATTGTTTTGCAGCCAGGCGAATGTAAATTTCCATCCAATTCCAGTCTCAACTATGCCGAATGTGTCAATTTCGCGACGATTGGAATGTGGCGCCGAAGCGGACCGGAGTCGACGCGTCGAGCGGCGGATTCCATTCCGGCTCGGCCGATGCGCCGGTCTCGTCTGGTTCGACGCGAGGATGTGTCTATCCGCGCCACTAGAGCACCATCTCGCATCACATTTGTCACGCGCCGCTGCAATTCGGCAGCAATCCAAATTCCACACACAGGGAGCAGGGATCGGCACAGCGGTTCGATTGACGGCGCAGCCAATCCTGCATTGACTTACTGGTGAGTCACTGCCAGAGCATAGTGACCATTGATTCTCTCTCGTTCTCTCTCTCTCTCTCTCTCTTTTCTCTTTCTCTTTCTCTCTTTTTCTTTTCTTTCTTTTTCTTTCTCTCTTTTCTCTCTCTCTCTATCTCTCTCTCTCTCTCTATCTTTCTCTCTCTCTCTCTCTCTCTCTCTCTCTCTCTCTCTCTCTCTCTCTCTCTCTCTCTCCCGCTCTCGCTCTCTGCCGGCCGGGCAGGCCCAGCAGCAAGCCATAAATTGATGCCGGCGGCCAATACCGGCGGTATTTAGAGCCGAGATTTACTGCCCCCAACCGCGCCAGTCCGTTCTCACACTTGATACACTAGCTGGCGCGACTCCCCACCGCGACTCGGTCATTCTCCTTCCGCACATACACACGGACACACACACACACAGGGACGCGGCACACAGACGGACAGTCGTTCAGCCGGGCGTCACCGCAGCCGGCCGCGCCGTAAATTCACCGGGAGCGGGAGCGGCCCGCTCCGAGTGGAAGCCGACGCGCGATTCCCCGGCTTCGAGGAAAACCAGAAGTGATTTTCATCGCTTGTTGTGCTTTCACAACAGGAATCTTCATTGGCCGTAAACACGGGCTGCTCGCCTGGAACGCTTCCAAGTGGCTGCTCATTTGAGTTACTGCCAGGTTAATTAAGCGTGCGGAGACGAGAGCAGCGCGAGTTTGCGCGGGGAATGTTTGTCATGCCAACAACTGGAATGGGATGAAATGAAATGCACCATCCCATTCATGTAAAAATTGGCTCACGGGACAGAAGATGCGCCAGGTTTCCAGCTCCTTGAGATCAAATGATGATTGTCCTCCGGTTATTGGTATCAGTTCAAGTTTTGTTTTGATGCGAGATGATCCGCCACCTAGGCGTCATGGTAGCGACGGTGTTTTGATGGGGGATGATCCTAAGTGGATTTGGCTGCAGTCGCGGATGATCCTAAGTGGACTTTGTGCGGTCATGGGTGATCC
Source organism: Imbricaverruca yamaguchii (assembly GCA_034440575.1). NCBI lineage: Eukaryota > Metazoa > Arthropoda > Thecostraca > Neoverrucidae > Imbricaverruca > Imbricaverruca yamaguchii. Next base: position 57,336 of record JAOTOL010001622.1, read on the forward strand.
TAAGTGGACTTTGTGCGGTCATGGGTGATCCTAAGTGGACTTTGTGCGGTCATGGGTGATCCTAAGTGGACTTTGTGCGGTCATGGGTGATCCTAAGTGGACTTGACTGCAGTCACGCGGTGCGTGGATTCAGTTCCGCATTCGCACTATATTCCACACGCCCGAGATTCTGAGCTGGAGTATGTTCATCCGACCTGGAATCCGGAACCTGATCCGGGAAATCCCGGCCTTATGCCGCCATACGATGCCTGGGAGACGTGGGCCCTGCCAGGGTAAGGTGCACGCGATGCCTTAGAGTCGGGGCCCTGCAAGGGTAAGTTGGACACAATGCCTTAGGTACGTGGGCCCTGTCATGGGAAGATGCTTGACAGAGATACCTCCGTGTTTTGTTTATTATTCCCATACAACGCACATAGGACTCATGCTAAAGTTAAAATCATTTAGAGGATCCATTGCCGTTAACCCCAATGGTGGCGAAGTTGAGACCTCGGCCACGACCTCCAGTACCCCTGTCCCAGCCCGACAGAGGCCTGGACTGTATCCTCCTACCTGCCCGGCCCGCCGCTGTACTTGCCCACTTCCCCGGCCCAACAGAGACCGAGGAACCGATCCCAAAGGCAGAGATTGCCTTGAATGTAACCCCCACCTCCCCGGCCCGACAGACCTCGCAATGCTGCCGACACCACAAGGTGAGGCCCTACATAACGCTGCTGACGTCACCAGATGGCTCCCTACACAATACTGCTGACGTCACCAGGTGACGCCCTACATATTGCTGCTGACGTCACCAGATGACGCCCTATAAAAGGCTGCTGACGTCACCATGTGACGTCCTACACAATACTGCTGACGTCACCAGATGACGCCACATGTGAGTAGGCTGTTGACGTCACCATGTCTGACGTCCAGATGCCCATGCTCAATACTGCTGACGTCACCAAGTGACGCCCTACATAATGCTGCTGACGTCACCAGATGACGCCCTACACAATACTGCTGACGTCACCAGGTGACGCCCTACACAGTACTGCTGACGTCACCAATTTACGTCCTACACAATGCTGCTGACGTCACCAACTGACATCATAAACAATGCTGCTGATGTCACCAATTGACATCCTAAACAATGCTGCTGATGTCACCAGGTGACGCCCTACACAATACTGCTGATGTCACCAGGTGACGCCCTATACAATGCTGCTGACGTCACCAATTTACGTCTTACACAATGCTGCTGATGTCACCAGGTAACGCCCTACACAGTACTGCTGACGTCACCAATTTACGTCCTACACAATGTTGCTGACGTCACCAGGTGACGCCCTACACAATGCGTTGAGTCACTGCATGAACAGACCACTGGCGGTACGGAGGTTGATTTATGCGTGCAGTGACCTATGGGAGATGCCCATTTTGTTCGGTGATCGGCAACGGAATAACTTTATCATCAGCGGGCTCGCAGCGCTAATTATTTGTAATGACGTAAAAAAGCGATTGCGGCGCCCCCAAATTGCGTCTTTAAAGTTTAATTGCAGTCTGACTGAGCGGTTTATTGTGGATTTAGGCATTGTCGGTAACGAGCCGGTGCTAAAACCCCGTGTATTATTGCCTGGAAGGCGCTCACCGGTCCAAGCACGGCAATTTGTGAGCGCCAAGTCTCTTAATTAAATATGGAGTGCAGGACAAACAAGCGTAGTTGCATGCCACGTCGGCTCGTAAAGCCACGCGAAATTACACGACGGGACGAGGTGCAATTCGCGGAGCGCTTGCATTCGATTTATTCACGCTCTAAGCGTCGGTGGGGTGGGTTTGGCGGCGGTTCTGCGCGCGCCGTACCGCAGTTGGTGATGGAGTGAACAGCTGGGCGGTGGAGGTCCCGGGACAACCCCCCCCCCCCCCAATGGAGGAAAAACCGGAGGGGGGGGGGCCCCCAAAAAAACCCCCCCCCCCCCAAAAGGAGAAAAAAACGGGGGGGGGGGGGCCCCAAAAAAAACCCACCCCCCCACATAAAGGGAAAAACCAGAAGGGGGAGGCCCCCGAAAAAAAAACCCCGTCCATATGGAGTGAACAGCCGGACGGTGGAGGCCCCCCGAAAACACCCCAACTGCCATATGGACGTCACGCGAACCGTGATTTGAGCGGGATTTCGTGTGCGATGACACTCAGAAAGAGCTAAAAGTGATAACAATCTTGAATCAGAGGATTGGGTGCAAAAATCAAAGTGACATGAACTTGCGGAATCGCGTGGACTCCGACAAGGACCCTGACGGATGCCTTGAGGCAGGGACGTTGATTGTTAAATCTTACTGGGGGCACGATACATGGGAAAATGGGCCTTCGCAAATTGATGGGGGTACACTCCATAAGGTCCCATTTTCAAAGCTGAGATTATTTGGGGGAGTGCAGAGCCAACACTGACAGCGAAAATATCCCCAAGAAAGCATTCAAAACAACACACATGTCTGGTTGGAAAGCCTTATGGACCCTGACGCACACCCGATGCAGCCCCCGGTGGAGGCCCTGACAGTCACCCTGGTCCCGATGGTGACTCTGATAGCACTCTGGTGATGACCCTGATGAATGCGGTGGTGATGACACTTCTTGAGGATGTGATGGTGATTCGATAGTATTCAGGTAGTAGTCCTGATAGAAACCGCGGTGGTCATTCTTATTGAGGCCGAGGTGGTGATCCTGATGGTGTTCTAGTAGTGGCCTGATGGAGGATCTGATGATAATCCTGATGGAGACTCCGCAGGTTTGATGGAGAGCCCCACGGCGACCCAGAACTAGCCGCAACCAAGGGATCCTCTACCTTACGCTGTTACACCCTAACAGGTGCTAAATGTGGACCTAAATTTGTGTTTCGAGCCGAAAATTTTAAATGCATAGCTTGCTTCGGAAAGGAACTAAATGATGTAAGCTGATGCTGTGCTGTATTTTGCTTGGTTGCTGCTTGCAGATAGTGCCACGCTTGCAACAACACCACCATCCACTGACGGCACAATGGTACCGTACAATTCTTCTGCACCGTCAAAAGGTGTCAAAGCGCATTACAAAATGCTGACTTATAATTGGGTGCGGAATATAAATTAGCATCAGTAACTTGCTTCACTTTCTGAATGATGCTTTCCAGTACATGGAGATGAATGCAGTAGAATTTGCCGAGTATGCCTGTCGGCGGGGTGACCAGCCCATCGGTGTTGTAATATTATCAGAATTGCTCAGCACTATTGGGGAAAAGGAAGACATTCCGAATGTTTAATACAATGAAGAATGGCTCTTAAGTGCTCCTGGGTTTTAGACATTGCGTGAGACGAATGACAAAAGGGATCGTTAGGGATTATGCTATATTACTCAACGTTTCGGCCTTGTGCCATCGTCAGGAGGCTCTTGACGATGGCCCCTGGCCGAAACGTTGAGCAATATAACATAATCCCTAACGTTACTTTTGATGTAAACTCATCACCTCCTGGTATATTGAGGTTCGTACATATCGTCTCACGCAAATTCCGAATGATCAGGATGACACGGAGAATGTGTTAATTGCTTAGATATGTGCTGACATCCGTGAAGCTGAACTCCATTCTTTATGCAGGCAATCGCTTCGTGTAAGTGCCCCTATATGATAATCCTAGGCACACCCAAAGGGTGATCCGAGGCCAGACAGTCTCCCTCGGCCGTGACAAATTGCACTTCTCCCCTCCCCATTGTTAAATTTCCCGATCTCGATCGAGAAATAGTCAACCACGGCACTGCCTGGGTCCGGACCATTCCCTCAGCACGGGTGTAGGTGCGCCCATGGGGCGTGGGATTGAATTTGGGTCGCGTGGTGACGTTTGTTGAGGATCCAGCACTTGAACAGTCACGAGAATCACACAACAAATGACACAGGTTCATACGGATCCATTAGGATCCATCCATTGGATCAAAGGTGAGTCTGAAGGACATCAAAAACATTATAAATTACACTACTTCCATGCAAATTTCGACATTCCGCTTTTCTCGTTTCGACATCTCACACCTGACGAAAAATCATTGTGATGATTGTTCAATCATCACAATGATTGAACAATGATTAACGCTGACTCAGTGGCGGGCCGGCGGGTTACAGCCATACCCCTGCCTGAGCTATGTTGGTGACAACATTTGGGGAGGAACCACGCTATCAGTCCTCAGTGTGCACAGCATACATTTTGTTCAATCTATACACATTGAGATGCAAATGCGTCCAGCTGGGAGCTGCGAATATTTTCCCTTAAATCCATATACTTCTTTACACGGAATTTGAAATACAATGCCTGAAAGAAAGTGAACGCCACACCAATGAGGATTCGAAAAGAGAAAATAGAAGGCCACTAACTAGAAACACAAATCATGGGGAGCTTCAGAACGCCAATTTCCCCCTGAACAAAGGAACATCTTCGATTTCACCCTCTTGACAAAAACATCATCGCCAGAAATATGACTGGTCCTGATGGTGTGCACACCGAATCAAAAGCATACGTTCCTCTACTAGTCCAGCGATAAGTGCCGACTAAAATATATAGGCGCGAGACCAGATGGTGGAAACTCGACTAGAATGGAAGACAAACGAACAGAATGGGTAGGCATGGGACTAGAATAGATGGCATGCGAGTATAATGTATAGCATGCGGCTGGAATAGATAGCATGTGACTGGAATAGATCGGCACACGACTAAAACAGATGGATGGGCGACTATGATACATAGGTACGTGTCTACAATGGCGATTTTGCTTTAGTAGATGGCATTCTACCGGTGTATTATGTGTATCATTGGTCGTCAGCATCCGTGATGTATTTTCCTGTGTGATTATGCGCATTTGCATATACATTGGCCTCTTTCTCACACCGTGTGACTCGATGCTTGAGGAAGTAGACAACTCTAAATTAAAATCAATTTGGCCACCGAATTGGCATTTTGCGGTAAAATAAATGAAGGCAGAACTCGACAGATGACTGGCGATAAATTGTGCCATAACTGCAACATGCGGGCAATGATTTAATTTTTAAGCGACCAACACGTATCACGCCACCCAAATCCTGCCATCGCAACACTTTTCAGGTCGTCGCTTCCAAATTGAGCTCCGCTCCCGCAAACAACGCCAATCTCGCAAATCCGACCACGAAATCTAATTAGCGTCCAGCAGCCAAAACAGCACCCATCCCTACTGTGCCGGCTCTGATGGCGGGGAGCGGTGATCGGGGCTGGGGAGTGGCGGGGGGGGGGGGGGCAGCAGCGGTGCATCTGGCATTGGCGCCTGTTCCAGTGGCGATCTGGTCCATTACCAGGTCGTTGTCACCTCGCCAGGTAATGATTGCGCCGGTGCAAGGGGGGGGGGGAGAGGGCGTGGCGCGCCGGCAGCCCGGTGAGCCCCGTCCGGTTACTGTATACAGTGCAACTGCACCAGGTGTTGGACTGATAATACCCCCTCAGTTGGAGAAGACGCGCCGGCAGCCCAGTGAGCCCGTCCTGCTACTGTATACAGTGCAACCGCACCAGGTGTTGGACTGATAATACCCCCCAGTCGGAGAAGACGAGCCGGCAGCTGACGCGGCGCCAGACACATTCTACCGTGTTGAGTAAAGAGGGACTGGACAACATAAAGTGCAAACAGCTGAAGAGTTATCGTGGCCCGTCCCCTTACGAGTTGCACAGTCGGGTGTTTGCGGTTTCCAGTGTTGTAGGTCACGTGCTGTAGCGCAGCTGTGGCGGTAGTTGAGGTGCTGCACCAGCATGCGGACCATCCGGAGTTTGTGCCAGGCGGCAACACAATGCAACTGGAATGCACAATGCAACAGTTCCACAACCAAGTGGACGATAGCTGACGCAAACTGAAGGCTTCTCGCAGAAGTTCAGTCTGCGGTGTTTTTGGTGTGGCTGCTCGAAGGTGTGACAATTCGCCACCTGTGTGGCATATTTTACGCACCATGCATTTCTGTATCCCGGGATCAAATATCAGACATGTAAAATGCCCACTTACTAGCTTCCGTGCCAGATTTATGAACACGTTTGGAGCCAGCTGCTGATGCTTCAGTGCGGGATCATACTGGTTTGTATTTTGGTCTACATCATCGCGCCTAAGCGATTGCATTTGGGCGTTCCTTGTCACGCGGGCGGCGCGTTTATTTCAAAATTGGCCATGCGTTGCGAAAACGTCGACACCTAGCGGCCATAATGTTCGGAGCATGTCACAGAAGCGCAGGAACAACACCGTCCAATATGTACGATACGCTGAATGACAGTTCTGATCATGTCATGCCAAAAACACCAGCCTGGAAGACGGCGACGTCCATGGTGTTGCCAGGCGATGCAGAACATGTGCGGAGAGACAACTGCGACAGTGTACAGCGTATTGCTGTTGTGGAGTACAGCACAGCAGACGTCACAAGGACGGGGTGTAGTACATCCGCTGCCGTTGTGAGGCACCGTTCGACATCTCGTTATCAAATCTCAGACATTTAAAATGCCTTTGGTTTCTTACTTATTTTTTTTGGCTTCTGTGTCAGAATTAGGAACACATCTTCATCCAAGGCACATTTCAGCAATGGGGAGAGGCCTAGCTTGCTGAGGAAGACGTTGCCTCTCCATATATATGCGTGTGTGGGGTTGCGTGGAGGTGCCTGGCAGAGCAGCTTCCCGTTATGCCCCACCGCCAACTAATCAATTTACCCCTAATATTGCAATATTGCTAAACCACCCTATCTCGCATCTCGCCGGTGTTGATATTCTCATAAATGATTGATATGGTGTTGATATTCTCATAAATGTTGATATTGATATGGATTGCCGGTGTTGATATTCTCATAAATCTGGCAACACATCCCGCCGGTGTTGGGTACAGCGCCACCCTGGCAAGGTCACCATGGTTCAGCGGTGAGGTGCACCAGGAGCGCACGGGAGCGCACGTCGCGGACACCGGCCGGCGTGTGCCGCCTCTGCCGGACCGGTTCCGGGAGTCCGGACTCCCCGGGAGTCCGGGGAGACCGCCTCTGAATTTGTGGGAGTTGTTCCAAACTGAGCCAGACCAGCAGTCCAAGGGAAGGGGTGCTAACGAGGACCTGGCGATGTCGGGCAGCTAATGGGACGCGATAACGGGCCGCCGTCGCCGGCACCGCAGAACCAGAGTCGGCGCCACTGACGCGGTGACAAGGCCTCACTTGGAATGTCTCAGGTCGGACGACTACTGTATTGCTGACTATTATATTGCCTACCTCCATAGGCGTAGCCGTCGGAAGTGAAAGTAAAGTGTTAGCCCTTCTACCTTGCCACATTTTCAATATTAGTTCAATGGATTTGCATAGAAATAATCATTTTTCAAGTTGTTCTATCATCTCTTGCTGGTCTCTTCGTTGAGCTTGCTAACTTGGTGTGAATGTCCCGCTAGGTTGTTTTCGTATTATCCAGTCGTGTCCTTTTTGGCCTGCCCCTTCACATCGTCATCTTATTATTTTCTTATTAAAAAGTGGCACTTACCCTGAGTATATAGCTACCGTTTTGCCAATTTATCCATCCAGTGGTAATTCAGTGAAAATGACCCGCCTTGACTTATTTCAGCCACTTTGGTGTTCATTGGCGCACCTCCAATAGTAAGATTTTAAAAAGTGACATTGGATACTGGACAGCTTCTCCAATGTGCTTTGAATTAACCTGCTTCAGCACAGGCCCGGTATTCCCAATAATTTATCCAAAACTCTACGTCGGAAGCTTGGTGATGCGCACTAACTGAAACGCGTTCGATGAACAATAAGCCAATAATTGCATCTTCTGCCAAATACTACAGTGAACAAACCAATATTTCAGTCCGCGTGACGATGATATGTCCCCCGACTCTCCACCCACCATCACGAGGCGATCACAACGGTGCACTCAATTGCACCAAGTCAGCCCATCCTTGTACATGTAGTTCTTGGGTAGTTTGACGGTGGATTTTCCTGGGTTATGTTACCCCAGACTCATTGCATTCATTGAATGTTACGGCTGCCCTTTTGACTCACAGGTGGAAGGCCCGGGGTAGATGGGAACGGGTGGCTTCAACCCTCTCCCTGCTCGGAGCGAATTTAACATTAGGCCTATGGCGTACACTGGATACACTGTGTACACTAGATCCAAGTATAATGAGAGTTCACCACCAGTTCTTTTGCCATGTCTCTCAGCTAGTGGTGCTTCCTGTCACCCGTAGTCGCTACAATGGTGCCTCTAGTCACAACGGCGGCGCCTCCGGTCATCTCGGGTCAAAGGCGCAGTCAAGGGCCAAGGAGGGTGACAGAGACTCAGGTCCCCCATACCCTTAGCAACCAAAAATGCACTAGATCAAATAATAATTGATGAGATTTTCATAACACAAAACCATAAATTTCCCGCGGGTTTCGCTCGCCGAGGGCGTTCTGTATCTCCTGCCATCCTTTTCTGCCGGGCCCTCCTGAAGGCAATCCTGGCTGTGCCCCTGCCTCGGGCCACTATGTTGACACCTCCGGTCACAACAGTGGTGTCTGCGGTCACCTCGGGCCAGCACATTGTATAGGTGTAGGTTTTTGAAGATTATTTGGGGAGGGGATACACAACATGAAAGCACATATGTCTTCATGTGTTATGAGGTGGCACATACAATGGACGGGCCCAAATGGTTTCGGGGGCATACCACATAGGTACCCATGTTAAAAGTTTGAGAGTATTGGGGGCACAGCCAACAGTGGTAGGCAAGTGCCCTCTCAAAAGCATACAAAGCTACACCTCTGTTACAATGGGACCTCTGATCACTACAATGGCACCTCTGGTCACGACAATGGTGCCTCCGATCACCTCTGATCACTACAATGGCACCTCTGATCACTACAATGGCACCTCCTGATCACGACAATGGCGCCTCTGGTCACGACAATGGTGCCTCCTGATCACCTCTGATCACTACAATGGCACCTCTGGTCACGACATTGGTGCCTCCGATCACCTCTGATCACTACAATGGCACCTCTGGTCACGACTATTGGCGCCTCCGATCACCTCTGATCACTACAATGGCACCTCTGGTCACTACAATGGCACCTCTGGTCACGACAATGGTGCCTCCGATCACCTCTGATCACTACAATGGCACCTCTGATCACTACAATGGCACCTTCTGGTCACTACAATAGCACCTCTGATCACTACAATGGCACCTCTGATCACTACAATGGCACCTTTGGTCACAATATTGGCACCTCCGATCACTTCTGATCACTACAATAGCACCTCTGATCACTACAATGGCACCTCTAATCACTACAATGGCACCTTTGGTCACGACAATGGCACCTCTGATCTTGATCACTACAATGGCACCTCTGGTCACTACAATGGCACCTCCGATCACCTCTGATCACTACAATGGCACCTCTGGTCACTACAATGGCACCTCTGGTCACGACAATGGCACCTCTGATCACTACAATGGCACCTCTGATCACTACAATGGCACCTCTGGTCACGACATTGGCACCTCTGATCACTACAATGGCACCTCTGATCACTACAATGGCACCTCTGGTCACGACAATGGTGCCTCCGATCACCTCTGATCACTACAATGGCACCTCTGATCACTACAATGGCACCTCTGATCACTACAATGGCACCTCTGGTCACGACAATGGTGCCTCCGATCACCTCTGATCACTACAATGGCACCTCTGATCACTACAATGGCACCTCTGGTCACGACAATGGCACCTCTGGTCACACAATGGCCTCTGATCACTACAATGGCACCTCTGATCACTACAATGGCACCTCTGATCACTACAATGGCACCTCTGGTCACTACAATGGCACCTCTGATCACTACAATGGCACCTCTGATCACTACAATGGCACCTCTGATCACTACAATGGCACCTCTGATCACTACAATGGCACCTCTGATCACTACAATGGCACCTCTGATCACTACAATGGCACCTCTGATCACTACAATGGCACCTCTGATCACTACAATGGCACCTCTGGTCACGATATTGGCGCCTCCGATCACATTCTGCCAATCTATTTGGGGTCTAGATGCTCCCGGCCACCTTGATGCATCTGATCACATCTGGTCACCAGAAAGATGCCTGACTTTGTCACAAGTCCGAGCCTTCAGCGGTGCTGGAGCTTAGCAATCCGAACTTGAGAATATCGCACCCAGAGCTCCGGAGAAATTGTATCGCCCCAGAGATCGGGCACACTAGGCGGTTTCACGCGTGCACTAGCGAGAAGTAATCGTCATAGGTCAGGGCATAATAATTGCGTTGATCTGAAAGGTTTTACTCCGTAGATTGGACCAATTTGTGATATCAATAAGCAAACAGAGTAGGTTCAGTTACCTATTGCGACAAGTTGTTTGACCAGTAGCAGCTTGTTTCTGCACAAACCCTGAAAATGTACACCTACATCCGCGCCTGGGACGTCATCTAGTGGGAAATCTGGAAGTCAGACCAAGCGAGCCTGACTTCGGAAGTAAACTCAATGACAACAGCTTTTTGTCGAATTCAGCGGTCTTCAAATGCCAAATTTTCCGAGCTCTCGATCAATCTGATCGATATCGTCAGCCAACTACAATTGTGGTGAGTGATTGACCCTTTGTGATAGCTATGACGAATTATAATTTGCGTTAAAAAGATGACACAAATGATATGTAATCATTTGTGCTCTGATTGCATCATTTAAGGCTGAAATGTCAGGCGAGCCAACAAACAAGTTTGCCTAAGATTCGCATATTTTGGAAGCGTTGCGGCCTTTTGAGTGTTGTAAGCAATTCATGCTTTGTTCTTTCTTGCGAGTATGATATTCAAAGACAATGATCAAACCCCACCCACTCTTGTTGAAGTTATCCAGTTAGGGGTACAGCCACATTTATAAACGGAACCTCGTGTGGTGCGGTCCAGGGGATGCCATTACAACTCTAAACAACCCGCTTGTAATGTGGAGACAATATGACATTTTCTGGAGCGTCAAGATAGAACCGTAGCATCTGGAAAATATGTATATCAATATTTATTCATATTACAGGTACTTCAAAGCCATAAAATAAAATGTAAAAGGAAGAATATTCATCCGCAGGGTGCATACAGCACTTCCTCCCCAATTTTGTATATTTGTTGCTAAAACAACGGCAAATTTATATTCTATCCCACAACTCCTACGACCCGGCCAATGTGCCAGTTGCCGCCAGCTTGGCTAGTTGTTTCTGTGAATTAAGCGCTTTGTTCGAACAGCGCCAAAACTTGAACGCTGTTTGAGTTTAATATTGCATTTATTACTGCATAGTTAAACCTTCTGGAACATTTCGTATCTAGGTATATTATAACCATATAGCACAGATATAGATATAGCGATTGACCTATGACGGCGGCAGCACTGCCGTGTGTTGGCGGTGAGTTCCTCGCGGCAGTCGGTTGCTCCGGAAAAGCCGAACATTGCACAGACGATAGCCGGAAGCCCCCCAAACCGGACAGGACATCAGCCTCAAGTAGGGCTGGAGATCTCTCACGAAGCCAAGTGGTTCACGTCCTTATTTTCAAGACATTTTAAAATTGAATGGAGAAAATGGCAAACTTAACATATACATGGTACCAGACCCCGCGACATAACTGGATCTCCACCAATGGCCTGTGACAAGAATTGGGCAGAACACACTTCACTAGCCAAGACATCAACCACCGGACATGGACTGGACAGAACACTGGTCACCTGACAGGGCAGCGGTCACCGGGGACAGAACATCCGGCATCGCACAAGGTCGAGCAGTTTGGATGTGGCACCGCAGCTCTTGTCACAGTGTAAATTGGACAGCTCACGACTAGCTAGTGGCGTCTCTGGCAGGATCGACTGCCGAGACAGCCGGGATGACACCAACAAGACAGACACCACATCAGCGGCGGTGTCGCCCAGCCACCACCGCGACACCACCACCACCGACACCACACCAGCGGCGGTGTCGCCCAGACACCACCGCAACACCGGCACGACCGACACCACACCAGCGGCGGTGTCGCCCAGACACCACCGCGACACCAGCACGACCGACACCAGCGGCGGTGTCGCCCAGACACCACCGCGACACCAGCACGACCGACACCACACCAGCGGCGGTGTCGCCCAGACACCACCGCGACACCAGCACGACCGACACCACACCAGCAACAGTGTCGCCCCGACACCACCACGACCGACACCACCGCGACACCAGCACGACCGACACCACACCAGCAACAGTGTCGCCCCGACACCATCGCGACACCAGCACGACCGACACCAGCGGCGGTGTCGCCCAACCACCGCGCCGCCACACCCGCCAGGCCTGGCCGAAACCCGCGGCGCCACGGCGCACAAGTCGGCCCCGCACCAGCCAGCCGAACCACACACGTCCGACAACTCGACCACGTCGACCGAACAATGCACCGACAAAACCGAAATCGAGCTGGACGCGCAGAGGCAGTGGAAAAGACGGAGCGGACATGTCGGCGGTCAGGAGCGGTACGGGGTCGGTGTGGTGGTCGGCGGTGGTCGTCGGCCGGGCGGGGGCAGGGGAGGGGGTCGTGCCGACGCGACGGCGGTCTCACCTGACGAGGGCCGGTCGCTGTAGCGCGTGCAGTAGACCCAGGCGGGCCACACCATCTTGTCCTCGGCGGGCAGCGGCGGGTTGGCCAGGTCCTGCGGGCTGGTCGGCGCGGCCGCCGCCGGCCGCTCCTTGCGCAAGTCGACCGGCCGCGACGGCGGCTCGGCGCGACCGGCGCCGGCGCGCGCCGCCGGCGTCGGCGTCGGCGCCGGCCGGCCGAAGTCGGGCCGCAGGATGTTGTCGATGCTGAAGCTGAGCCGGTGCGGCCGCGGCGAGCCGGCCGCCGGGCTGGTCGGGCCCGGGCTGGTGCTGAACGAGCGCTCGCTGTGCGGCGGCGTCGGCGGCAGCGGCAGCGGCAGCGGCGGCGGCGGCGAGAAGAAGAGTCGCGGCGAGGCGGACGAGCCGGACGAGCCGGGCGGGCTGGCCGGGCCCGGCGTCAGCGGCGACGGCGGCTGGTGCGCGAGCATGGTGCACATGGGGCGGCGGTCACGCGGCGGCGGCGGCGGCGCTCCACCCAGTGCCGGCGCGGCTGGCGGTGTAATGAAGAAGCGCCGGCCGGCCGACCGACGCCCGGTGGGCGGCGACCGGCCTTCGCGGCCGCTGACGTCATCATTAGCGCCGGACGCCCCGCCCGGCCGCGTCCACGCCCGCCAATCGGCTGGCCCGTTACATCGGTCCGTCGGCTGGCGATTGGTTGGCGACGTGGCTGCCGGCCGGGGCGGGGCCACGCGTGGTGCTTCTTCACCATGAGGGGGTATATCATCTACCTGGACTGCTCTATTATATTGCTTATTAACCGGTATCGTCAAACGTTTCTATTATGCAAGTAGTAAAAAAGTTATCCCGCGAAAATTTCCCACATGCCGCCGAGAGCCGAACGATGACATTCGATGACAAGCGTGACGAGCAACAAGCATCATTTATTTTTGTTTTTTTGAAGGATGGATGAATAATAGCCATTATGATGAGAGTGAGCATTGAAAATTATTATCTGCTATCGCTAATTAATAGCCAAGGTTAAGCAAAATAATGCTAGCTTCCGAGCTAAACTCAGAACTTGCCCAGTTCGATATTCATACATGTAGTTAGCAGATGAATCGCATCGCATGTTGCAAGCGATTTAATTTTAGAAAGTAACACAATTTGAAGCCCAGTAGGTGTATATCGCATCCTTCGAAGCCGCCATTGTTGAAGCGGTCGATCTGGCACAAGATGGCCTATCTGGCTTAAGGTGCCGAGACGGCAACACTTCGGTGCGTTCACATGTCACTCGACATCAGAATTGATCTGCTTCTGCACATTTCGGCATTCCAGGTCGTGTTTGCGTGTTCCGCTCGATATTTGGTTCGTGCCTCTGTTCCAACAGGCATCGCCTCTGAGCAATTAGGAGCCGGGAGGAGTGCTATCAGAGAGTTGCAGACTTCTTCTCATGCTGATCTGACGGTCTCTTGTAGTGTTATAAAAACTAGGTTGGATCCCTTGGTTTGCCAGGTAGGGATCGGATCCATAGCATCTCGTCACTCAACCTCACACCTTCCAACCTGTACGCTCATCAGCCATGTGCAAGAGCGGAACACTCTCCTCTCGGCCCTGGGGAGGGTGAATGTGTAGGCGTCTACCATCCGCCCCAGCCGCTGACCCTGCCACCGTCAGGGACAGGGGGGACGAGTCCCACAAACGTCCCGAAATGTAGCGTTACGGCTTTGGCAGCATTGATGCGAAGCCCCTGTCATCCCGCTTTCTACATGTTCAGCCGCGTGGGTATGCACGGCTCCTTCAAAGCGAGCCGCGACCAGGACCCACAAGTGGTCGGCGCGGCACCCGCGCAACCGCCGGGGAAAATGGCGCGCAGCAGAATGCCCCCGCAGCGCACAGATGTTGACACCGTTGGCGGATCTTGTCGCTTGAAAGATTGTTCACGTCATGTAGGGTCACCGAGTAGGTTTTTAGACCTGTCTGACCCTTTTCTTTGCATAAAACTCCATTTTTGTCTAGTTTTACTGCGAATAATGTTTTCAAAGTATTGCTTTCTCCTTTGTTCTTCTTAAAATCCATGGAAGGTTCTCACCCGCCATCATCCCATGTGCAATTGTTTACCATTCCAAGCACGTCGATTTATGATGACAATTGAAATGGACACCAGATGTTTATTAAAAGTAACGAAATGCTGGGGCATGGTATGAGCATCTGGAGATTTTCCTGTGCTGGCGGGAAAGATATGTTCAGGGAAAGGGAGATTGGTTTGTGCTTTCCATTGCTCAGTCTCAACATTGGGGAGGAGGCATAATCTATAATTGGGCGCGTAATTAAACTTTGTGTCTAGGTAGTGAATTGTACCTTGAGAAGCGTGCAAAGTCACGTCCTGCTGTCTTCGTACGACATCTATTTGAACCAAACTGTATTTTAGAATGTTTCACAGGTTCAATGCATGCATCATTTTCAGTTGTGTGGAGATCAACATAATTACCTTGCATACTCTAATGGTTTCTGTTGTGATCGAAGCCAAAGCCAAGCTGACCATCTCTTGTGAGAGCATACATCTATCAACTGGTGCGGCGCGACCTGGTCGTCACGCTTATTTTGCCGAATACATCTTCAACTAATTTCCCTAGGTGCCAAAATAGTAATGTTTTTACAAGGAGATAGGATAATGTCATGTCAGCCGTCCTGCATCGACAGCTAGATTTTCGGGAAGAACCATTTCTACTGGGTAATGTATATTTGTGTCTGTTAGCATTTGTCCATGTTCGATACCTTCGGCTGTATGGAAGAATGGCCAGAGGAGGAGGAATCCACCCATGGAATTAATTATGAGCTCTATGGTTGAATCAAGCCGAGCAAGCTGGGAGGTGGTTTATTGTTAGGCAAAAATACTATATATGTTATGTTATTAAAGGTGAGGTGATATAGAAATTTTTGGGTGGGGAAGCGGGTCGAAGAACTTGCTTAACAACAATATTATATATATATATATATATATATATCTTATTATTATTATTAGACAAATCCTTCGGCGAGCTTCCCCGCCGAAGGATTTCTCTGTTGCTGAACTTTTTGTGTGGTCGGGTCCTTCGTCAGGAAAATTCTTCCGGCTATGTCACTGTACATAGACCTAGTTTATTCTTCGCTACTTAAGCTATCAGCAACTTGGTGGATAATGATGATCGTGATGACCACGTTCAATATCTGGAAAATCTTGCTGACAAAGTAATGTAAGCAAACCACAACAGAGGAAGGCAACGTAAGGCACTGTATTGGTTAAACCGATTAGCACATGAGTCGAAAAACGTAGCCTTCAGGGAAGATATCCTTAAGGTGAGGCCAAATATTCTCATAAATGAGGGTGCGTAGTGCTAAAGTGAGCGGCATTGCTATACATCCGATGAAAATGTAACCAAATGCTGAAAATTATTTCAATGTAAGCATACAAATGCCGCAAAATAAGCATATTTCGCTCACTGGACTTCTTCAGATAAAGCATACACTTAACACATATAATTAGAAAACGAGCTCGGTGACGAAATAAATGCGTTCGTGAGCAATTGCTTGTTTTTGTTCTTGCCTTGTTTGATTGGCACTTCTTTACGCATATTTATCAAGTCCAAGCAAGGAGTATTCATAGTGCCAAAGTGAGCAACATTGTTGTAAGTCCCATATCAGATAACTGCAGTCTCAATATTATTAAAAGTCAAACTTATAAATAGGAGAATTTAATATATTTCTCACACTAGGTTCCTTCAGTTCAACACACATTTAATAAACGCAATCGCAAAACGAACTCGATCAAGAAAGGAATGTGTTCATCAATAATCGCTTGTTTCTGCATTTGTTTTAGTTGTTGATAAGCCTGCACCTAGGTAGTAACAGCGAACATGTTCCTGGACATAAATCGCGAGAACAAAATGTAATTAACATATACAATACCTGAAGCCCCTTACTCTAGGATACCGAGCGATAGTGCAAAATACCATTATATTCCCACATTCTTATTCTGAATCCTAGAATAGGACATTTAACACGCAATGATGTTTTCACGGGAGTAGAAATACATCACTAAACATGTGCTGGAGAAATAAGTTTTCTTCATTAAAAAAGTACTTTGCACTCCACCTTTGATCTCATGCAAAGTGTATTCTAGAACTTAACAGCGAAATTTACTTCCCAGCACCGTTTAGCAATGACTTACCTACAAAAGGAATGTTAAAAACAAAGCAGGACAATAAAGATAAGCAAATACTACTGAAATGAAGCCAACACATAATGTTCTCGTCGAGCCAGAAGACGGGAGGAGAGGGCAATGGCATAATTGTCCCTAAACATACTGTTCGGCGCACGATATTGTTTGACCATGACATAGGACTCTTGGAGAAGTGGGAGGAACAAAATGGTAAATTCTGATGTTGAGTTGGTAAAAGGTGCACTCAGGAGCTCCCTTGCATATTTTGTAGGTGCATGTACATCCACCAAAAAATACCAAGTTCGCTGCATTTACCTTGCACGTCATCTTTGCAAAGCCTATCGGTTGACCTCGATCATCACATCAGCTAAGGTCGCCGGCTAATGCACAGGCACCGAATCTTGCATGCTTTTGAAGTGAAAACTTCTCCCTTAGTGCTTGATTTTGCCTCTCCAAATGCCACAATCTGCCACCACCTCCCGAATGTGTTCCTAGGAAGTTAGCAAAATGCTGGACCAAGAGATGCATTTATCATTCACCACAAGCCAACGAAAATGAGAGGAAATATTATATTTATCTGCATTTTTGTGTGCATAGCATAATTCAGTTTTTACTTGGACTTGAACTTGGATGAACTGGGATGAACTTTGTGCTCGGCATTGCTTTTTCTGTCATGTAAGAGCCAGCATCGTTCTCATCCTCATAATTGTTTATGCAACTAAGAATACTGAACGAGGTTATGAAGTCGCGGCCCAATGAAAGCGAACAAAATGCGAAGATTAAGCAGCTGACGCCCCCGGTTTGCCCTGAACATTAGTCCCGTTTGTGAAAGTGCCACACGGGCCGTGGCGGCGGATAATGTGGCGTCGGCTGCGCTGGGGGTGGTCACATGCCAGGCGTTCCGGGGAGGCCGACCTGTGGCGATGAGCCTCGTAATGGGGGCCGTGGGTGTCTGGTGGTGTACCGGCCGACCTCTGTACTGACCATCTGAGACATACCAGCTCATTCGCTGGCCACGTGGGACATGCCAACCTCTGTGCCGATAACCTGAGAGTCCGGTCTCTGTACTGACCACCTGGGACAGTCCGCCATCTGCACTGACCACCTGGGACAGTCCGGCCTCTGTACTGACCACCTGGGACAGTCCAGCCTCTGTACTGACCACCTGGGACAGTCCAGCCTCTGTACTGACCACCTGGGACAGTCCGGCCTCTGTACTGACCACATGGGGCAGTCCGGCCTCTGTACTGACCACATGGGACAGTCCGGCCTCTGTACTGATCACCTGGGACAGTCCACCCCACCTGGGACAGTCCGGCCTCTGTACTGACCACCTGGGACAGTCCGGCCTCTGTACTGACCACCTGGGACAGTCCAGCCTCTGTACTGACCACCTGGGACAGTCCAGCCTCTGTACTGACCACCTGGGACAGTCCGGCCTCTGTACTGACCACCTGGGACAGTCCAGCCTCTGTACTGACCACCTGGGACAGTCCGGCCTCTGTACTGACCACCTGGGACAGTCCAGCCTCTGTACTGACCACCTGGGACAGTCCAGCCTCTGTACTGACCACCTGGGACAGTCCAGCCTCTGTACTGACCACCTGGGACAGTCCGGCCTCTGTACTGACCACCTGGGACAGTCCAGCCTCTGTACTGACCACCTGGGACAGTCCAGCCTCTGTACTGACCACCTGGGACAGTCCGGCCTCTGTACTGACCACTGGGACAGTCCGCCTCTGTACTGACCACCTGGGGCAGTCCGGCCTCTGTACTGACCACCTGGGACAGTCCGGCCTCTGTACTGACCACTGGGACAGCTGTCTGTACTGACCACTGGGACAGTCCGGCCTCTGTACTGACCACCTGGGACAGTCCGGCCTCTGTACTGACCACATGGGACAGTCCGGCCTCTGTACTGACCACCTGGGACAGTCCAGCCTCTGTACTGACCACCTGGGACAGTCCAGCCTCTGTACTAACCACATGGGACAGTCCAGCCTCTGTACTGACCACCTGGGACAGTCCGGCCTCTGTACTGACCACATGGGACAGTCCAGCCTCTGTACTGACCACCTGGGACAGTCCGGCCTCTGTACTGACCACCTGGGACAGTCCGGCCTCTGTACTGACCACCTGGGACAGTCCGGCCTCTGTACTGACCACCTGGGACAGTCCGGCCTCTGTACTGACCACCTGGGACAGTCCGCCTCTGTACTGACCACCTGGGACAGTCCAGCCTCTGTACTGACACCTGGGAGTCACCTCTGTACTGACCACCTGGGACAGTCCTGCCTCTGTACTGACCACCTGGGACAGTCCAACCTCTGCACTGACCACCTGGGACAGTCCGGCCTCTGTACTGACTACATGGGACAGTCCAACCTCTGTACTGACCTCCTGGGGCAGTCCGGCCTCTGTACTGACCACCTGGGACAGTCCGGCATCTGTACTGACCACATGGGACAGTCGGGCATCTGTACTGACCACCTGGGACAGTCCTGCCTCTGTACTGACCACCTGGGACAGTCCAGCCTCTGTACTGACCACATGGGACAGTCCAGCCTCTGTACTGACCACCTGGGACAGTCCAGCCTCTGTACTGACCACCTGGGACAGTCCGGCCTCTGTACTGACCACCTGGGACAGTCCAGCCTCTGTACTGACCACCTGGGACAGTCCAGCCTCTGTACTGACCACATGGGACAGTCCAGCCTCTGTACTGACCACCTGGGACAGTCCGGCCTCTGTACTGACCACCTGGGACAGTCCGGCCTCTGTACTGACCACATGGGACAGTCGGCCTCTGTACTGACCACCATGGGACAGTCCGCCTCTGTACTGACCACCTGGGACAGTCCAGCCTCTGTACTGACCATCTGGGACAGTCGCCTCTGTACTGACCACCTGGGACAGTCCGGCTCTGTACTGACCACCTGGGACAGTCCGGCCTCTGTACTGACCACCTGGGAACGTCCGGCCTCTGTACTGACCACATGGGACAGTCCAGCCTCTGTACTGACCATCTGGGACAGTCCGGCCCGACTGACCACCTGGGACAGTCCGGCCTCTGTACTGACCACATGGGACAGTCGGCCTCTGTACTGACCATCTGGGACAGTCCAGCCTCTGTACTGACCATCCGACAGTCCGGCCTCTGTACTGACCACCTGGGACAGTCGGGCCTCTGTACTGACCACTAGGACAGTCCGGCCTCTGTACTGACCACCTGAGACAGTCCGGCCTCTGTACTGACCACCTGAGACAGTCCGGACTCTGTACTGACCACATGGGACAGTCCGGCCTCTGTACTGACTTGGGACAGTCCAGCCTCTGTACTGACCACCTGGGACAGTCCGGCCTCTGTACTGACCACATGGGACAGTCCAGCCTCTGTACTGACCACATGGGACAGTCCAGCCTCTGTACTGATCACCTGGGACAGTCCGGCCTCTGTACTGACCACATGGGACAGTCCAGCCTCTGTACTGACCACCTGGGACAGTCCGGCCTCTGTACTGACCACATGGGACAGTCCGGCCTCTGTACTGACCACATGGGACAGTCCGGCCTCTGTACTGACCACCTGGGACAGTCCGGCCTCTGTACTGACCACCTGGGACAGTCCGGCCTCTGTACTGACCACATGGGACAGTCCGGCCTCTGTACTGACCACATGGGACAGTCCAGCCTCTGTACTGACCACATGGGACAGTCCAGCCTCTGTACTGACCACCTGGGTGTCCGCCTCTGTACTGACCACATGGGACAGTCCAGCCTCTGTACTGACTACATGGGACAGTCGGCCCTTCCACTGACAACATGGGAAGTGGCCTCTGTATTGACAACATGGAACAGCCCGGCCTCTGTATTGACATTAGGAAGTCCAGCCTCTGTGCTGACCACATGGGACAGTCCAGCCTGTACTGACTACATGGGACAGTCGGGCCACTCCACTGACAACATGGGACAGCCCGGTCTGTATTGACCATCTAGGACAGTCCAGCCTCTATACTGACCACCTGGGACAGTCCAGCCTCTGTATTGACCACATGGGAGAGTCCGGCCTCTGTATTGACCACCTGGGACAGTCCAGCCCTTGTACTGACCACCTGGGACAGTCCAGCCTCTGTACTGACCACCTGGGACAGTCCAGCCTCTGTACTGACCACCTGGGACAGTCCGGCCTCTGTACTGACCACCTGGGACAGTCCAGCCTCTGTACTGACCACCTGGGACAGTCCGGCCTCTGTACTGACCACCTGGGACAGTCCAGCCTCTGTACTGACCACCTGGGACAGTCCGGCCTCTGTACTGACCACCTGGGACAGTCCAGCCTCTGTACTGATCTGAGACAGTCCAGCCTTTGTACTGACCACCTGGGACAGTCAGGTCACCAAAAACACCTAGAAGGTTTCCAGAATGTATTTGGTGACACTAACTCTGATTGACAGCGATAATTTATCCGCACGCACATTTGGAGGGAAAAACAACCTTTTGTTTGCGACATGTACCGAACCATTTCGAATACAGAGCCAGTGTGTCAAGAAAAACTGTCAAAAGATGTCTTTAAGGGACCGGAAGATGTGTTATCCATCCGTTCGTCTGAGTCTAACCCAAATGACCAAAATTGGATATAGGTACACTCGATGCATCGTTTATGCAAAAACTTACGTCATGGAAAAAAGCAGTAGGGAGAACGTCTTGTTTTCTGTGTAAATTGTATCAAAATTGCATCAGTTCATAAGTTGTTTTTAAATTAAATCTACCTTGACTTTCCTTATAGTTGTAGGATTTATCCAGCCTAGAAACCCATTTCTGTCGGCAGTAGAAGTTAGAGCCTTTATTTTGCTGGCGAAGTGTTAATCTCACGTGCTGCTGTAGAAGCAAAAGAATCTCGCGAAATTGGGTCTAGTCTAGGACATATCGGAAACGGTTCTCTGTTTAGCTTCTTCTTTAGCCTAATTTAGCGCGTTTCGGTTTTGGTGTAGCGTGTGATAGTTTGAGCTGGAAGCTGGAGCTGATGCTGGAGCTGGAACTGATAATTCAGGTGATGCTTGTTATGGCGGGAATATCGCGCAAAAGGGGGCTAAAATGCTGTATTTCTCAACCTCTTTCTTATGCATGGATCATTCGCTTCCTTCTATTATGGAAAGCAAAACGGCATGCAGATGCGCAGCCGAGGCGGAGTCGTGAGAGCCCGGACCCGGGGCCCTTGGAGCAACCAAAACACACTAGATGAAACGAGAAATTTGAGGAAAGTTGCGCAAAGCCTTAAATTTTCGAAAACAAAACTGCGCCGAAAGCTGTGTCTTCACATACTTTGTGTCCCCCTCCCCGCTCCAGGAAAATCCTGGTTGCACCACTGCCAGCATGTAGAATGTTCACGAACTATAACTGTCTCCAAACTCTGGGAAGAGTTGCTGCCCCACGCTGCCGATTTTCAGCCAGAGGCAGGAGACAGAGGGTCTGTCTCCGGTTCGAATGCATATGCAACGATTTTTGTTTGTTTGTTTTCCTTGCCGACCAGATGTATTTTGTTCTCGCCAGTTTTGTTTTGCTGGTGACACGGAGTTTTACCTGCCTTGTCAGGCTGGGCCATTTTGCTTCTTAATGTCTGCTTATTTGCTTGAAATGGAGCTTTTCAATATCACAGGATTCATGATGCCCAAAATATGAACAATTATGCGCAGAGTCGTCTCTCTTTTCCATTGACTAGCTATCTTTGGTGATGAGCAGTGTTGCGTACAGTTCCAGTCTGGACAGGACGTGCTTCAGAAGCCAGCGCGTGCTGTCATACACAGGACAGGATATGCTAAAGGAGCCAGCGCGAGCTGTCCTACACAGGACTACACAGGACAGGACGTGCTACAGGAGCTAGGACGTGATGTCCTATACGGGACAGGACGTGCTGTAAGAGCCAGTACGTGATATCCTACACAGGACAGGACATTCTATAGAAGCCAGCGCGTGATGTCCTGCACAGGACAGGACGTGCTGTAAGAGCCAGTACGTGATGTCCTACACAGGACAGGACATGCTATAGGAGCCAGCGCGTGATGTCCTACATAGGACAGGACGTGCTGTAAGAGCCAGCGCGTGATGGCTCTCTGGTGCAAATATACGGTGCAGACTATGCAGCACCGTAGCGCCCCATGAAAACCCTTGTGCGAGGCTGTCACGGTTACGCTCAGTCTCGCCAGCCCCGCCCGCACTTTGTATCCTCCCAGGGCACTATTATGTCCTTGCTGTGTGTGGTCGAAACGCGTCCATTTGTTCCACTTCCATTTCCATAATACGGCAGTTCTCCTTCGTTCCCTTGCAGCAATGCTTCTCGGATGTTTGTCGGTTACCAAAAAAAATGCTAATGACCGCGCTGATAAGAATCCATCCTCCCGAGATCCGTTTTCATGTCTGAATAATTCAGCGCTATCCGTCATCCTTCCGAGGCGCATTGGTCACACGATAGCTGACGCGACGACACACGTGGAGATGCAGTTGGCGTTCTACTGCTCCTCTCCGACAACACCCCAGAGGTGGGGCGGCTGCATCCTCTCCGACGGTTGGATACACCCGCGACGCAGCCGACACCTGCGACGCGGCTTCAAAGGCGCGTGCCGCGCGAGCGGCGACGCGGGGCCGTTTGATCTGTTGCGGTCAGCTGACGGCACAGCAGAAGTCGCCTGAGCGGACGGTGCGATCCGGGCGCGACCGTCGGCAAACTCAGCTAACGGAAGCGTAGTGCAAGTAGCTCGTCCAGTCGTCTAGGCTGGTCGGCCGGATGTGCAGGCACGCGTTCGGTGGGCGCAAACGTTCGCCCCCTCCCCATCACCGATGCTTTCAGATAAAGCTGCATTTTTATCACCCTGTGTCGGTGGGAAATGAGCACACACACACATACACACAATTGCCACAATTGCCTAGGGTGGAGGCCCTCAGCACCGGGCTCTGCCTTCCCAACTTCACAACCGCCCTACCAGCATGCACCGCCTCTTGCGAAGCTCGGTACATAGCCGTTACTCCGGCTACGTACGCACTGCTGCGTACGTAGCCGGCAGGACGTGGCAGGAAGTACGTAGCCGTGACAGGGCACAGATGGCAGGACGCACTGCTGCGTCCTGCCATCTGCTGCGATTGTATGCCAGCTTAGTCAGTAATATTTTTTCGTCGAGTTCTCCATTTCTATGCCACTGTCATACTCGGCAGCGTACGAAGAGAGAAGGCAATGCCCCCCCCGTGCATGTCTTATTCGAATCTATCAAAATTCGGACTCCTAGCCCATTGTTGTTCAACATGAAGAATCCGCTTCAAAACCGCAAACCGCTACTTCAAAACTACAAACAAAACCGCTGCTCCACTCCAAACTATGACATAGTCGCCATGTTGCCGACGGGTAGCGACACAAGTGAGCGGCCAAAGCTGCAGGTGCACTTCCTATTTCGCAGAATGTTGATGTAATCATAACTGCTTGTCGCTTGCTCCCGCGCGTCGCACTGTCGGTAACGCGCGGCCGATGGCTTGGTGGACGGCCCAGTTTAGCCGGAACCACTCCCCTGGCAGCGGGCCGACGGCAGGGGATGGGCCATCAGTCGACAGCCGGGAGGGGACGTCACGAAGGGAGTAAATGATATCGGCCATCGGCTTCATAGCCGCCATTAGCACGTGCCAAACACAACGCCGGGCGGTGGCGCATTGTGTGGCGGTGCTGATGGCGACCGCCGTGTGTTACCGGATCGGAGCGGCGTGGGAGCCGTCACGGCGGACAGCGGCTCGCACCGCTGGATGGCCAGCTGAATAGCCAGCTGATGAGGCAGAGGTGGCACCGAGCTCAGCCACTTGGCCAGTACAGCCCGCTGGATGGTTGGTGGTGGCGGTCGGCCTTGCTTTGCCGCCGATGGTTCGCGACTGCCGGTCACCTGGTGACCGGTCATGTCACTCAGTCGAGTCGTGCGACCAGTTGAGCTCGACCACGCGCCAATGCGGCCCCAATCTGCCTCCAGTCATTTTGAGATCAGGAAGTACTGCGACTCGATCCGGTTCCTCACGGGATTCCTTCACGCCCTCACCACAGCCCAGTGGCAGCCGGGAGTCTGCTCACAGTAAGCACGTGTTTTGTCGTTCAAGTTCAATAGTCTGGCTTTCGGATGTGCAAGCTTTGCCTCCAGCGTTTTCTGCGCCGATTCCAAACACCAGTGTGCTCAGATTTCGGCCGGTAAAATGTTTGTCGCCAAGCAAACACTCACAAATACTTCAACAGCCGTGTGAGAGCTTCAATGGTCTATTCATCGATCTGTGTAACCCGCTCTCCTTAAGCGAATCTATATGCGGGTACCTGAGAAAACACTGAGCACGATATCCTTCCACGATTTGCCATTTGCTCCAAACACCGACGCATTTTGCTCATATGTGCACAGGTGTCTGAGATCAGGTGTCAGGTGTCTGGTACCAGGTGTTAGTTGTCAGGTGTCAGGTGTCTGGTGTCAGATATCTGGTGCAAGGTGTATGCTGTCAGGCTCCAGGTTCCTGGTGTCAGTTGTTGTTGGGTGTGTTGGTGTCAGTTGTTGGTGTTGTTGGTGTGTTTTGGTGTGTGTTGTGTGTTGTGGTATCGTTGTGTTGGTGTGTTGTCTGGTGTCAGATGTCTGGTGTCAGTTGTCTGTTGCGGTGTGTCTGGCGTCAGTTGTCTGGTGTCAGTTGTCTGGTGTCAGTTTTCTGGTGTCAGTTGTCTGGTGTCAGTTGTCTGGTGTCGTGTGTCTGGTGTCAGTTGTCTGGTATCAGTTTTCTGGTGTCAGTTGTCTGGTGTCAGTTGTGTCTGGTGTCAGTTGTCTGGTGTCAGTTGTCTGGTGTCAGTTGTCTGGTGTCAGTTGTCTGGTGTCAGTAGTCCGGTGTCAGTTGTCTAGTGTCAATTGTCTGGTGTCAGTTGCTGGTGTCAGTTGTCGTCTGGTGTCAGGTGTCTGGTGCCAGGTGTCTGGTGTCAGGTGTCTGGCGGCAGCTGTCTGGTGTAAGTTGTCTAGTGTCAGTTGTCTGGTGTAGTTGTCTAGTGTCAGTTGTCTGGTGTCAGGTGTCTGGTGTCAGGTGTCTGGCGGCAGCTGTCTGGTAACAGGTGACAGATGTCAGGTGCCAGGTGTCTGGTGTCAGTTGTCTGGTGTCAGTTGTCTGGTGTCAGTTGTCTGGTGTCAGTTGTCTGGTGTCAGTTGTCTGGTGTCAGTTGTCTGGTGTCAGTTGTCTGGTGTCAGTTGTCTGGTGTCAGTTGTCTGGTGTCAGTTGTCTGGTGTCAGTTGTCTGGTGTCAGGTGTCTGGCGGCAGCTGTCTGGTAGCAGGTGACAGATGTCATGTGCCAGGTGTCTGGTGTCAGGTGTCTGGTGTCAGTTATCGTCTGGTGTCAGTTGTCTGGTGTCAGTTGTCTGGTGTCAGTTGTCTGGTGTCAATTGTTGTGTTCTGGTGTTTGTCTGTGTAATTGTCTGGTGTCAGTTCTGGTGTCAGTTGTCGTCTGGTGTCAGGTGTCTGGTGTCAGGTGTCTGGTGTCAGGTGTCTGGCGGCAGTGTCTGGTGTAAGTTGTCTAGTGTCATTGTCTGGTGTAGTTGTCTGGTGTCAGTTGTCTGGTGTCAGTTGTCTGGTGTCGTGTGTTGTGGTGTCGTGCGTCTGGTGTCAGTTGTCTGGTGTCAGTTGTCTGGTGTCAGTTGTCTGGTGTCAGTTGTCTGGTGTCAGTTGTCTGGTGTCAGTTGTCTGGTGTCAGGTGTCTGGTGTCAGTTGTCTGGTGTCAGTTGTCTGGTGTCAGTTGTCTGGTATCAGTTGCTGGTGTCAGTTGTCGTCTGGTGTCAGTTGTCTGGTGTCAGTTGTCTGGTGTCAGTTGTCTGGTGTCAGTTGTCTGGTGTCAGTTGTCTGGTGTCAGTTGTCTGGTGTCAGTTGTCTGGTGTCAGTTGTCTGGTGTCAGGTGTCTGGTGTCATGTGTCTGGCGGCAGCTGTCTGGTAGCAGGTGACATATGTCAGGTGCCAGATGTCTGGTGTCAGGTGTCTGGCGCCAGCTGTCTGGCGGCAGCTGTCTGGTAGCAGGTGACAGATGTCAGGTGCCGGGTGTCTGGTGTCAGGTGCTAGATATCACCTAAACGCTTGTGCTCAGCCAGGTGTCCGTGGTGAATCTGAGCTGGAAAAGCACACCAAGCATTTGTTTTGTTGCAAGTAATTCCTGGCTTAATATGCTGTGACACAGCGGCTACTTCAACGTCTCGACACTTCATGCGCTAATAGAAGACTTGAAAAAAAAACTACCCCTCAAGCCACGTGACAGAAGACGTTAGCGCCTATCCTTGACACGACCCCCCCCCCCCCTCCCAACGCTTAGCCTGTGATCTTTTGGTGGTAGTTGCACGGATCCGTTTCCAATGTCCCACTTTACGCTATATTTGGTCAATGAAGTGCACCTAATCCAGCATAAAGTTCAGGAGGATTGCCTACCGTGCAAGATTCGATCAAAGCACTGTTCGTGGGAGTACCTGTTAGTGTGTGTGTGTGTGTGTGTGTGTGTGTGTGTGTGTGTGTGTGTGTGTGTGTGTGTGTGTGTGTGTGGCTACTGAGAAATGTCAGGGGAGACACGTGGGTCTAAACTTGCGATTTCGACATCGTTCCCGCCAGATGATGGACTGTTCGACCTTTAGTTTTAGTACCCAAGTTCGACCGGGCTATCTTATCTTTTGGTAATTCTGTCGCACGCGCAAACTATATTGGCGCCAAAACTACGGTATATGTCGTACGGTAGACAAGCAGATATGAGACCGGTTAGTTATGCTGCCACATTTGCCGGTACAGCTCACATCTCTTCCCCACTTGCCGGTGCAGCTCACACATGTGCCTGATTTGTCGGTGCAGTTCACATCTGTGCCACATTTCCCGGCGCAGTTCACATCTGTGCCCCATTTGTCGGTGCAGTTCACATCTGTGCCACATTTTCCGGTGCAGCTCATATATGTGCCCCATTTGTCGGTGCAGTTCACATATGTGCCACATTTCCCGGCGCAGTTCACATCTGTGCCCCATTTGTCGGTGCAGTTCACATACGTGTCACATTTTCCGGTGCAGCTCACATCTCTGTTTTACTTGCTGGTGCAGCTATCATGTGTGCCATGTATGCCGGTGGATTTGTTAATGCTCGACTTCATTTCGTGACACGTGGCGTACCTGGCCGAGCATTTGCACAGCTATTTCACATCATTAATTCTGGCACTATAAAAAACATCCAAACAATATCCATATCCGATATCCAACAACATCGAAACAATAAAAACATATAATGATGCCGATGCGATGCTGAGCAGTGGCGATGAACCAAAGTGGCACCAGGATCTGCGCATCGGCGCGATGCCCGCGCTTTGTTCAGCTTTGTCTCATGCCTCTGCAAGGAGAATCCCACGGACAGACATTTTCTTTTAATTGGAGGTAAAGTTCCATAATGAACGTATCGGCATCAATCAAGCAAGAGGACGCCGGGTACAGTGAGATGTTTACGACATGCCGAACATGTGCGAACAAAAACTCGCCGTTTGCAAAACCGTTATCCACTTGACCAAGCGAGAGAAAAGAAATTAACAGAATTCGTGTAGAGGAGATAACAGCGCTAGACAGAAGAATCGTTTGTAATTGCATCGATAAGCGATGCAAGCAAATACCTTGCAACTGACACAACATTGAAAGACGTTTTAAGAACCTCACTTTCTATGTTAATTTCATTTTTTCCTATGCTCATCAAGCTGGTTCGAATTTCAGCCGGAGACAGGCCAAACTGCTTTTTGCGGGAGATCAGCTTGAGCCTTCTTGGCTTCTGTTTAAAAAGTGGCATACTCTGTGTAGCTCGTAACGGGGGAGAATATATACAGCTCTTACATATGAATAGCGTTGAGCGTAGATCCTCTGGTGTATGCGATGAGGATGAATTAATTAGATGTCAGAAATTGTCTGTACTACCGGAAAATCAGCCCAGCATGAATTTCATTACAAATTGAACCCATGCTCCAGTTTGCTTCTTCCCAAACAGCAGCTAGCACCACAATTGTGCAAGTTGCCAAGGTAACCATCTGAAACTCAGCCGAGATGGCACGGTGCTGCCCCTAGTTGCGAGGTTGTCGTTGTTTTTGGATGATAAGTCACACGGTTCTGGCTACCGTCATACTTTGAAGCGACGAGAACTTGAGGGAAGAATGCAAATAAAACGATTTCGAATAAGACATAGGGTTTTCATTGACTTATTATTTTGGTTTAAGTGCGACTATGAGGTCATTTAGCGCCCAGAAAAGACGTAGGGGCGTGGCTGTATAAGCAAAGGTATTCTGCCTTTAAAGTTCCTCATTCAACAAAGGACAGGTACACCGGTCGCAAATATCCGTTTTGCGCTGGTGAATCATTTCTGTAAATACATATCATCTACCTATCAGCATCACCTCCGCTTGCTGTGCGCGGCCAGGTCGGGTGTCGCCTACGCGCAGCCGGCAGCGTAAGGCAGCACATGGCGGCCATGCGCCCCAGTGACGTCATCAAACATGGCTGAATCGTTCGGCGTCGGTAAATCACACGGTATCGAGCCGCGGGGCGAGCCACGACGCTGTCCAGCGCGTGGATCGCGCCATCTGTCGGCGCCCGGGTGCGCCGCCGACCGCGCTCGTCATTACACTAAAAGGCGGCGTGATTTGACAGCGGCGGCGATCGGCGGCGATCGGCGGCGATAGCGCGGCGTGTCGCGGCGCGGCGCGGCGCAAGTGGCGCGCCGCCAACTGACCGGCCCACCCACGGCGCCGCGCAAGCGGCCGATTATTTACGACCGGCGCGTTTTGAAACGGCCGCGAAAAAGCGCCCGTCGCCGGCGACGGTAAAACTTGCGCACGGCGCTGCCGTGGCGGGACATTTTACGGCGGGAGATTATGACGGACGTCTGGCGGCGGCGCTGGATCAGCGCCGGATCGCGTGCGGCTCGGTCGGACCGCCACCGGTCTGTGCGTGTTGAACCTCGGCCGACACGGGCCGCGTGTGTTGAGCCGTATCATCCGACGTATTCATTGGTGGCTTGGGAGATGAAGCCACGATAGCGGCGCGGCGTACGTGGCTCGGCGCGCGTCGCCTGTCACGGGATCCAAGTTCGTGAACGCTGAGCAGTGGCACGAGTGGTGTGAGCAGCCACACGGACTTGGCCACGTCAGGATGAGAAGCTCCCCGGCTGAATCTGAGTGATCTGTTCCGCTCATTCTGAAGCCATTCGGAGTTTTATGTGCGATGGGATATTTCAAGAACAAAACTGGCATAAATGACTCAGTTGACATTCTGCGAAGGTGCAAACATGAAAAGTCTAAACTGCCAGTTACAAAATGTGCCAGCAAGCTACAATATATATATATATATATATATGCTGACTCATGTATTCATTCATGACAATTTAACAAGAGAACCGGAATGTAAATCATCGTGTGGAAAGAAATGTGCGCAAGTGTGTGCAGAAGAACGTACCGAACAGCGTTGAGTCCAGAATAGTGCGCATGTGGCATGTGTGGCATGCTATGTGGCAGCCATCACCGTACCGGACAACAT
Organism: Imbricaverruca yamaguchii; assembly: GCA_034440575.1. NCBI lineage: Eukaryota > Metazoa > Arthropoda > Thecostraca > Neoverrucidae > Imbricaverruca > Imbricaverruca yamaguchii. The sequence continues at coordinate 87,676 of JAOTOL010001622.1, forward strand.
GACGTGCAGAATAGGGTGCTAAGTTCTGTGGCAGCCATCACCAAAGGAGTGAATAATCTTATTTAGATGAGGGAGCAAGGAGGTGAAGCCTGAACTTCCATGTCACAGGACTCCTCTGAACATTCCACTGTCAAAGCCGCACAATGGTTCACTTCAACTATTATCCATAGGTGTTTCTGTAAATTATTTGGTGGGCAAAATACATGAAGGCAATGGGCGGCCCAAGTTGCGTGGCGCATACCACATAAGGTCCCATGTTATGAAGTTCAAATATTAAGGGGAATAGCCAGCATTTGGGGGAGGGCAAGCGCCCTCCAAAAATCATGCAAAGCTCTACCCATGCTATTATGCTTACGGGCCTTAGACGATCCGACATCCAAGATGGCTTCCCACCCGAAGCGGTTGTATTTCACCATTATCAGAAGATGGCATGAGGCGGTCGATCGCCGTTTGACATGTCTGATCATGAGCGATGACGAAGCTCGAGCGAGGCTATCCCCCTGTATGCACGATGCAAGTTCATCGGATCGACCCCGACCGTCGCACTGTTGTCGCGAGACCATGTGAGTGCATCATGGGATGTGTTCGCCCGCGTTCGTACCGAGTGCATGGTTGATACAACTCGGCTTAGGCTTTCTTTCGCGGCCACGGAGAACGTCCCCACGTCAGCGCGTAGCCGCTTGGTGCCGCCGAAGGGGCCTCCTTTGCCGACCACGCGGTAACACATTTGTTGATGTCATGATAAGTCGCTGACCTGTGACGTCATTAGCGGAAACATCCCGGGCCGTTTTTAGCCGAAGCCGTAAAACATCGGGAGATAATCTCACTTGATTCCACCCAGTAGCCAAAATCCGATGGGGTAGGGTAGGATGATGGATATCTCAGCCCATATCTACATAGATCATTGGCTTTTAAAAGGCCATTCGTTGTCTTTTGCTTTACCTCACATGACCTTTTCTGCTTCTCAGTTGAAGTTTTTTCTTTTCTTTTTCGTCTCCCTCTGAAGTTAGCTACGACGTAGAAAATGGCTTCGGTATCCCTTTTTATCATTCGGTGCAAGATAGTAGTGTTCTCGGGCACTACGTAGGAAGTTTCCAAATCGAGGTCAACGTTTCAACGCTGACGGTTTCCCTCTGGATCAAAATGCAACATATCGTGCATTGGTAGTATCCCAAGATAATGAGTACGATCGTGTTGAATCTGTTATGCACGATTGGTCATTGATTTTACGCAGAGAGAAGTAAAGGGGGCAATTCGTGTGTCCGCCAAAACTGACTCTTCAGCTGATTAAACTGAAAGGGATGTTCGGCAGCAACTCATAGTGCGAAAACCTGACATCAATCGCGATGGATCGTCACGAGTAACACGGTGGTCTTTGTTTCATGTCGATAGCGCTCTCCGCTGGGAAATGCTAGGGAGAAGCCTCTTGAAGTCCAAATAACAAACAAACGAAATGCTAGTGAGCGATGCTGGCAGCAGCTGGCCTACGCTGACGAAGATGGCAATACGACGAACATTGCGGGGGGTTCACACGCATCCGAGTTGAAAGAAAAGCAGCTAACCGGACTTCGCAAGTGATCCCGCCAACGAGATGTCTTTCTTATTGTTTCTCTCAGTCGATGTGAACTACCTGCAGTGGAGGCTCTGCGTTGGAATACGAGTGGGAGTGAGTGCCAAGTAAACCTCAAGGTTTTCTCTTCGGTTAACGCCTAATATTAAATTTAGGCACTTTACAATGGGCAGTGCCCCTGTGCCCAAGTGGTTTCGTTGCCACTGTTTGACCTGACCTGGCCTGTCTAGCCAATCCTGCACGCTACACGGCCAAGTGAAGTATAGCTACATTTGTACCACACGGTGCTTATTTTCTGGGCACGTTTCGGTTGCACCTATTAATCTCTTACTTCTTGGAGGATTTCTATCTTTGATTGTGTCTCAGAGATACACTGGTTGGCCCGAGGTATAAGTGAGCTGCAAGTTTTTTTTTCCGTGGCAATCTCGTGTTTGTATCACACGGCTTTAGTTCAGTTGGGCATAGCAAGGATGATTGAAATGCTGTCAGTACACGAGGGTCTATTTTAATTTGTGGGAATATCGCCTAATTTCTCTGTGATGGGCGTGCGATCTAAGTTGTGTGTTCAATGGTACATTTACGTCTTATTCTTGGTGTGGGTCGCAAACGTGGTGAACAAAAAAAGTAAACATCGATAAAGAGTCTCTCACCAAAATCTTGGAAACGAACGCCTTTGGCCGTTCGGACATGAGTTGTCTGCAAATATGAAGTGTTCGTTTAATGGTGGGGTTACAAGCCAATGGGAGGGGAAAACGTTGACCTTCGCAAGACGACGAGGGGTCAATACAGCATTGATTTAGTTCTTTGGATCCAGCTGGAAGACGACGGAAGTGAGTATGGTGAACATCCTGACCAGCATAAAGCAAGCTGACATATTTGAAAATGTTTGGGTGTGAAATCTCACGTCACCGAAGCGTGATCTCGTTTTCGAAGATTCGTAACTCAGAATCATTTACATTTGCGATATCCAGTACAACATCCAGTCTTTGCATCTAACGTAGTTCAGAGCTGTGCGATCATACATGGCATATAAACATGATCATACAGAGGTATAAATGATATACCAGTCATTTTACGAATGCTATGGCTTCATTTTGACACCAGGGTGGCATGACTTCATTCCCTGAAGTCAATCATAGGCTCCAGAAACTATCAAGCATTGCTAGAGAGGTATAAGGAAATACTTGAAGGCCAAGAGTCTACATAAACGAGCCTGGTAAACTCTAATAGGGGAATAGTCTACGTAATAAACGCCGTTGAAACGTACCAAAACAGAAATATTTGCTTTCCCTCGGAAAGCTTGCGTTTGCTTGCATTATATATGAATACATTATGAGGGAAGTGATGTTGATTGCTTATATGGCCATGAGTCAAAAAGCATTGGCACTGCTACGTTATCTTAGATCATGTGTTACAATCCAGTTTTAAAAAATGGCCATGAAATGATCATCATCACCTGCCACGAGCCATATTCTATTGCTTGACATGTGGTAAAATTAATTGAAGCAATTCTTCTCCTGATTGCAATTGCAGTTCTTGCTTTCTAAATTGTGTGACAATGATTCGTTTGAGCTAGCAACAAATATCTTTGATGATATGCTGCTTTAAGCAATGCGCACGGGTATTGTGGAAATATTTAATGGCGGATCTTCAGATTGTCCAATGCTTACGGCAAAGCAATGCTTACGGCATGGTCATTGGGTTTAGTGTCTGTTGAAATTTGTCCTTTTGGCATTTCATAATGTGACTACGGAAGACAGGTTGAATGGAGGGCATATATTGGAAAACCCGGTGAAAAGGCTCTCTGGTCTCGATCAGACTTTCTGACCGGGCTTTCGGTCCTTACCTTTGCCACCTGTAGCAACGAGCATGCTCTTTGGTCCTTGCATTTGTCACATTTGTAGAATCGAGCATGTTCCGGATAACCGTTGGACAAGAACCCAATACAGGGTAAGTAGGAAGAGCTGGAGCATTATATGCTTGTGATGATGCATTTGCTTGTGCATCCTTTGATCAGAAGTATGCCGTTCCGTTACTGTCCATGAGGCAATAGATGGTTACTTTATGTTCAGAATCAAGCTAAATTGGTGGGCAACAGTGGATTTATGCCTGCGGGATTTTGCATCTGGTCGGAACGTTAGATTGCGGAAGCTAAATAGGTTTAAACTATTTAGTTTGAAACAAATCAAATCAATTCATGATGACAATCCAGGACGAAGCCCGAGCAAGCTACTCTCGTGTACATACGACACAAACTATATTGTGACACTCCGTCCGGCCCGGTTCGCCCAGAGACCGGTTAAAACCACACTAACTTCGAGTTACTATAACATTTCGAATTCAAACTCGTCGCCCAGCATTCAGCTTCGCCTTGTAATTTTGATTTTTTGCCTTTTCGCTGCAGTAGTATCTTAAGTGAGCATCTCCTCCTCAAATAACGCTCTGTGGTGATGCCTAGCCGAGCCAGTTCAGCCGACATCACCACAGGGGAGACAACCAGCCGTCTGGCATGCTGCTGTGTCGCCATGCCATGCTGCTGTGTCGCCATGTCCTGCTGCTGTGTCGCCATGTCATGCTACGTGCCTGCCTGCAGTGCCATGCATGCTACCGTGTGTGCTGCTCCTGCGCCGCGTGCGTGATGTATGCTGTGTCGCCATGTCTGCTGCCGTGTCGCCATGCCATGCTGCTGCGTCGCCATGCCATGCTGCTGTGTCACCATGTCATGCTGCCGTGTCGCCATGTCTGCTGCTGTGTCTTTGCCATGTGTTGTGCCTGCTGCTCTGTCGCCATGCCATGCTACTGTGTCACCATGTCATGCTGCCGTGTCGCCATGTCATGCTGCTGTGTCGCCATGTCATGCTGCTGTGTCGCCATGCCATGCTGCTGTGTCGCCATGCCATGCTGCTGTGTCGCCATGCCATGCTACCGTGTCGCCATGTCATGCTACCGTGTCGCCATGTCATGCTGCTGTGTCGCCATGCCATGCTACCGTGTCGCCATGTCATGCTACCGTGTCGCCATGTCATGCTGCTGTGTCGCCATGTCATGCTGCTGTGTCGCCATGTCATGCTGCTGTGTCGCCATGTCATGCTGCTGTGTCGCCATGTCATGCTGCTGTGTCGCCATGTCATGCTGCTGTGTCGCCATGCCATGCTGCTGTGTCGCCATGTCATGCTGCTGTGTCGCCATGTCATGCTGCTGTGTCGCCATGTCATGCTGCTGTGTCGCCATGCCATGCTGCTGTGTCGCCATGCCATGCTGCTGTGTCACCATGCCATGCTACCGTGTCGCCATGTCATGCTGCTGTGTCGCCATGCCATGCTGCTGTGTCGCCATGTCATGCTGCTGTGTCGCCATGTCATGCTGCTGTGTCGCCATGTCATGCTGCTGTGTCGCCATGTCATGCTGCTGTGTCGCCATGTCATGCTGCTGTGTCGCCATGCCATGCTGCTGTGTCACCATGCCATGCTACCGTGTCGCCATGTCATGCTGCTGTGTCGCCATGCCATGCTGCTGTGTCACCATGTCCTGCTGCTGTGTCACCATGCCATGCTGATGTGTCGCCATGGCATGCTGCTATATCGCCATGTCATGCTGCTGTGTCGCCATGTCATGCTGCTGTGTCGCATGCCATGCTTGGGTCGCCATGCTGCTGTATCGCCATCGCCAGGCTACCGGTGGTGGTGCATGTCGCCGAGGCCCTGTGTGTAGTGGACCGGTGGGTGCTGACTGTACCCGAGGCCCTGTGAGTGGGCCGGTGGGTGGTGCCATGCCCGAGGCCGTGAGAGTGGACCGGTGGATGGTGGCTGTACCCGAGGCCCGGAGAGTGGACCGGTGGGTGGTGGCTGTGTCGCCGAGGCCCTGAGAGTGGACCGGTGGGTGGTGGCTGTACCCGAGGCCCTGAGAGTGGACCGGTGGGTGGTGGCTGTACCCGAGGCCCTGAGAGTGGGCCGGTGGGTGGTGACTGTACCCGAGGCTCGGAGAGTGGACCGGTGGATGGTGGGTGTACCCGAGGCCCGGAGAGTGGGCTGGTGGATGGTGGCACCGCGCTAGAGAGTGCCGCGCTGGACGATTTATGTTGCATAAGCCGATCGGGAAGGCTGCAGATAGCAATAACCGGGACACAACCTGGTGCCTATTCCAGGCAATGCTAAGTTGACAGTTCGGCATATCGCATTTCAGTTTGGGAAACGTGTATCGTCTTCGGCAAATGAGGCCGATTACAGAAAGGTTGCAGCCAATTTCACCTTAGGCAGATTGTTGTTCTTGGGTTGCACACATGCTGAAATTGAAGGTCGAATTAGGTTTTGCTGATTCTGAAATGACTCCACGTCGGGAAGCATTTGACACATCCAGGTGTATTTCCTTTTCTTTTCGTACTTTTTTTTACTGACGGTCTGCGAAGAGATCGTAGTTGTGGTCCACAATTTTTATATTGCGATGTGGTATGCACGAGATCCCTTGGCTACATCAGTGAAATCTCATAGCCCTTCTCGTCTTCTCTCCTCCAGCACCCATAATGACGCCTTATGCTGGAATGGAACTGACGATTACTTCTCAATCGGATCACTTCTCACTAGGATCACGTCTCCTTGGTATCCTATGGTCTTGGTGGATCCTATGCAGAAACATTCGAGGGCCAGGGACTGCTATGACGTTGTTAGACGGCATTTAATTAATTAAGAATGCTCTTCGCACCAGCTATGGTCATGGAAGTACCGCATGCGTGTTTTAATATTCAATATATATTTTCAAATAATTAGGTGTCCTTTCCCGCGGCCACCGGCGAAACAGTTGGGCGGCGCATACGAGCAATTAAAGTGTGTCGTGAACCAACCAACAAACAAACAAACAAACTTCCCGGTCTCCATTGGCGAAGCAAATTGGCTCGTTCAGTACCACCACATTGTATTACATGTCAGCAGTTGATTACACCTCTCATGTAATGTTGATTACAATTTGATGCAATTGCTTGCATTCATTAAAATTGTGAACTAGTGTGGCTGTACTTCTCGCGTTGCCAGTATGTGTCTTGGGAGTTGTGATCTTACGATAGCCTGCGATGCTGTTAAGACATGACATCGTTGTTTTGTTTGAAATGAACGCAGGCGCTAGAACCGGAACACCTTTGGCAATGCCCTGATTATCTGTGGCATCGGCTGAAAATTTACAAATTTCGAAGCTTATGACCTTCAGTATCACACTTCTGGTGCTGCCAATGAAGCCATGACGCACAGAAATTCTCAAATTCCTGACGAATGGACGCTGCATTGCTGCGTTAGTCATAACGAAACTATGGGCCACTAGGAACTCTTACATATTTTTTATTCACTTTGTTCATTTCACATTGAATGCTTCAGTCACTTCCGATAATTTTTTCTCATTTCATTGTGCACCCGACCCTTTCCAAGACAACGCGGCAGTTGTGCCTGGTCATGTCCATACATCCGCCCGTGGTGAATTCGTGTACCTTATGGTGAGAGCTGCTACGTATTGACTAGTGGCACTTCACTGGCCGCGAGGTCATTAACCGCCAACAGCCATTAGTAGCCATTAGTAGTGCTGTCGGTGAAAAAGATCGAGCCTCGGCAGGCCGTCCGACCTTAAAAATGCCGGCTTGTTGACGCACTATCAATCACGCATTCTGGATCGGATTGTCATTCCTGTTTTCCGTCGTTCAATTTGTTTTCCGCATCGAGTCGTATCGTATCCGTACCGCACCGTATTCGCATCGGGATCGAGCTACCTTCCAGCACGAGGCCTGGTGCATTTGTTTACACCAGCTGTGCCATTTTGACGACCACATCAACATTCTGGCTTAGAGCCAGCTTCCCTCTCGTAGCCGGCTTCACTCCGTCAGTTCAGGAACTAGTCGCCAGCGTGGTCTCGCTGTGACCTGACGTTTCGCCTTCGCACGGAGCTTCGCAAATTGAATTTATTTCTTCGGGCTTGGTGCAAGCCACACGCGAGCAGTGCGAACCCGGCATGGCAGCATAATTTCGTGGCATGGAACACGTGCACTCAGTGCAACGGTAATAATATATATATTCAGGCTTTCTCTACCACCGGTAGCCGCGATGCCTCCCAAAGTATAGATCGCGGTTTGGGTACTGGCAGATATCTTCTCTCCACCTTTTCAGCTGTGAGCCGTCTGTACCCCGGACAGTGATGGATCGGTCCAGCACAAGAGACCAACGACGCACACGGTGTCCACCATTTTAGAATTTCCATCGCGAGGATTTCGAGCTTTGTTGAACTCATCACCGTTTCTCCTTTCTGGTGTCCGGTCTTTTCAAAATGGTTGTGTAGCGACTGTCGGAATTAATTTCGGCGTTTTCCCGCGCCCATTTGTCTTGTTTAGTGCGGTCTGAGCGCGTCCGACGAATCACTTGTGCCGTGGGCGCCGACGTTTACATTATGGCGAGGGAAGCCGGCCATTGGCGACCAACTGTCGGCCGTTAATTTGTAGTCGCCGGCCGCCGTCGCGCGTTTTATCTCCCCAACTGTCCTTGCCGCCGCTCGTAACTCCGGACGAAATTAGTAGCCGAGCTCCTTTATTGTTGCGGCTGACCGTTTCCTCCATCTTCGGTCGGGTTTTTGTGGCCGCACGAGATGTCCGGACCGATTACCATGGCAACCGCAGGGTCATTTGTTTGCCGACCTTCGCCCGTCGCCGGGAAAAGTCTCGATATTTGGGGTCCCCAAAATCTCCTCCGAGCCTATACATCGTGGAGCGCCGGCTCCCGCGGTGTTCATTCGGCTCTATTGGCTCTGCACGTAGTTTATGTGGTGTTCTGGAATTTGAACTCTTTATTGCCCCGCTCTCATGCGGTGCCCCAAGCCCCTCCCACCATCCCATGCGCCACAAAAACCGAGCGCGCACAAAAACGCCAATGAGAATCCCCTTTAATTCAGTGGGCCATAATTTGGTGGTGCGCGCCCGCGGCCGTCACCGACAGTCGTGTTCCCCGTAAAGTATGGGCGCCGCGGCGGCCAATACAATCATCACGCATGCCGGCCGGCCGGCGGCACCGCCGTTCAGAGGAAACGCGGCCAATAAATCAGGAAACCGAACCACTCGGAAACCAATATAAAGTTAAAAATGGCGGCAATTTGGAGTTCAATCTTGGTCCGAATGTCAGCATTCGTCTTGGATGGCCGCAGCCGGCGAGATCAGATTTCACCGCGATCGCCACCGAGTTTCTCGTTGAGAGAACGGCGGCTCGATATGTCGGCCGGGTTGCCCGGGCCGTGTTTTGGGAATGTGAGGTTCGTTGGCCGTGGTCGCGATGGCCGCTGGAGTGAAGAGGGTCGCCGTGCTGGGTACGGTGTATCGCACTGTGGCCAGATGCTTACATGCAAACAGCTCGAGCAGCTGCGATTGGTGCATACAAACAGCTCCAGCAGCTGCGATTCGTACATACAAACAGCTCGAGCAGTTGCAATTGTGTAGCTCGCCAGCTTTTCGGTTCTCAGAAATTCTTCCTGTCCGACCCTCTAAACCTCAGCGTCAGTGGCCCCGACGGAAAGCCCGTGGTGCCCAGGGGTAAAAAAGTCATCGTTCTGCCGTTTACTCCGGTGACATAAAGAGGCCCAGAGGAGACACAAAAGCCAGTGCTGCCACTGTTAGTATGCCTACATATGCACCTACTCTCATTCTCTCGCCTCACTCAGAAAACACTGATACAAGTGATAAAAAGGAGCAAAACAAGCAAAAATAAAATAAAAACTTCTGCACCTTGTCCTTTTTGTCGCCTGAATGTTGCCGGAAACTGGGACAAGGATCTTGGCGAACGTTACGCTTGCTGTCCAAACCGACGCGCCATTGCGTTAGCATGCGGCGTCTCCCGGACCGCCGGTGTCCCACCGGTGACAAAATAAGACACTCAGGAATGTTGTCGAATTTTGGTCGTGAGCTTGGCAAATGTGCTGCTGGCCCAAAAGGTAGCGCCGGCGGAGATGGAAGCTCTCTTCTGAGTCACTGAGAATCGAGCGCATTGGGTGCTTGAGTTTTGCTTCGAAGGGCGCGTTCTGTATGGTCTCGTCTGCCTCGTCGCGGTAACAGTTGCCTATGAAGTTCCTGCAACATATACCTACCTAGGTGGTAGTAGGTGATTAAACTATCCGTTCAGGAGCCGATTTTTGCAGAGATATAATCCTGAGAGAAGACCTGAGAAAATCCAAGGATGGTGGTGTGTGTAAATTCAGTAGTGAAAGAAGAAACCTGAAGCGGCATTGTGTATCAAAGCATCCATGGGCTAAAGAGCCGTATAAAATCCGCAATGATTAATTCGGTGTTGGAGGAAGGTGGAGACAGGCATGTAAAATTGGAGGTGAGTCTGGTAAATCAGGTTAAAGGATTTGTACCTTCAGTTCAGTTATACAAATGTGCTAGTACTAGATATACCAGGCCAAATTCTGGCAGGAAATTTCCCTGGGCTCTCACCAAATTGGTACGTAGAGCCATTGCATTTATCGGCTTGTATTACCTTTACACAAAAAATGGTTTCTTCATTAAGAAACCCTTTTCTGCATTGATTTATTTTGCAATGATGAAACAATTTCTCGAACAAACCTAAAAACAATAATTAGATGATGTTGGAAGGAATGTCTAAAAAATTGTCATATCAGGGTCTTCAGATCAAGGCTTCAGAAGCCCCCTGAAGTGTGTTTTGTGTGCCATTACCAAATTCTGAGAGCTATTGAGCTGGAACTTTATAAATTTCCATAAATATTCATTGTACACAGCTTGAGACCCTTTCGAAAATTTTGGTTGTACCGAAGAAGTGTCCAGGCAGTCATTTTGGGGGACATGTTGGTGCATTTCTCCCTTATTCATCCCCCTGAAATGCCTATGACTTTTGGGTATGAACAACAGGCTAATGTATGTGAAAGGTCATTCTCTGCATCAAATGACATTTGCCCTATCAAAACCTGCTCATAAACAAGAGAGCAGTGGATGTGAAAAAACCTCAAAATTTTAATACATTTGCCTCCCCCCTGCCACATGGACAATTTCTTTTTTTATAAACATTTTCCGACTTCAAAATGTAGCTTATGCTGAGACAAATAAAATGCCGTCTGACCCATCCAAATCAGTTGGTAACATTGTTAGAGCAGGGGGTTCTGAAGCCCCCCCCAACATAAACAGCATCGTAGAGCCCACCAGAAATAGGGCGAAGTAATTTGCTTACATAGATACCATACCTGGCCACACCATCGAGGTATCTCATGCATGCGAACTTTTATTATTAACTATTAGTATTAAACATCATCAGGTTACTCCACATTACCCACATGCACCATTTCTGATGTGTGACTATTCTCTAACCTTCGACATACTTCCAAGTTAATATAATAGGAACCATGTAGGCATTCATAATTATTGATTCTTCTACGCTTAATCAATATATCTTTTGACTGGTAACACAGAAGTAAACAAGCATCTAGCAGAACACCCCCACCCCTCCCAGCTATTGAATTGGCAGGTTCTAGTAAGGACACAGAAATGGCCTTAGTTTGGAAGCAGTTCGTGCAAAGCAGCTGAAAGTTTTCAACCTCATGTTCGTGACCATCCCCCCTCCCCCCCCCCAATTTTTAGCACAAATATCACCGGATTAGGCCTGTTTGTACCCTGGTATCCATCTCACGGTACGAACAATTCTGCTATGATCAACTTTATCACACAGAAGAGAGGGAGAGAAAAGAAAATTTTCTTTTGCAAACTTCAGGCAAATTTGGAATACTACACCAAACTTGGTTTTCCTCCTTAAAAAAAAAATTATTGTTTTTGGAGAAAAAAAAAAAAAAAAAAAAAAAAAAAAAAAAAAAAAAAAAAACAAACATAAAAAAAAAAAAAAAAAAAAAAAAAAAAATAAAAAATATATAAAAAAAAAAAAAAAGAAAAAAAAAAAAAAAATAAAAAATTTAAATTTTTTTAAAGGGGGGGAAAAAAGAAAAAAAAAAAAAAAAAAAAAAAAAAAAAAAAAAAAAAAAAAAAAAAAAAAAAAAAAAAAAAAAAAAAAAAAAAAAACTTATGATCAACAGGGGAGGGGAACCGGGACCCCCCCCCCAAAAAAACAAAAATTTAAAAAAAAAAAAAAAAAAATAAAAAAAAAGAAGGGTTTTTTTTTAAAGGAGGGTTTTTAAATATTTTTGGGGGAAATTTTTTTTTTTAGAATGGAACCAAAAAAGGCCTTTTGTTTTTTTTTTTTTTTTTTTTCTTTAGCTGATATAGATGGTGCAGCATGGAAAATAAGGAGGGGGGTGCCTGTGCAGTAGGCACCCACGGTACCCCGCCTCCCTACGCCCATCGACGAACAAAAACTCAGATGAACGCCTGTTTTCCACGAAATGGTTACTGGCTGCCACTGGGGAATGGAGCCTTCCTTGTGCGTTTGACAGAAAAAATGTGTCACATTTGAGTTCCTGAAATTGTCCGGTGACACAACCGATACTTTTTTTAACCTCTGGTGGTGCCACTCGGACGAAGGTCGGTAAACGTCTAGGTCATCAATGTAATATATCATGTGCAGGCAGCTCTTCAGTTCATCTACACCACGTGCAAAGCCTAGCCTAGTGGGCATAGGTGTTACTGTCTGAAATTTATTGTGGGTGACCTTTTTGATTGCCAAATCCAGGTCTGAAACCGTATTTATATAGTGCACGCCCATAGGCCCAATGGTTATGCTTCGGTCTGATTGGGGGCCAAATGAATGATTGGGGGAGCAGTGGCCCCCTTAGCGTGTGGAAAGTGACACCTCCTCTTATGGTGTCTCGATGATATATTTTTCATAGCTTAATGGCACGCAAAGTGCGCGATTTAGTCCACTTCGGTGGCGCCAAGTGGATCGATTTGTTCAGTTCGTCGAAGCGAACGTGGACGCGTTTGTCCATTGGGTGATTTACGATTGTCGAGCTTGGCGAAGTGGTGGTCCGAGGAAACCCATTTAGCTGGGCGCTTGTCGATATGCTAGACAAGCCAGCGACTGCCTATCAGCTGCAGAAACTCTGACGGCGTCCGAATGGTAGCTCAGAAAATGCGGAGCTGCCTTTCTTGCAAATGTTCTGGCTGTATGAAAGGAGGAGACGTCGAGTTTGACCAAGATTATATTCGAATGAAAGCGAGCGGCAAATGTGTGCTTGCAACGCTACCCTGAGGCCGGGGACAAGGACAAACCATTGAAAGCATACTGAGTGGGACATTCTCCCCAAGGATGATAACCTAACTTTTACACGAGTGGGATGCCTGAAGTGAGACCTCACCCCCACATATTCGTATTGACTCCTCTGCCAATACGTTCATCAAGACAGGCTTACTGGAGGCTTCGACCCCTATATGTAACTAGACAGACAACTCGACTTTTCAAAACTGTCCCGTCGGCGGCGCTGCATATGGGCAAAACGGCGGCGCTGGTAGGCGCTGCACAATGTGTTGTGGATGTAAAGCGGTAACGCTGGAGCGTTCTAGGTGGAGAAAATGACTATATCATTCTCAAATGATATGTTAATATATGAAGCAAACTTTGCTTGATATACATCCATATATCAAGCAAGAACCTCATCATCTATTTCCCATTAAGCTTGTACTCCGGCCTGCCGCGTCCCTGCCTTTCATCCTCTTGCAGAGACAGATACCGAGGGAGCAGGGAACATGTGTCCGCTCATGGCAAGGTGGCGCCGATCTTACCAGGAATAGTGAACGTACAGTGAGGCTCGAGTGGAACCCTTTCTAATTTTTCAGCCAAAGGCTGAAATCATCGATGAATCCAGATGAAATTGTGCCCTTAGTATCATTGAGTACGCCCAATTTAATTTTCAGCCGAAGTTTCCTCTCCAAGACCCTCGATTGCGCCCCTCTCTTCGGCGGCGGGGGGGGAGGAAGGGTAAAATACATGAAGGCAATGGGCAGGCCCAAATTGATTTGGAGAACACTCCATATGGTCCCATGTTAATGCGTGAAGTTACTGGCGGGGGAAAAGCCAACACTGATGTGGCACTTACCCCCTTGAAAGTATATAAAGCAACATCCCTGCCTGGGCGTCAACCCATGCCCTGCATGATGGTCGGGGAACTCAGTGACATGCCCCCATGTAATTTCGAACTTGCACACCTTCGGGAAGACTCGAGTTCTCCCCTTCATGTTTTCCAACCAGAAGCACGCCTTCAGTGTGCTCAAGTACGCACACCCTCCCCTGCTAAACGGATTTTTGGCAGAAGACGCCCCTTCAGGTATTTTCGCAGGGTGCACCTCCCCAGAAATCCTATATGACAACTAAAGACAAAGAAATCCTATGGCCATGACAATTACTGGATCTGCCGTGATTGGGATATAGGGTGCAAACGCAGTACATGTATGTTGTCAACTGCAAACATTCCCAGCGTTACTTCGCTAGCGTTTATCGGGTATCTGGGATCTTAAGTTCATGGGGTGCACATGCCGAATACCGCACAAAGTTGGCAATACGATGATAGAAGTTAGATCTTCCAAAGCACAATTACAATACATTACAACATGCTTCTCAATTTATATTTGCTCATCATGAACCCAGCATCATTTTGCACTACTTTTGATAAACATCTATCCACAAATTTTCATTCTGCAAAATTTCATTCCAGGGCCAAAATGCATGGGGGTGGGCGGCACGCTCCATCTTTTGTCCATTTACGTCTAACTCCGACCAGTAACCAGATATACCTCGGCATTCAAACACAGCCGTAAGCCTGCCTAAACCTAAACCTAGCCTAAGCCTATCCTCAACTGGTTTTCTGCTCGAAACAGTACTTTGATCCTGACACCGCGTCAGCTTCTGTGAATGGGGCAGCACATAGACGATGATACCGCGCCACCTTCTGCCTGGGGCAGGACTTTGACGATGATACCGCCCCACCTTCTGCCTGGGGCAGCACTTTGACGATGACACCGCGTCAGCTTCGGCCCACTCAACAGCTTGAATACGGCGGACCGTGTCCTATCCCCGAACAGCGTCGCGAGGTGGCGGCGTGTCCCCGCGCATCAGCTCTGAATGCCAACGTCACAGCCGCACGCTGACGTGTCGTCACGTGACCATGACGTCACGACAGGGCGGCGGCGTCACGTGACCCGACGGCCGCCGGGCCGCCGGCCGGTCGGGTCGAGTGCGTGCCGACGCTGGCCGAAAAACGGCCGACGCTGCGATGGCCGACGTGTTAATGGGCGCCGTTCGGCACGATGCCGCCGGGCCAGGGCGCCCCGGTCCGGTGGAGGGAGCCCGCGCCTGTTAGCACCAGCCGGCCGTTGTGCGCCACGTTTGCCGCAGCCGCCGTCTGGCCGCCAGCGCCATTTGGCCGGTCATAATCGCACGTTGCGCGGCAAACGAGGACATTTGACTACTGGCGCCGCGGTGCGGCCGACGGGGAGAACTAGACGACATACCGCAAACACCTCAGAAAAGCAGGAAACCGTCAGCATATTTTGAGAAAAATAGTTCAATCATGGAATTTTAGAAACTACCTTTATGCCTCCTGCCTAAAGGTAATTTCATTACGATTTCCTACATTTCTGACTTGGTAAATACTGGCTGAAGTCGGAGACGGTTCCTAGTTCACGCTAGCATTGACGACATCTCACCAGTTTATTGCCGGCATACTATTCTCCTTGCAAAGCTCATACATGTTCAGAAATTTGGAAGATCGACACTTGTGTATTTTACTACTTCCTTCCAAAATTTTAGCTCGGCATTTCGGATTTGCTTCGAACACTCGGCGGAATGTTACGCTTAAACGGATGATTTTCTTCCATGGTAATCACGACAAACAGATATGGTTAGAACGGCCCATGCCACAGGCGGATAGGTTTGATTATTACCTATTTTCCCATGCACACCTCCCTACACTTCTTGAAAATGTTGGCGAACCACTTGGCGTCTATTTGCAATGTCCGCATTAACATTCCGTTTATTAGTAGCGAATACTTGCTCAATGCGTTCTTCAGGGGAGTTTGTTAATAATGATCAAGTCGAAACTTCAAGCATGCCGCGTCGAGGGACGAAGCGAAAATGTGGTCGGAAAATGCATGCCAAGATACCAAGGACGAGTAGGTTACTTCTTTGTTCTGCACTCGTTGATCGCAAAATAAATGTTCTACTGTCATTGTCTACTTCTCCAGCTATGATAATGAGGGGAGGTCGAGACAAGTGGGATGCCCAAAGAACTGCCGAGAGACAGCTTGGAAATGAACCCATGCCTTCGCTTTCTACCCCGCTCACTACCTCGGATACCTCGCTTCACCTCGCTGCCGACCTTCACTACCTTGGCTACCTCGTTCACCCTGCGTCCCAATCATGTGCCTTCGCCCTGCCACAGATGGTTCGGCTAGATCGGCACGCGATAATCTTTCATAAGTAAAAAAAATTATCCTCCACACCAGGTGAGGAAACTTTTTATTGCTGACAGTGAGATGAGTACATAACACAAAAAAAGATATAGGCTGAGAAGTTGCTTGTTGTGCTGCCACTGTCATGGGCGCCGCCATGATGCGGGAGGGAGGGATGCGGCCCCACACACTTCGTGAAATTTATAATTACGCCAATGGCGATACATGGAAAAAATTACCAAAAAACTCGCATTCTCCATCCCAAATCCGTGACAACGCTCATCTCGAGCGTCCCGCTTTGTCCACCACCATCTTTATGAAATAACCTGGAGACAAACGATATTTGTAGCATGCCACAAGCTTGTCCACTGCTGCGAAGGGGGGTCGAAATTCGCAACGCCGCCCTCATCGCAACGCTTGCACGTAAATTCGCTGCGCCAGCGGGGTTTCAGCCATCTACAGACGAACTGCAGATGAACGGCAGTTTCAGCCGTCTGCAGATAACTGCGTACGCGTATTAGCATGCAACACTGTGTAGGTATCGAGTAGCGCCACTCAGTGAGCCACGAGCAAGATCGGATCGCCGCCGTAGCGCTCACTGCGTAGACTTTGAGTATTGGCGCTCACGTAACCGATAAGCGCTGCCAACAATACTCACAGAACGCCGCACTTCATCCAGAAGCCACCCTAACCAACCAACACCCTTCCACAACGTGCATGTTGCAGTGTAGCTGGTTCAACGGCAGGTGGAGAGCACCTCACGGTGGGCGTTTCAGGTGCATCGCAACACTTCCAGTAAGTCTTGTACACCCTGCATGGGCGCGGTTTACGCATGCTCGCTTTTCATTCGCGCGGGTCTTCGACTGTGGTGCGCCGAAGGGATGGCCGCCAAATGGATTGTCCGTTCGCTTACCACACACCTCGAAATAATTGAATTATTAACCATTGTCTCGTATAGCAAACTACCTCTAGCCATAAATTAGCGATCATAAAACAAATTCGCGGCCGCGGCCAGATTACAGCCTCTCCTGCTTTACTGCCGGATTAACGGTCGTGCTATGTTTTAATTTTCCGACCGTGGCGGCCGTGGCGGTGTGCAGTTATGGCGGGAGCGGTGTGCAGTTATGGCGGGAACGAGCCATCAGGTAATGCCGGCCGACAGTCGAAGCGGCGCCCTCAGCCACGCTCCGACCGCACGGCCGGTACTGCAGTCGGCCGACGCAAATGGCGCCAGTCGGGCCGCCAGCGGCGCCAGTCGGGCCGCCAGCGGCGCCAGTCGGGCCGCCAGCGGCGCCAGTTGGGCCGCCAGCGGCGCCAGTTGGGCCGCCAGCGGCGCCAGTGCCAGCGGAGCGGCCGCACCGCGCCCCAGGCGCCGGCCGCCAGGCGGCAGGCCGCGCCAGCGGCGCCGTTGGCGCCAGCGGCGCCAGTGGCCGCCAGCGGCGCCATCGGCCGCCAGCGGCGCCAGTCGGGCCGCCAGCGGCGCCAGTCGGGCCGCCAGCGGCGCCAGTCGGGCCGCCAGCGGCGCCAGTCGGGCCGCCAGCGGCGCCAGTTGGGCCGCCAGCGGCGCCAGTTGGGCCGCCAGCGGCGCCAGTCTGGCCACCGACTGGCGCTGGAGGCCTGCCCCGACTGGCGCCAGTGCGTCAACTCTTCGCCACTGACGTCGGCGCACCACAGCACTCCGCGTCCGGTCGGACAGGTTTGTTATCCTCGTGGTGTACATGCGCTCAGAAACCCAAAGTGTGCGCTCAACTTCCTCTTGATGCGCCAGCGAAGCTGCACAATGCCTGCACAGCGGCTGCAAAATATGTGCTCAATTGTAAAGGACAAAGGTGTTGACTGTCGTCTAATCAGAAAATGTTCGCGAATTTGGTTGATAATAAGAAGCTAATTAAAAAAAAATTAAGGCTGTTCTCAGCATCCGAAGATTTCGCAGCAGAAAAAGCGAAAGTTTGTCCTCTGCTAGAATATCGGCGCACGTTTAACATCTTAGTACCTCCCACCAAAAGACGTGGATGAACCCCGACGCACAAAATAGATTCGCTCTTCTTCAGAAACCAAGTTAAAAAAGTGTGAACGGCCGTTCGAATACAACGTATTGTTCAATATGAGCCAGTTTCGACATTTGGAGAATGCACCCGGCCGTCGCCTCCTTGTACTGACGCTGTTGCGCCACACACCTCGATGGGAAGCAGCCGATCAGGAGATGGACGGCAGCTGACTGCTGTGGGGGACGCCGGTGCGCCAGCTCGTCACGGCGTCAGACGGCTCGTCACGGCGTCAGACGGCTCGTCACGGCGTCAGACGGCTCGTCACGGCGTCAGACGGCTCGTCACGGCGTCAGACGGCTCGTCACGGCGTCAGACGGCTCGTCACGGCGTCAGACGGCTCGTCACGGTCAGACGGCTCGTCACGGCGTCAGACGGCTCGTCACGGCGTCAGACGGCTCGTCACGGCGTCAGACGGCTCGTCACGGCGTCAGACGGCTCGTCACGGCGTCAGACGGCTCGTCACGGCGTCAGACGGCTTCGTCACGGCGTCAGACGGCTCGTCACGGCGTCAGACGGCTCGTCACGGCGTCAGACGGCTCGTCACGGCGTCAGACGGCTCTACGTCACGGCGTCAGACGGCTCGTCACGGCGTCAGACGGCTCGTCACGGCGTCAGACGGCTCGTCACGGCGTCAGACGGCTCGTCACGGCTCGTCACGGCGTCAGACGGCTCGTCACGGCGTCAGACGGCTCGTCACGGCGTCAGACGGCTCGTCACGGCGTCAGACGGCTCGTCACGGCGTCAGACGGCTCGTCACGGCGTCAGACGGCTCGTCACGGCGTCAGACAGCTCGTCACGGCGTCAGACGGCTCGTCACGGCGTCAGACGGCTCGTCACGGCGTCAGACGGCTCGTCACGGCGTCAGACGGCTCGTCACGGCGTCAGACGGCTCGTCACGGCGTCAGACGGCTCGTCACGGCGTCAGACGGCTCGTCACGGCGTCAGACAGCTCGTCACGGCGTCAGACGGCTCGTCACGGCGTCAGACGGCTCGTCACGGCGTCAGACGGCTCGTCACGGCGTCAGACGGCAGCGTCTCCCTGATCGGCACTACTGCAGCTGAGACGGCACCTGACCCAGCTGAGGCGGGACCTGACCCAGCCGAGACGGCACCTGACCCAGCTGAGACGGCACCTGACCCACCCGAGACGGCACCTGACCCAGCCGAGACGGCACCTGACCCACCCGAGACGGCACCTGACCCAGCTGAGACGGCACCTGATCCAGCTGAGACGGGACCTGACCCAGCTGAGGTGGCACCTGATCCAGTACCGGAACTAAATAAACAACACGATGCACACAATTTATACCCACCTCCTCAGTAGCTGTATAGCTGTCGATGGGTGCATCCATCGAATTCAATCGCACACGATGCACATGCATGGACTCGGATCTCTGACCTGTGCTGGGAAAACTTGTTTTTGCTGGGTTCTAAACTCCATGGGAATACGCGGGAACGAGCCCGCTGATGCTGCGACGAAGGGTGGTGCACGGGCTCTGTGCACACGTTCCCTCCCACTCCTTGCTAGGGCCCCTAACTCAAAGGTGAAGGGTTATTTTCCAGGAAGTGGCAGGCCGGCTGGGATTTTCTAGCGAACAGAACCTAAAAGCTGCCAGAGCCCGCGTTGGTGGGTAGTGAGCTTCATCTTCACACCGAAGCCCACGCAACGAGATGTCTGTGTGTCGGCTACGTTTGGAACACGCCCACGCTGTACACCGTTAGCTTCCGAATGGTGATGCGATGCCGCTGCGCCCCAGGCGTCCAGCACCAATATCAATGCGACACATGTCAAGGCATCTCGTTCCCGGCTTGGTCACGAACGGAGGTGTCACTTCGGACGTACTCTGCTTCGCTTCGGGAAGTATTAGGGAATGGGACGACCATTATTCATTCGGAACAGCTTTTATCAACTCCTCTTGGAAATCAATTCTTATTTGAGCTACACTCCTCATTAAGTTGCGGATGCATGTGCGGTAATATCAAGACAACCAGAGAGCATCGCATCACGTATGAAGTGTTCGGCGTCGTGACGTGTGACTCGTCATCTTGACCGACGCTCATTTTGATCTCCACCTGAGTGACGAGGGTAAGGGCTGTGCACGACCTACGCATTCGATGCACCTCCAAGCCACAACAGCTGGCCAGCTGGTCGAGACGGCAGCTGACTCAGCAGTCCGTGGGAGGGTGGGGGGCAGACGCTATCTGCCCGATGCGGTGTATCTTCGGCGCCGACAGCGTGTCACGACCACTGATGGCTCGGCTCATGAAAGTCCGGTGCCGGCGGTCAGCCGCAGTGCCGGGATTCAGTAGCTGGCGCCGCTCTGACGGAGGGGGGGGGGCTGAAGCGACGGCGTTCAGCCTGAGCAGGCCTCTCAGTCTGAGCAGGCAACTCAGCCTGAGCAGGCAACTCAGCCTGAGCAAGCCCTCTCAGCCTAACGGCGCTCACCTCAGCGATGTTCTTCCATTGTTCTGGTACATATTCTTATCGTCTGGCGATACCTGGATACAGTTGATGGTTGAAGAGAACCACCGGACCTCCCAAACCGTGCATTACGTATGTTGATTTCAGCAGATTTGACGAATGAGCGAATGCGATAAACGCAGCAGAACTTGTATGACGAGTGAATCAGAGCAGATGCGACGAATGAGACGGAGAAGAGCAACCAAAATTCTTGAGAACCACACACATAAGAAATCCAATGGGATAAGCTGACACACAGGATGGGCTGACAACTATTGCACGGCAGTGGCACACAAATGGCTCCACATCCTCATTCTCACCAGCTCCAATTGGTGTGAGCACTGCGTCTGCGCGACGCCTTGGCAGCTGAGCAAGCTGCTCAATCTGCATTACTCATCTGATAACCATTCGCACCTGTCTGTTATGCCGCAACCATTAACTTTAATAGAAGTGTAATAACAACCTGGCCGCACAGCTGCTCGCTGATAGCCTTGCATGTCGATCAAGGTAGCCAGCATCACTCCGTAAAGGACCTCGTATGCAATTCAGGGCCGTGTGGTGGGTGTCTGAGGGCGCAGCTGCCGCACATCGACTAGTGCAGCTGCTAACAGCAAGCATGTAGTCTGCACTACTATTTCATGCAGTCTGCACTCCTATTTCATGCAGTCTGCACGCCTATTTCATGCAGTCTGCACGCCTATTTCATGCAGTCTGCACCTCTATTTCATGAAGCATTTTTATACATTGAAATATTTCATAATTATACAGAACAGTCAGCACGTTCTGTATAATCCAGCTTGCACTCCTATATCGTGTAGTCTGCACGTTCTATTTGATGTAGTCTGCGCTCCTATCTCATGCAGTCTGCGCAACAATTGTTGAGACGCCAGAGATCAGCCTGCTGAGTGCAGTCAGTGCACAATGGCGACAGCTGTGGCGACCGATTTGCGCCAGTGCACCGCCGTCAGCTATGGCGGCACTGCAGTGGCGACTTCACGCAAGTTTCCCCGTGATGTTGCCGCCGGGATATTTATTTATTTATTTAACAATACATGCCCTCCACGTGCAGTGGCTGTTACGGACAGTCTGGGTCACAGATATTTACAAAGAACGGATATATTTGTGGTCAGTAGTGGGAGCAGATGCGCAACAAACATTCGTACACCAACATAATACAATACCCATATCACTCCCTGCACTACACACACCGTGCTTGCAACACTAGCTATAAACGAGTGGTTTGTAGAAGTCAGGGCCTCCTCTAACATGCTTACTAGGTGGGATGCGTCCCACCTAGTGCTGCGAAATCCCACCTATTGGAGTTAAAAATCCCACCTGGTGAAAGGGAGTTGGAATGGGGAAAGCAACCAAAACAAATCTTAGCATAGTTCAGGTAGCAGAAGTGATCTTTCCTTGGAATGGTGCATCTTTCTCACGAAAAGAAAAAAATGGTAGGAAGTTGACAGCACTTATACTGAGGTGAAAGCGGCGAGGAAGGCTTTAATGTGAAATACTTCGATGAAAATGTCATGCAACAAAGGCAGCAATTGGGACTTTGTGGTATCACAAAGTCTTTTACCCGCAACACAGAGGAGTGGGGCGACGCTAGCCAGACCGCATAACTTGAGTGACGAGGAGTTAGATTTTGATTTGCGCTCTTTTCTTCGATGTTGCTAAAATGAAGGGACAGATGAAGTTAGCTACTTCTGTTTTAAAAAGGCAAGGTGTACTACGTGGTGGAATGTTCATCGGTTTTTCTTCTCTCAGGCGATACCCACTTTCCAGGGCAAACACTGTGCCCCTCCCACCACACTGAAAGGTTGTGGAGCCCCCAAGAACCGCGCCGGGGTTCGCAAAAAATTGTGCCCGATCTCCCTGAAAATCTCGTTTTGGGCACCACAATTCCCTCTGGGGTCCTGAAAATACGTCGAGGGCGCAACAAGTTCAATGGGAAATCACATTGGGGGCCCAAAAACGTACTCAATGACCACAAAGAAGAACTTTGTATCTCCAAATGTGGGACCGGAACCCAAGGGGTCGCACTGGGGCCCCTGAAAACCGGGGCCCCTTGAGGCCCACGTCGGGACCTCAAAAGGTCGGATCTCGAAATAGCGCTCAGAACCCCAAAATGTCCGACTGGGTCACCTGGAAACTACGTTGGGTGTCGATTCGAGGCAACTAAAACTTGCGCCAGGGATCACAAAAAAATTGTACTGGGACCCTAAAAAGTCACGTCGCATCCCTTGAGAATCATAATGGTAGCCCAACAGGTAGCGTCGAGGCCCCAAAAGTCGCAGTTGCCTCCCGAATATGAATTCTTACCCGGAATGTCACTCTGCGACCTCACAAATCGCGTCAATGACCCACCAAAAAAACCGTCGAGACCCGGAAATGAAATGTGTCGAGCCACCGAAGAAAAAACAACATCAGGAGCCCGAACAATCGTACCGCTTCACAAAATATATCGCAAAGGGCTTTACAGATGGAACTCTGCCACCAAAAATCGCACCGTGGGCCCATCGAATCGATCCAAGCACCAGGATCTTAAGAGGAGGACCCGGAAGAAAATTATCCACAGGGACTTTCTACTTTGAAGGGTCATCGGCTGAAAAAACTCGTTGAACAGCCGCAGTGGCGTACCAAGGGGAAAATGCTCACTTCCATCCTGAGAGGGATAGGCTCCCAAGAATCGTGCTGGGGTTCACAAAAATCGCGCTGTGCCCCAAGAATTCGCATCGGGCCTTCGGAATTCGCGTAGGGGACTCCAAATAAATGAAGCTGGCACCGGAATACACGCACGGGATTCGCCAGAATCGCGTTGGGACCCCAGCTAAGTACAACCCGTTCAGCGAATTTCCGACGTTGGGGCGGGGGGACGCCCCTTCACAACCCCTATTCTGGCGTTGCCCATGTTGGCAAGCAGTTGTCATGACGTACAGTTGGTCATGGTTTTATTCGGGTGACATCCGGGAATGTTTCAGTAGCTGGTTGCACACACATAACGCCGACATATGTCTGCCTTCGGATTAAAACGAGAGGCTTTCGCAGCTAGGTGCTATGCAAATCAGAATCTTGCCATCAGAGGCTCGTTGGTCCACACCACAACGTGTTCCAGACCACCAACATCTAGTGAACGTCATAAGCGCTGGTCCCGCATCCCTGCACGAAGTTTCTGAGTGCGCCTCGGCCCTTCGACACTTTGCTGTTATGATCTAACGACACCTTCACCAACGCGCGTCGCAGTCGCTCGCCGATGACCCATAAAGCTGCGGGGTCATCACACACTTTACGTGCGCCGTTACGCCGCTATCTCGGACTTGATTTGGGCGCCCGTCCCGTAGTCATTATCCTAGTTTACGTTCCGTCGCCACCGCGCCCGAGATGGCGCGGCGACAGCGGCCGGTCGGTGTCCGTCGACAACCGCCAGGGGCGCCACCGGCGCCAGACATGCTGCAGCGCACAAAGCTGCCGCCGGCGCGCCGCCCGGCCCAGCGCTCGCATTAGGCCGCAGTACTTAATCTTGTTGAGGAGAGCATACTGATTCGACGTCGGTTTCAATTGTGCTTAGCGTGTCGCGGCGGTCGGCGGAGCGGCCGCGCTTGCTGCGGAGTGCGGCGCGGCAATAAACCTGGCCGTTCCGGCCTCCGTGTACGTGTCGCATGCTGCAAGTACCCCCTGCCCCTCCCCACCACCACCGGCTGGCCGTGTGGAGGAGCCGGCTGGGTCGCCACGGAGCACGAGCGATGGTGCTCACTGCGACTAATGCAGACCGCTTTTGCCGGTGGGAAGCCAAGTACAGCGGTTCCTGCCGGTCTTAGAAGTTGGTGCGAGAGATTCATTCCGCGAGAGATTCACCAGTTGAGCGATAATCACGTGGCGCTCGTACAGGCTGCTCAGCCGCCACCTGTGTATATCGTGGCGGCTCGTGCAGCTTCGTCGCGCAGCAGCGTTACTCTGCAGCTGCTCGTCGTGTTACGCTGAGAGGAATCTGACATCTGTCGGCAGTTTTCTTCTGCTACTCAATGTCTCAGTGGACACTAATGCACCCATGACTCGATGTCGCAATCGAATTAATTGTGTATTCTTTTTGCACAGGCCATTGCCAGTTATCCCAGAATATTGACGATTATGTTTTTCATCGCTCATTATTTTTGTGGGATTTTCCAATCAAATTAAGAAAACGTGTGAACACCATTTATTTTGTGTGAACGGTGAAGAGTCCTGGTCAAGGGCTACTTGGTGCTTGATGACTTACTGATGTTCAAAGCAAACAGACAAGAACAAACTTAGGTTACTGTCTCCAACTGAAACCAAATTAGCCTCAAAGTATCCTAAACGACATGCAAAGGGAAGCTTTGTAATCGCATATGTACACTGACCTCTGAAATAGCCAGTCATCAAACTAGACCAGATACTCGTAGCAATGCGGCGTTCTGCCTGCAACCGAACACAAACAACGTGGGTGTGATCGTATGGTGACAATTCCTTGTCTGGTTCTGAGCTCGCCTTCCTAAGAAGATTACACCCAATACATGAATTAATGTCGATTGGGCTTTGAAGTACACATTTCTACTCTGACAGAGCTCGATGAGGCCGTATGTATTTATGCGCGAATTGCAGCACGGATAAATCGACTTGTTTGTCAAAGCATATTCCAAAGCTGCCAACATATGTCGGGCAATTATGTTCCAATTTGTGTAGGCATTAACTACTTATGGTTTTAATCAATGTATAACAATCATACTGGAAGAAAACACCTTTGCCTTGCTAATTCAGTGCTGCCCATCCATTGTATTCCTGGCCGATCAATCACTGCCCATCCATCATTTTCCTGGCTGATCCAATATTGTCTATCCGTTGTAACAAGACGCTTCTGCTCGACTGATCCAGTGCTGTCTATCCGTTCTAAGAAGGCGTCTTTTCCTGACTTATCCAGTACTGTCTGTCAGTTGTTTCCGTGACTGATCCAGTACTGCCTGTCAGTTGTTTCACCGACTGATCCAGTACTGCCTGTCAGTTGTTTCACCAACTGATCCAATGCTGTCTGTCAGTTGTTTCCCTGACTGATCCAATACTTCCTGTCAGTTGCTTCCCTGACTGATGCAGTACTGCCTGTCCGTTGTTTCCCTGACTGATGCAGTACTGCCTATCCGCTGTTTCCCTGACTGATACAGTACTGCCTGTCCTTTCTTTCTCAGACTAATACGGTACTGCCTGTCAGTTGTTTCCCTGGGTGATACAGTTCTGCCTGTCAGTTGTTTCCCTGGGTGATACAGTACTGCCTGTCCGTTGTTTGCCTGACTGATACAGTACTACCTGTCCGTTGTTTCTCAGACTAATACGGTACTGCCTGTCCGTTGCTTCCCTGACTGATACAGTACTGCCTGTCCGTTGTTTCCCTGACTGATACAGTACTGCCTGTCCGTTGTTTCCCTGACTGATACAGTACTGCCTGTCCGTTGTTTCCCTGACTAATACAGTACTGCCTGTCCGTTGTTTCCCTGACTGATACAGTACTGCCTGTCTGTTGTTTCCCTGACTGATACAATACTGCCTGTCCGTTGTTTCCCTGACTGATACAGTACTGCCTGTCTGTTGTTTCCCTGACTGATACAATACTGCCTGTCCGTTGTTTCCCTGACTGATACAGTACTACCTGTCCGTTGTTTCCCTGACTGATACAGTACTACCTGCCCGTTGTTTTACTACCTGTCCGTTGTTTCCCTGACTGATACAGTACTACCTGTCCGTTGTTTCCCTGACTGATACAGTACTACCTGTCCGTTGTTTCCCTGACTGATACAGTACTACCTGTCCGTTGTTTCCCTGACTGATACAGTACTACCTGTCCGTTGTTTCCCTGACTGATACAGTACTACCTGTCCGTTGTTTCCCTGACTGATACAGTACTGACTGTCCGTTGTTTCCCTGACTGATACAGTACTGCCTGTCCGTTGTAGGGTACCTGCTCAGCAGCACAGCACTGATGACATCATCGAAATCTGATTCACCAGGATTTGTCGCTTCGATCCACCCATACCACCCATATCGAACAAATGTTTTATGTTGAGTTGCTTGTTGGACAGGAACTGGATATTTTAGTATGCGATAAACCTTTAGGTACAACAAGAGTTTGCAAAAGGAGGATTTCACTGGGTATTCAATATGACACGGCACCTGTCTTTTGACGGACGTCGGTATATTTATGTTGTTGTTCATTTGTGCTTAAATACTACTTTGACTTTCATTCAACTCGATTGCAACACATGGTACAAACTGCTCTGAGTAAGAGTCGGTAATGCTAGCCAGTAAAAGCCTACTTGAGTCTGATCCTAATCCCTGCTGATGACGTCACAAGCAATTGGTGCCCAAAAGATGGGGCGATCGCTCCAGCGAAATGTGTCGTACAAGGTGGAGGGAAGGCAAACATGTTGCGGCAATAGAAAATATGCTACGACATTAATAGCAGATGTTCCGAATGATTCGAGACGTATCCACGTCGTGTTGACCGTCCACGGGCGTTGTATTCTGCCAGCCGCGATAACTTAGAGGGCTATCTCACGTTTCCTGATCGAGAGAGCCAATCACCTTCGAACTTAAAGTTCGAACAACACCGACTATACGACAATTACAATTATACGACGTTACTACAACGACACCGATTATAAATAAAATCAAAGCAACGTTCTCAAAGGTTTCCATGTCTGCAGGCGTTTTCAATGAACATTCCAGCGCCTATCTCAGGCAGTAAAATGAACACAAAAATTGTTTAAGCGAGTTCGGAATATCCAACATTAAGCTCCCAGCTTGAAGGCAGAACGACATCTTACGTTATTAATAATAAGTCAGAAGCTTATATGCACACACACACACACACACATATATCTGTATATATATACATTTACATATATATGTATATGTATAATATATATATATATATATATATATATATATATATATATATATATATATATATATATATATATATATATATATATATATATATATATATATATATATATATATATATATATATATATATATATATATATATATATATATATATATATATATGTATATATCTAAGCCAGTTTCACGACGGCCAATAAGCACCGGAATGCAATCTCGATGACTTCGTCTAATATGAAGGGTATTCAATTGAAATATGTGTACTTTATCTGTATGCATGAAACCTTCCAGAAGTTTTGACATTAAAGTACTAAATTAATTACAAAACTCACCCAACATATTCAAATTACGGCACTGTTTGGGAAAAAGAACTGGATTCACAGAAACAACTGGCCAATTTGGCCGCATTTGGCACCATGGCCGGGAGGTAGGAGTTGTCGGATAGAACGTAAATGTGCCCTTGTATCACAAGCAAACATGCAATATTGGGGAAGAAGTGGTTGCGTGTATTCTGCGGATGAATGTTTCTCCTTTTACGTTTAATTTTACCGCTGTCAAGTGACTGTGTGATGAATGAATATGAAAATGCATCATTCAGATGTCGCCGATGTTGAAACTGCGAAACTTCAGGAAGTTGCTTTATTTTACCGAAGCTTACCAGTTCCCCAGGTGGGATCGAGCCCCACGAAAAATATTTCGGGTGGTCTCCGGACCCCAGGGACCGCAGCGATGGTGACGCCCATTTACGTATATATATATACAAGCAGTCCCAACAGGCAGCAGAAATATTTGTGGGAAATTGGAATAACAGATTGAACATGGCTATGTTCATTCTCATCGCAGTTTGCAGACATGTATATAAAATATATCAGGGTGATGAACTTACTTCCTATGTCAGGACGAATTCGATGCTCGGACAAAAAATGTTAAACCAATTCGAATCTAGGTGTTTACTGGAATGTTTTATTAATCCACATGAACAATGGACCTCCAACTTGAACAAAATTTTACTAATGTCAAAGCAGTCACAGGCGACAAGCTAAATAGCCCACGACAATCCAGACTGACCGAAAACAGCTGACCGAAAACAGCAACGATTGGGAAGGAACAACTCACCACCGTAGGTTGCCACTTTTATGGAACTTCTTTGGAACTACTATGGAAAGTCATATTCCGGTTGTGTACAATAGGATATACAAGTCCAGGCGAACTTGAATAGCTCCACTCACATTGAACTAGAATGGGCGATTTCCAAATAGAATGTTCAACAGTTGGCGTTCTTGACGTAAATCATCGGAAGATGAAAGAGCTTATCTCTGCAATGCTGCTCTCCCGATCTTCTTCAAAACCCTCAATATGCGCTTGGTGCGCTTGGACGTATGATGCATCCCGATGGAGGAATCCAAATCTCGTCACGGAACGGCTCTGAAGTGATTCGCAAAAGAAGACAAGGAGTTGGATGCAATTCAGACACACCCGTGTGTTGCCAACCCATTATAGCTTGCATTCCATTTATAGCCCACATTATACCCACCCATTATAGACGTCAACCTTGCATTGGTGGCGCCACAGCCGAGATAATATGCTGGCCGCGGCCAACTCTGTGGCCGAAGTCCCCCTGACAGACTGGTCCCCCGTGTCAGCGAGGTCAACTCTGTGGCCAAAGTCTTGCGGCTATCTGGCCCCCTGTGTCAGCGCAGCCATCTCTGTGGCCGAAGTCAGCCGGCAGACGCCCCCCCCCCCCACCCCCTGTGTCGGCGTCACGCCTGTCGGAGAGGGACATCGGAGGTCTTCCGACTCTCGGCGGTGGGTCTGCGTCGACAACACGCACACCGGCGGCGCGACCCGCAGCGACGCCGCCGACGCGTGTGTCCACCGCAGCTGTCCCGCATCCGCTCACGACCTGCCACCGACCCCCGGCGACCCCCTCCCGCGAGCGCCGCTCCGTCCGATGCGTGCGATTGTGTCGGCCGCGGCCAGCCGCCGCCGAGTCCTCCAATCTGCGCGTCTTGTCCGTCAGCCGGCGACCGGCGAGCCGGGCGTGCGCCTGGACACGCCATCATCCCCGCTGTCCGGATGATTGTGCGCTGTCAGTCGGGGTGTACGCTATCTGTTGGGACGTGCGCGTGAGAATTTGGCGCCCCGATCGCGCCGCCGCGGAGGGGAGACAAACGCGACGCACGGCGGCGGTGCGCGCCATCTGCCGCCGGCGCGGCAGACACGTCGCCGGTAACGACCCCTGACGGCCTAATAACGACACATACCACTTTTAACAATTAATAATGCGCGCCGGCGAATGGAGGAGGGGGTCGACGGAAGCGACCATGAATCGGCCGTAATTGAGCGCGGCGCCGCCGCCTGCGCCGGCCGCGCGGGCGCACAACACGCCGCCGCTGGCCGGCCGGCAAACAGCGCGACGCGCCCGCCCAGCGAGATCGAAATATTTTGTCACCCGCCTGACACGCTCTGAAAGGCGGCGCGCCCAGTCGCCGCCGCCCGGTCGCGCTTCAAAGGCGCCGCCCGGACGCGGCGCCGCGCGCCGCTTCTGCCGCGCCGGCTCCGGACGCGCCGGAGCGAATCGAGCCGACCTCGCTATCGCGGCCGATGGATTTCGAATTATCTTAATCGGTGCGCGCGCCGCGCTCTAATGGGCCGATTTGGCTTTTACGTTTGCCGGCCAGCGCGGCGGCTCGCCGGCTCTCCAGCTCTCCGGCGTGCGCTGCGAGCCCGTCTGTAGCCGACAGATAGCCGATCGGCGCGACACGAGACGAGTCGGAAGTGGGCCGTCGAAACAGCGCGTCGGAATCAGCGTCAGCGCACCGGCGGCGCGTCCGTAACAGCGTTCGGCTGTTTCGCCGGCCGGCCGCCATACGTCGCTGTCGGCCGACAATGGCGGCGGCGGCGGCGCCGGCGCGGACGCGCCTGCTCACTTGTCTCGTTATCATTTCGGCCGCGGTGCGGGTGATTTTTTGTCAGCGGACCACACACGCGGCGCTGGTAGCAGGCGGTAAAATTATACAGGTGGCGGCGGGCGGGCAGAGGCCGGCCGGCCGGGCGTCGCGCCGACCGTCCATTTGTCGCGGCCGATTAGCGTCAGCGGCCGACCGCCACCGCCGCGCTGACAAAACACGCCATCACACAAACAATGGGCTAATGATTGGCCGCCGATTAGGTGGTCGCCGACGGCCGGGCGACCGGCCAGAGCGCGCCGGTCGCCGCGCGATTGTTATTCGGCGGCGACGCGACGCCGCCGGCGCGCATAATTGAATATCGGCTGTAATTTGAGCCGCTCGCGCGCGGCAGCATGTTTATGAATGTTTCCGCCCGCTCTGGTCCGGAGCTGTTGAGCCGGCCGCCCGCGGCTCGGCGCCGACCGACGCACCGGCCGGCTCTGATCCCATTTAATTGAAAAACAACCAGCCGCGTCCGTGTAATTCGTCCACGGCGGCCGGTTGTTTAATATCGGATTGCTCTCGGGGCCGCGCCGGGCCGGGCGTGTTTAATTAGCTGGGCTGTGGGCCGGCCACTTAGCCCGCGCGGCGTAATTGATTCCCGAGGCCCGCTAAAACGAGCGCCGCGGTCTGTTATTGCTGTGGGCCGGGCGTAAAATGACAATAACTCAGCTGACGTCGACGCGGCGTCGCCACAGCCAGTCGGCCGGGATATCAGTTAAACGGCTATGTAGATCATGATGGCCGCCAAAGTGGTCGTCATAGTCTGTTTCCTGTCGTTAATATTGATCACGATGCTATTTATGAAGTGCGGCGGTTGCGAGAGATGGCAGTGCCTGGCCCGGCAAGAGACGCGGCCCGCACGAAGAGTCGCGTCTCTCGGCATCGGAGGAGACGATGCGTCGGACTGAGGAGCCGCAGCTCTCAGTGTAGGAGGAGACACATTTCATAATTTCGGAGGCGGAGCCGTGGCTTCCGACCCAGCAGCTTGAGCTCGAGGCACAGAAGCTGCCGCTAACGACATTGGAATCGCAGTTATCTGCGTTCAGGTGGGAGGAGTGAGAAGACAGACGAGTTTCCCGTGACTTCCGGCGCAGAAAGAAAGTGGGTAATGCGTGGTCAGCCAGTAGTCGTCTTCTGTTATGGTTGCGTCGATAATGCGCCGATGAACTGTCGTATTTACTTTCGGCGTTCCTCTGGTCCACAACAAATAATTTTCCTCGGTCAGGTAGTCATTCGCCAGGCACTCACCTTTCTTGGTCTCGCTGCTATTCGAGTCGCTTGACAGATGCGAGTAAGCGAAGGCTAATTTGGCCAACAGGCGAGAGGTACACAAATGTCATCAAAGAGGCACGTCGGCTGTTTATGCAAGCATCCGGTAATGAGGAATGACCAAGCGGCGATCCGAGGAGACTGCAGAGCGCGCCAAGAGAACAACACCAGAACCGTGAAACATTTCGCATTCCTTCGTCGTCGAAGCATGTCATTGTTGCGCCAACGCGTGATTGTGAGTATTTGGGTGCACCGGTCTATCACCATTAAGCTTATCGGATTATCGGCGCTTGGCAAACTCTTCCCCAATAAACCACCACTTACCGGGGCTTAGCCCAGCGGATTACGTGAGCCAATTTCGACTCCTTCGACAGTACTTCTCGGGGAGCGAGCCTTAATCACTAGCTGGCAACGAGGGAGAAGGGCGGATCCGGACCCGTGTGGGGATGATATGGAAATCACCATGGCGCCGGCGATGATACTCGAGGGGCCGAGGTATCTACCCCGTCCCAGCGAGGGCACCAGAGGGGCCGAAGCATCTACCCCGTCCCAGTGAGGGCACCAGAGAGGCCGAAGCATCTACCCCGTCCCAGTGAGGGCACCAGAGGGGCCGAGTATCTACTCCGTCCCAGCGAGGGCACCAGAGGGGCCGATGTATCTACCCCTCCCGTCCCAGCGAGGGCACCAGAGGGGGTCACCGATGTATCTACCCCGTCCCAGCGAGGGCACCAGAGGGGCCGAGTATCTACCCGTAGGATGTATCAGAGGGTATCTACCCCGTCCCAGTGAGGGCACCAGAGGGGCCGATGTATCTACTCCCGTCCCAGTGAGGGCACCAGAGGGGCCGATGTATCTACCCCGTCCCAGCGAGGGCACCAGAGGGGCCGATGTATCTACCCCGTCCCAGTGAGGGCACCAGAGGGGCCGAGTATCTACCCCGTCCCAGTGAGGGCACCAGAGGGGCCGAGTATCTACCTCCGTCCCAGTGAGGGCACCAGAGGGGCCGAGATATCTACCCCGTCCCAGTGAGGGCACCAGAGGGGCCGATGTATCTACTCCGTCCCAGCGAGGGCACCAGAGGGGCCGATATCTACTCGTCAGTGGGGCACCAGGGGGCCGAGTATCTACCCGTCCCAGCGAGGGCACCAGAGGGGCCGATGTATCTACCCTGTCCCAGCGAGGGCACCAGAGGGGCCGATGTATCTACCCCGTCCCAGCGAGGGCACCAGAGGGGCCGATGTATCTACCCCGTCCCAGCGAGGGCACCAGAGGGGCCGATGTATCTACCCCGTCCCAGCGAGGGCACCAGAGGGGCCGAGTATCTACCCCGTCCCAGTGAGGGCACCAGAGGGGCCGATGTATCTACCCCGTCCCAGTGAGGGCACCAGAGGGGCCGATGTATCTACCCCGTCCCAGCGAGGGCACCAGAGGGGCCGAGTATCTACCCCGTCCCAGCGAGGGCACCAGAGGGGCCGATGTATCTACCCCGTCCCAGCGAGGGCACCAGAGGGGCCGAGGAATCTACCCTGTCCCAGTGAGGACACCAGAGGGGCCGAATATCTACCCGTCCCAGCGAGGGCACCAGAGGGGCCGATGTATCTACCCCGTCCAGCGAGGGCACCAGAGGAACCGATGTATCTACCCCGTCTCAGCGAGGGCACCAGAGGGGCGGAGGAATCTACCCCGTCCCAGTGAGGACACCGCGCAGGTCGCAGGTCAGACTTGTGCCTGTTGTCCAACGCTGCGTTGCTGTCCAGCGGTCATGTGTACAACTTTGTGAGCATTGCTTTGTATTGCTTCTCGATGGCCTTCAGGAAGTTGCTTGACCGAATGCTTAGCAAGCATTATGATATGCTTAATACCAAGATTTGTGAAAATTGGAAGCGCACGTGTGACCTGAACTTTGGCTTTGGCTGGATCTATGGTAGCTGGAACAAAGTCGGCTGTCGGCAGTACACTAGTGTGCTGTTCTATCAGAGCGTAGTTGATAACTTAAAATAGGCACCATGGGAAGCATAATATGGCCTATTGACATCATTTGTCTGCCATGTTTTGGTGCGTCGGCGACTGTGACAGGAATTTCATGTCGGAAGAGATAATCGACATCCGCACGTTTGGCATCCAATTATAAGCACCATCAAAACGTTGATTATTTCTCTGCTTCCACGAAACAGTCCATCAAATTACAAATCATCCAGTTCATGAAAATTGGAAGCCGTCTATTGCAGCCAGATAATTATTCACGTTTGCAGGTTATCAAATGTATATGCGACACCATTGTTACTTCTGCTGTGCAATTATCTTGCTGAATATAAATAACTTCTCTCTCTTTAACAAACGGTAGCTCTACGCCCCAGTAATTGGCATCCACACGGCTTAATAAATAAGGTGGGAATGGCATGGTTCTGCATTTAATCCACCATCAGCCTCGGGAACATTGAAAATGCTAACCGAGAGAGGCAACTCATTTGTAGGAAGATGTACGTACGCCATTAGCCTTTGAATTTATATGTTCACGAAATAACAACCAGGTAAGTAACCTGTGTGCACTGCCCAGAATACAGAAACGGTTAATAGTATAGGCATGCATCATCATTCCTCTTCGTAAATTTGGCAAATTACGCCTTAGTCTGTCATCTGTTAAAAATTACGCCTTCGTCTGTTTAACGTGGTGACAGAGTAGTAACCGTGGCTACAACCTGGCGCCGATGCAGCCTGGTCCCCCGTGGTGCTCACCACATGCCAACCTAATTTGGGAACTGAGTGATGGCTGTGCCGTGCCTCAAGAGCCTTGACCTTCTTTTGTGAGCATTCGACTGTCCAGCGCATTAAGGTCGCTAAGCTCCCGGGCAGATTACTCTCCGATGGACTCGGAAATCCAGCAGTTAGTAAGGTTACATCTAGCTAACTACATCAGAGTGTGAATCTGTGAGAGTGCGTGCTAGGCGTTGCATTACCCCGTTAGGTTGGGTGGTAATTGCAGTCTCACTATGTGACGCTGTCTGGGCTGGCTATTGGTTCTAAGATGCGGCGACGATTCGGTCATGCAGCCTCGCTGGTCTCACGCTGGTCGGTCATGGCCGAAGAACACAAGTGGGCGGGACTCGGAGCCACAAGCTTTCGGTTGTGGGACAGCTATCTTACCCCTGTACTACTCATCCCCTGTGTTGCGGCATACTGGCACGACTATGTGAGATTATGTGATAGTTGTAAGATGTCGCTGTGAGGCTGTGTGGTGGCTGCAGTATGGCTACGTGAGATTATGTGATGGTTGTAAGATGGCACTGCGAGGCTGTGTGGTGGTTGTGGCGTGGCTCTGTCTGGCTAGGTGGTGGTTGTAGTATCACTCTGTAATGATCTGCAGTATTACCATTCAGTCACGCCACAGATCACGTTGTGCATCTTTGAAGCCACGTGATGCCTGTGACATCAGGGTAGACACCGAGAAACCACGTGGTGCCTGTGATATGAGGGCAGAGACCGAGAAACCACGTGGTGCCTGTGATATGAGGGCAGAGACCGAGAAACCACGTGGTGCCTGTGATATGAGAGCAGAGACCGAGAAACCACGTGTTGTCTGTTGCATGAGGGCAGAGGCATATGAGCCGCGTGGTGCTTGTGATATGAAGGCAGAGACCGACAAGCAACAACTTGACATATAGTGTATACTGTTATGTAGGGCTCTGCTGCTTTGCATACGGTGGGGCTTGGCTCCACCGGCGCAGCCTGGATTTTCTTAACTGGAGGGTCGATATTTTCGGCGCGAAATTCGCCGAAAATGTCGACCGATGTGGCTTCATCCTGGATATGGCGTAGTTTGCTCTCTTAAGGGGCCGGGGACGGGCACCCGGCTCACCTCCTTGGCTGTGCTTCTGATTGGATCTGATGTTTATTGCAAAAGGCGCACGATCAGTTTTGTGTCTTTGAAGTCGTTGACTAGGTTCTTGTTCATATATCTTGTTAACATAGTTATATTGTTCATTATTATGGAGATGTGTTGTCTTTCTCTCGGATCCGCCAACATCTCTAATGCTTTGCATCCGTCTTTCTAAGTGAAATGTGTCGTTATTCTGAATTCACAATTCATTCATGATGAATAGTTTTGCTGCTTAGAAACGAGAGCCGTGCTAACGAGACAGTTATTGAGATATGTATTTACTTGTCGCGGTGCAGAACAAGTGGTGCTCGTCTGCCCAGTGACTCGTTTGATACACGACGTAAGCGCGGCTCGAAGCTTATGACAGCCTATCATCAGCGCCGTCGTTTATTTCTCAGACGTGAGGTATGAACTCGGGCTGTGTTACGGCCAAGAGCCGTGCCACTAGATTGACGTCTTGCTTGACACGCTGCTTACCTTGCTGCTGGCTGAGTTGTTGGAGAGCCGGCCTACACTGGCCTCCTGTGTGCAGGCAGGACAGGATTTGTGTCGCATCACCCACTTGATCACTGGATAATACGCATCATTCTTTTCTGAAGTAAGTACAATTGTGTTTTATATTAGCATAATTTACATCCCAGAGAACACAGGAATATTTCGTATATGGAAGTATTTATGCAGTATGCAATTTACCTACGATACATTTAATTTTTGACATCAATTCTCTTTTACGACTTATTATGTCTGAAACACCGTTGATGTGGGATGCAAATTCCACATTTGCATGCATGTTTACACTAAGATACTTCACTAGATCTTGATGTGCATGCGCATTTTTGTGGGGCATCTGATGCCTAGCTATTATTGAAACACCACATCTCGTGGCGGGGTGTATCAAGCTGCCATTGTGACATGGAAACAATGTAGAGAATGGTCTATGACAAGGGAATAAAATGAGAATTACGCGACATGCCTCTGGTCTTGGAAATGCCATACCTCAAACTTGGCACCAAAATAGTGTTATCTTATTGTAGCCTTAACATCGAAGTGGACCATGTTTTCCATAGTTTAGTCAGCAAAGCTGCAAATTGTAATTTGAGGGGAGGCTTACAAAAATGGCCATGACATGCAACAGACTATAGATATAGTATGCGCAACATTGAACGTTACTAACTTAGCAAGAGCCAATATCGAACTCACAATTTTTCCTTTGGAAGTAAGCCAGCTGGACTTGACCCACCATTTGTTGGCAACGATGCGCATACATTATGCTAGACATGTTGAGACATTTTGGAAGGTATTCAGTTTGTATCGGCCCTTTTCTGGTTGTAGCCTTACCAGCATCCAAACTAAAAATCTTAAATATTTACCCAAAGCTGGTCAGTTGTGCTGCTCACCGGTGTCAGTAAAATGGCCACTTTCTTTTTTTTTTGGTGATACTCCGGACATTCTTTTTAATCACCATGTATTGTACTCCTAGCCATAGCTATACAGAGAACGGACCACTCGATTCAATTTGACTTTCCCCTCTACCGCTCTTTGCTCCAAAGACCCCGGAGGGTTGTGCACCCCCACCCCACCCCCACACGCAAGCACTGGTTACCTGATATCCCGATATAGCTCGCACCTGTGGAGGCTGCGTGTGTGTGTGTTTGTGTGCAGCCGGTCACAACATCACAGTGGCCGATGCTCCCCAGCGCGCCCGCTCCGACACGCTGGTAAATGGCGGTCTCCTTCCACGCCCACCTACTCGTTAGGACCGGTTGTCCGTGAAAAGACACAAATTGCGACTCCAGAGGGTCATGCGGAGCGCTATCAAAGGGATAACCGCGCGGCAGTCGGCTCCCCTGATTCAGGGGGCGGGACGGTCACCAATGAAGCACAGCAAATCAGATAGGGATATCACGTCTCGTGGGGCGGCCAGACTGCATCCACATCGCCGGTCGAATCTTCGGACCAAATTAACCAACCAAAGCAAGTCAGATAACTGTGTTAAAAACCCGCACATAGCAATGGTATCTACCACCTCTGCGTTTCTGGAAGGTTCGTATGCTAATTGCGATGTGCAAGTAGAATAATAATATTTGATTTGGTCCTCCAATTTTTCAAAGTTTCCATTTGTCTGTTCGAATATATATATATATATATATATATATATATATATATATATATATATATATATATATATATATATATGCATGGGTCATTTCTTATGTGTTCAAATCATGAGCTTGTCGCCTCACATGGCGTGACGGGAGCATGTTTTTCTGTTGTTTGCAAGACGTGCTAATGGCTTCATCTTCAGTGCAGCTTTGAGCTTAATTTGCTAGTTCCAGAATCGATGCGACATCAGATAATATCTAAAAATAGATAACCCAAGTATTATGGGAACGGACTTCAGCATTCGTACCTGCCTATGTATATATATGCGTATATACGTGATCAATTCCAATATGTTCATTCATGAGCTAGTCGCCTCACACAAGCATAGCGTAACGGAAGAATGCTTTTTTCTGTTGTTTTCAAGACGTGCGAATGGCTTGCTTTTCAGTGCAGTCTTGAGCTTAATTTACTGATCCCCGAATCGATGCGACATCAGATAATGTCTCAAAGTAGATAACCCAAGTGCTATGAGAACATACTTCAGCCTTCTCACCTGCTGAGCGGCTTTCTCTAGACTTCAATCAACCCCGAATTTGCCTAGCAGCAACATACGCCTGGCACAGTGCAGCAACCGTGGTAAGTTGATCGGACCGGCCCCACCTCGACTAATCTGTCTCCGTCCTCACCTGTGTCGGCCAGCACGCTAAACTCTAATGCATTTTACCTGACACAGAGCTCCAAGGCTAGTCTCAGAACCTGACACACCTCTTAAATTTTCCTTCAGTTACTTACTCCTACAGTTACCCCAGCTTTGCATGCATGCTCGAATGATGCTAAAGAAACACAAAGAGCAATGCTACCGTGACCGATATTTATTGAGCCACATTGTGTGCATGCGTTTTAAAGCTAGCCCTCGCTAGCTCAGTGCCGTTGTTGACGTCTTAACCTGATAAGAGAATGTTCGACGGGGCACAATGCTGATAATCAAAGCCTCTTTCCTTAATGTAGTAGGATGCAAAAGCTTCATTCCATGCATGACATCTTCCGGCAATTTGCTCTTCATATAGCTGAGCGATTTGTTCTTGTGATTATTAATAGTTTTGGGATATCTGAACTGAACTTGAATGTTCAAGACTGAAATGAAGCAAATTATTGGAATATTATTCATTGCTAGAGTAGGAATTTGCCTGATTTTTGTTCGACGGTGCAGCATAATGCCTGGGATAATTCAACTAACTATTGCAGTATTGAAGCCTGAACTCATCAACTTAGGCGACAAAAGGTAGAACAACTTAATCCATATCTTGAGTGGGTTCATAAAATAGAAATATATGGTGAATACCTGGAAGTCATAGCATGAACTTTAGGAGCATCATAATCCATTGGAAAATGATACATGAAAAGCATCATCAGCACAACAATAGGACCTTACATATTCTAGAAGCGTCATTAAATCCCACAAGTGTCTGAACCAATTTTGCTCGGCTAGTGGAATGGGCGTCATTTGATGCCGCAGATATTGTGTTTGCTGAAGTCTATTCGCAATAAATGACATAGACGCCTCTATTCATCAAATTACACAATGGATACGCACCTACTTGGTGTTTTCTTTCTCGAAATCTGCGCAACAGCTGGCGACAGAAAACGAGCAGCTTCTTCCACTCGATGTACGAAAGAATGTTTCTAGCCAATAAAGGACGAGGCCGCCTCACCATGGCCGATCACTGAAGCGAATCGCTTAAGCCGGCATCAGCTGGATTGTTCTGAGCATCCATTGTGCACACAGCACCTGTCGGCACTGATCAGATCTGGGCGGTCACTGTGGACACTGATCAGGTTTGACAGACCACTGTAGCCACCTGAAGATATCACAGTTCGCTACTGGCACTCAGGAGGCCTTGTAAGTCACCAAGAACACTCAGTAGATCTAGCAGGTCGCCGTGGGCACCTAAAAGTTCTGGCTGATCACGTTCAGGTCTGCTCTGTCACTGACGAAGCAGTGACGCTCTGCAGCTGACACAGCACCCGTCCGCCTGTTCGTCAGCTATCACGCTTGGTATCACTGGTGACTGATGAACACCTGCATCTGTCATCAGGACACCACTGAGTGTTGAGAAACACCTGCACCAGTCGCTGTGTGATCACCAAGCACTCAGGCACACCTGAACCGGTCACTGGAAGATCACCAGTGACTGAGGAACACCTAAACCGGTCATTGAGGGTTCACTAGTGACTGAGAAACACTGCACCGGTCACTAGTGACTGAGAAATACATGGACAAGGTCGTCATCACGTCAGTTACGCTCATGACATTACTGGGTTGGCCTCCCGTTCATCGTCCTATACCAGTGCCCTAGAAGTGACGCTATGCGAGCTCTTTGGTGGTGCCCTGCAGACATTGGTGGATAATTATGAAAAGGTTGGTGTGGCAGGTGAGAGCCTAAATCATGCCGTCACGCTGGCAAAGTGGCAACATCTGACATCTTCAATCAATACTTGCTGAAGGACCTGCTACGCTTGCGCCATGGGATCCTCCACCAATGTCTGTCGATGGTGCTGCGTCAGTGTAATGTGGGGCGGTGTGACATCGGTGTAATGTGGGGCGATGTTGCGTCAGTGTAATGTGGGGCGATGTTGCGTCAGTGTAATGTGGGGCGATGTTGCGTCAGTGTAATGTGGGGCGATGTTGCGTCAGTGTAATGTGGGGCGATGTTGCGTCAGTGTAATGTGGGGCGATGTTGCGTCAGTGTAATGTGGGGCGATGTTGCGTCAGTGTAATGTGGGGCGTGTTGTTGGTCAGTGTAATGTGGGGCGATGTTGCGTCAGTGTAATGTGGGGCGATGTTGCGTCAGTGTGTGGGGCGATGTTGCGTCAGTGTAATGTGGGGCGATGTTGTGTCAGTGTAATGTGGGGCGATGTTGCGTCGGTGTAATGTGGG
The DNA here is from genome assembly GCA_034440575.1 of Imbricaverruca yamaguchii. Lineage (NCBI taxonomy): Eukaryota > Metazoa > Arthropoda > Thecostraca > Neoverrucidae > Imbricaverruca > Imbricaverruca yamaguchii. The sequence continues at coordinate 128,158 of JAOTOL010001622.1, forward strand.
GCGATGTTGCGTCAGTGTAATGTGGGGCGATGTTGCGTCAGTGTAATGTGGGGCGATGTTGCGTCAGTGTAATGTGGGGCGATGTTGCGTCAGTGTAATGTGGGGCGATGTCGCGTCAGTGTAATGTGGGGCGATGTTGCGTCAGTGTAATGTGGGGCGATGTTGCGTCAGTGTAATGTGGGGCGATGTTGCGTCAGTGTAATGTGGGGCGATGTTGCGTCAGTGTAAGTGGGGCGATGTTGCGTCGTGTAATGTGGGGCGATGTTGCGTCTTTGTGGGGCGATGTTGCGTCGTGTAATGTGGGGCGATGTTGCGTGTGTTGTGGGGGTGTGGGTGTAATGTGGGGCGATGTTGCGTCGGTGTAATGTGGGGCGATGTTGCGTCAGTGTAATGTGGGGCGATGTTGGCGTGCGAGGGTGTATGTGGGGCGGTTGCGTGGTAATGTGGGGCGATGTTGCGTCAGTGTAATGTGGGGGGGGCGATGTTGCGTCAGTGTAATGTGGGGCGATGTTGCGTCAGTGTAATGTGGGGCGATGTTGCGTCAGTGTAATGTGGGGCGATGTCGCGTCAGTGTAATGTGGGGCGATGTTGCGTCAGTGTGGGGCGATGTTGCGTCAGTGTAATGTGGGGCGATGTTGCGTCAGTGTAATGTGGGGCGATGTTGCGTCAGTGTAATGTGGGGCGATGTTGCGTCAGTGTAATATGGGGCGATGTTGCGTCTGTGTTAATGTGGGACGATGCTTCGTTGGTGTAATGCGGGGTGCTGCATTGATGTAATTGCCTGCATCAGTGTAATGTGTGCCATGTCTCCCGTTGGGTAGCACTGTGTCAAACCAACATGGGGCGGCAGTGTGCCATTGTACATGCCGTAAAGCAGCATCGTGTCAGTTTACCATGAGGAAGAACTGTGCCAGTCAGCCGTAAGGCTGGGGGCGTCATTAGCAGCAATGAGGTCCACTTGTGTAATCAATGAGAGTAGGGGCGGCTAGGAGGGGGAAGTGCATGTATCAGCGATGAGGTTTCACATCACTCGATAAGAGGGCCATTGTTACATTTAGGGTTACATTTCGCATTCAAAAGACATGGGACGGGGAAGGGAATTAGTCATTGAGGGGGCGATGGCCCGCCCAAGAGTGAAATCCAGCCACGGCTGGTCGTCATTGCGGCTGTAATGGCGTCCGCAGCTGTAATGGCGTCAGCGCAGCTGTAATAGTGTTCTGTCGGCGTGTCGTCAGCCCGCCGTTGCCGACAGATGTGGCCTGGGGCGACAGTCGCCTGCGGAGGTATTGGATCCTTCCGACGGAGGTTGGCCCGCGGTAATAGGCACGAGAGAGAGAGAGAGAGAGAGAGAGAGAGAGAGAGAGAGAGAGAGAGAGGGTGAGACAGAGAGAGATAGAGAACGAGAGAGATATATATAGAGAGAGAGGGGGAGAGAGAGAGCAAGAGATAAAGAGAGAGGGTGAGTCAGAGAGAGAGAGATATAGAGAACGAGAGAGATATATATAGAGGGAGAGAGAGGGAGAGAGAGAAAGAGAAAGAGAAAGAGAGAAAGAGAGGGAAAGAGGAAGAGAGTGGAGGGAGAGAGGGAGAAAGAGGTGGTCTGTGAAACAAGGGTCGACCCGAAGCACATGATCTGAAATTCCAAATGACACAATGTTCAACCGCATAATGCGAGAAATTTGTTTGCTTTTCGGCATAAACAAGCAAAGGATTCTAAGCATTATCGACAAGAACTTTCGACCGTCGCATTCTATGCTAGGAGTGCTCAAGAAAAAGAACAGGATATTTTCAAGATTCCTCAATTGGTTTTAACCACCGGCTTTCATAACTATCCCGGTACAAAACATCTTAAGCCTCACCAGCATTTCAATCACATTGCAGATGAGCAGATAGTGTAATGATCAACGCGTTTTTATCGTAGCCGCAATGTTTCCAGGTTTGATATAACCTAACCGTTTGACGTTTAAGCTATTCAGCGACGACCATCTAGCGCAGGTGAGTGGCAACACGTGGCCTGCACATATAAATCGGCCTTAAGACAAGACTTTCTCTAAGCTATCGAACTTGAGATTTGAAATGCATTCTGCCTCCCCTAAATCAGAAGCTGTATGCAAAAAGTGGTCGATGCATGGGTTCTTTACGACAAGTTGACATAGCGACAAAGGAACGATAAAGATGTAAAATATATCCTATGCTTATTTGCGTTTTCTGATTATCAACATTTCACAACACAACGTTCTGTTGAATCCACTGTACAAACAGCAATCGCGCTTGTACATCATTGCAGGTAACCAATTTAGAATGACATTTTATGAAGGAGAGATATGATAGGTTTAATTGTATGTTTTAAATATATATATAAATTAAAAAAAAAAAAATATAAAAAAATATATATATATATATATATATTAAATAATGTGTATATATATATATATATATATATATATATATATATATATATATATATGTATATACATGCGTATGTACATATATGGGTACATATACACATACATATATACATACACACATATATATCCCATAAATATTTTTTTTTTTTTAAAAAAAAAAATTTATAATTTTTAAAAAAAAAAAAAAAAAAAAAAAAAAAAAAAAAAAAAAAAAAAAAAAAAAAAAAAAAAAAAAAAATATATATATATATATATATGCCCTTATACGGAATAACGACGCAATACCATTACACATTTTTCGGTGGAGTCTGAGTGTCTGCCTTTCAATGGTGTCCCCTGAAACACGCGACTAAGCACATCGTTGGGATATATCATGCATCGCGTAGACTAGTTTAATCCACCTTGACTGAGGACGTGTGCAAGGAGTGAAGAATTGCGACATTCCACCGAATCTTAGCCACTTTGATATTAAAGTGACTCCAAAATGTGTTTCTTTGCGCATCATCGAGGCCAATCGTTCATAGGAGGAAGCTTCACCATATTATTGGTGATCCGCACGTGTGATGAAAGCCATTTTTGGCATGCAACAATGGGGAACTATCGTAATTTTGTACTGGTGGTGCGCTGTAACCACCAAAGATAGCATATTTTCCGTCATTGAATCAGCCAAATTCCCTTTAGCACCTTTCAAGGTACTTAAACGCTTCGTGTGCTCTTTCTATCTTCTATTTGTCGGGAGGGGTTGCGGGTGGGCCTCAATTGTAATTTCTACATGTTGGCATAGGCGCACCGGAGGGGGCCTAGGGGCCCCCCCCATGAGACCCCATGAGACATGCCCTTTTGGCCAAAAGTGCCCTTTTGACCGATAAGTGCCCTCTTGGCCCGAATGTCCCAAATTTAGCCCAAAAATCACCCGCCTGATGTGCCACGCCTGTGCCAAAGGTGCCCTTTGGCTCAAAACTGCCCTTTTGGGCAACATTTTTCACGCCCCACCCCCCGGTCAACAAACCTTCCAGTGTGCCCCGGGCCGTAAAGTGCCCTTTTGGAGCCAGTCAAGTGCCCTTTTGGAGCCGGCCAAGTGCCCTTTTCGGTCCGGGTCCCCATGGCAAAAATCCTTGGTGCGCGCCTGCATGTTGGCGATGAACAGAAACGCAAATGGTTTACGTGGTGTTGTGCTGGCAATGCAAAAGCATACTTGCCAGTACTGCTGGATGATCTACACTGTCAGCTCACGGAGCTCACAGTTGACGTGCCAGACGAGGCTCTGGCACGTACAACGCAGCTGATATGCCAAACGAGACTCCGGGTACATACGATGAAGCTGTACACTGAGATGGAAGTGACACACGCCATCCTACGCAGACACGCAATTCTCACATACAAGCAAATGTGAGATGGCACACATGACACAGAATTTAATCACTCGTAATTACATAGCACAGTGATGAAGAAAAATTGTCGGATGGTGAGAGAAAAATAACACGCGAGCCATTGCACGAAGGTTCGGCTATGAGATATACAGTACAAGTCCAAAATTGTAACGAAACTACGCACTTTTACATGATGTCGTTCACATGCGCAGGCGAAAGGGTTGGGCATTCCATCCAACGTGGCTGGGGTCCTCGAAAATGGCAGTGTGATTAAGAAGCCAGACATGGCGGCGAACGCGAATGAATAAGTGAGCAATGTCGGGACCTAAGATAAAGCAGCCTACACGAAAAGTTAACGAGTCATCCACCCTTATGCAAATTGAAACGCGCGCCCGCAATGCCGAAACAGAGCCGGCTCGTTTGTGACTGTTGGAGAAGAAATAAAGAGATATTACGCAGATGAATGGCCTCTTCAAAGGTGGGTTCCTGCGGTCATCATCAGGGCTAAATTTCAATTTGTGTTTTTGCTCGGCGGGCGGGACGCCGACCACAGCGCCTCCCGTGGCGCGGTACCGAAGCACCGACCCCGATAAATCTGCCACAGGCAGGTAATTACACAGCAGCCAATCCCAGTCGCCGTGACAGGGCGCCTGCGGCGCCGCTGCGGCCGCGCTCTCGACCAATCACAGCGCGCAACGCGGCGAGCCGTTATGGCCGATGATGATATCCCGCGGTCGATCAACCCGCCAGGTGATAATTTCTCTTTTCGATAATGAATGGTCCACGCCGTGTGGATTAATACGCTTGTATCTCAATGGCTTACGCTTAGAAATCGCTGCGTGATGATATAATAGGGAGTTATCCCTAAGATGTTGCCGATAACCGCAATGCCAATGTTCAATAACAATGGGCCGGTCGACAAGTAAAAGCGAACGGGCGGGCAGCTGCGATTGCCAGCTGCTACCCGGAAGAGTGGCTTCTCATGCATGCTCACGACATTTTCAGGACTTGTCCACACCTTTGCAGCAGGTGAGTATTTCAGGTTGTTACTCTTGTGAGTTGTAGCTACCGACAATTTGGCGACATGCTACAAGCCAGCACACCCAGACTCGTGAGCTGAGGTGGAGCTTTTGTTGGTAGGCGCCATTGTTGGAGACCTAGCGGACCTGGAAGGGTTCTGGGCATCCATGTTCGGGGCACCACCATCTTTGCATTGGCCCCACTAAGTTCTTGCTCTCCTACCATGGGACCCTATGGGGTGAACACCGCCATTACCAAACAAACTAATGTAACTTATTGACTCCATGCAGTGGGATCAACCAATAATTGTCAAAGTTCTCCATTCATGCAGTCGGGTTTCATTACACTTCGGTTCTTTTGAGCCTTCGCAGATGATTCGTGCCAACGCAGCGGAAGGCTGTGTCGGCGGGTGTGCATGGAGCTAATCCGCCGAAGTTTCGCACCACTTCAAATGTCGTCAGGCAGCATTCACAGTGACACGGTGGAATGCTAGGGACAAGCGCGCACCCACCCTGCGATTCGTATTGCCTACCGTAGCCTAGTGTTCACCGCTAAAGTGTCAACAGCTGTTTCGAGGTGGGAGACACGGCATGGATCTGAAGCCATGTCTTTCCACCCGACGCTCACGGGGGTTATCGTTGCAACTGATGAAAAGCCGCGTTAGACGTTCCTCTGCCATTGTGAGCGTTGCCAGGGTAGGGGAGACTGGAAGCGCATTCCCTCCACACTTTGAGAGGTTAACTCTACGTCTGTGGGTTGCATGGAACGAATCGGCCGAAGCCCCCTCGTCTCCGCCATCCGAAAATGTGTGGCCGCGCCGGCGTCTGCCCCTGCGTTTCCCGCAGTCACCGCCGCCGGCGCCGGGGGCAGTCGCCGTGTCCCAGCTGGAATAGTCCGGCAGGTGTACGTAATGGCAGCGCAGCGTCGAGGGGATTGTGGTCGGGAAATTGCCGCGCTGAAAGCTAACAATTGCTTCTGCAAGCCTCCCCAACGAACTCACAGAAGTAGTAGGTCAGAATAACTGTGTTCTTTTTCGGCAGACTTATGAATGGCCACACTGTTTTGCGAAACATCGCGTGGTGAATCTCTCCAGGCCGTGTGCACTTTGACGTGTGGTTGTGTGCACGCCCACGACATTATCCAGGTGATATTCCAGCACGGGAAGTTTAGACGTACGTCGCCACACCGGACTGCGTCGAGTTCGACGTCGGAGCATGGTTCCCTCCAACTCGGCCTTCGCCTCAGGCTACGCCCTAAATGGCGCACTGATTACCAACGGTTGCCATAGCGACAGCGAGCCGTCAACAGTGGGCTATCGGCACTGCGTCAACACGATTTGACAGTAATTAACTCGCATCTGGTTTTATTTATCCATTGATAACTAACAGCCGTCTGGCGGTTACACATCTCTTGATTTGTTCCGTGCAATTTATTTAGATTTCCTGCAGGAAATACTGAAACTTGCATCGCCCTTAAATGAACCATCAAGGTACCTCTTGGTGCCTGGGTCATTTAATTTATGTCGTACTGTACGTCGTACGTTTGAAATGGAAATATATGTAGCAGGCAGTCACCATTCGTGTGCATATTACACGAACACAGGGGATGAAATGGTAAATATATGGGGTGGTGCATCATATTGCACCAGAACTTCGGGTACATACTCGTAGCATCTAAGTCCACATCGAATATTAAATATTGAAAATTGTATACAGCCATCAAGCCTTTCTTTACATATAAGGGATGCATGTCAGGTCATGTATGCTAGAAAGGGTGCTGCACAAAACTACCAAGCCTATCGGTTAGCTAGGAAATTTATAATATGAGATGCTCATGACATTATATGCGTAGTCACTCAAGCAAGTAGTGACATGGTTATGATGCTTAAAAGTCAAGGTGCTGGAGAGTTAAAAACAGGGCTGGAAATCTCTCACGAAGCCATGGAGTTGAAGTCCTAATTTTCAACAAATATTTTAGATTGCATATAAAAATGACCACTTAGCATTGACAGGGTACCAAGCCAGAGGATCCAGACCCTAACCCACGACCCACTCTGGATTTCTAGCTATGGTTAAACGTGAACAAGTCTTCAGTGAAAGAGTGATTGATCAATGAAATAGGCTGCGTGTTGATGAAGTCGTTCAGAAATCTTCTCTTTGACTTCTGAGTTGTAAAGGAGTCGGAGAAGAATTGATGTGCATGGGGTGGGATTGATGTTAGTAGGTGTTTTAGATTATGCTAGTAACATAGTGGAGAATTATACTAGTTACCCAGGTGTACCCCGCGGTGGATTGAGTGGCAGCTTTTGGGCGTAAGACGTTGAAGAGACGTGTCATGTTTGCATAGAGAGGTGGGTGATCTCTTTACAACTCAGGATATGTTTCGGGAGGCCAGTCCCTTTTCTCATATGTTATTTTCCATTTGTGGGATTGACCCAGATGTGCCTGGGTGGCTCTTATTGAGTTGGAAATCTTGATGCTTTGCTGACATTACGACCACACCCAAGCTAATGCAATGGCAAAGCTGACTGGTTACCTTCGGGTTCGATCCTGACTCGACTTTTATGGGTAATGATAAGACGAAGATAACGTTTTTTTGTTGGGGGGGGGGGAAGTATTCTACTCTCCGTGTTGCTATAGTGGTAATCAATAAGCATTCTTCTTGTTGCAACTGATAAAACAGACTGTCAGCTGACCGACTTGACCTGGGATTACCTGAGTGTATCACTGAGGTGTGTACCTAACTGGCACCGAATGTCCATCCTGTATGTGTTGGAAGATTATCTGTGTTCGTGTTGGGTTGAATCTATGCATGTGCATTTCGTTGGACAGAACGGCTGATTCAGTTTGTCTATGCAGATAAAAGGCAAGCAGATAATCAAGCATTACGATCGAGGTCGAGGTCCTGCTACTGCTCATTCGGTCATTGTCCACCAGTTGCATGCAACGATCGAGCCGAAGAACTGTGCTGGGAATCGGGTGAAGGTGGCGGTGGTAGACCCAATTTCAGCAAAACAATGAGCCACTCCTTTTTGCGGGGATTTTGATAATTCTTTTCTAGACTTCGGTATCATCCCGAACTTCGCTGGCGATTTCGTAGGGGATGTTTGTGATCCAGAGAAGGGCGCATTTATGAAGAACGTCGCCACCGCTGGTGTCTCTGGGCGCGGGCCCGCCTGGGATAGAAAGCGACCACGGGCCTACTCTTTTGACATAGCCGTCGTTCCTGCGCCCCTGGGATTGGACAGCACCTGGAAGCTAAAGGCCGTGACGCCCCTGCTTTTTGGCGCGCGAATTACACCAAAAAGGACATGTCGAGAAAAATCGAACTATAAATGCGTACTTAAGCCATTAGCTCGGCTGCCACAGCATGTAAGAAAGTTATCTAACAGCTCAGATGACATCCTCTCTCGACCTAGAGAACCCTTCACAAGCTCAGAGTCCCTTTTCCAAGCTCTGATGACCCTTTTGTGTCTCAGAAGGTCCTCTCACAGCCCCAAATTTTATTTCTCTCTTATGGCTCTTTTGCGGCATAGAGGAGCCTCTCCCGGAATAGATGGCCTTTGCTGGCTCGGAGGGCCATTTCCAATCTCAGAGGATCCTCTTCCACCGCAGAGGGCCCTCGTTGCTCTTGAGGCTCAAAGGGAAGCATGCATTTATATTTTGTGATATATTTAGACCTTTGTGTCGGCCATCTATCGAATAATTTTTTTTTCGTGCTCGGTGAATGAGCGTATTGCAGACGAAAATACCTGATGCTCTTGGACATTTTGAACTTAATTGCTCCTTATGATGCTTGGGAAATAGTGCCCGAAATCTAAATTCATCTGGTTATGAGGTGCTAGCAAAATAACGACGACATTTTGAGTTTAGCGATCATTTCCACTTCAGAGATCCGTAAAAGTAATGACCGAAATCCGGGGCGATTCAAATCGTGGGCGGGCGGGTGTGCTGGCGAAGGGCCGTACGACCTGAGGGATCCTGGACTCTGGTCCCTATACTCCTCCAGAGCAATCGCCAGTCCTGGTCCTGAACGCGTCAAGTGACACGTGGTTCATTGCCGCTTTGGTTAGCTGTTACATTGAGCGGCTGGTGTGACAGCACATCGCCAAATGGAGCAGCAATTCGTCAGCTCTTCAAGGGGACAAAGCTGACCACAAAGCAGGCGTCAGGTTTTGTGTTTCACAGCTGATAATGAGAAATTTGGAAAATCCGAACTCATCAAGAAGCAAAGTTCCCTTTTGTTGCTACGTCGGCTGATTTGCTGTCCGAGCATGCATCGCGCCGCTTCATCACGAGCAACAGAATGAGCCGTGAAGCGGCCGAGGCTCCAACCGTGCTACGCCGGTCTCGGACAATGACGAGCCGAACAGCGTGCGGATACCCCGAGAAGCCTTTCATCACGCTTCTGTGATGTTCTCCGCTTCAGGAAGACCAAACACACCACTGGCGGAAGTGGCTGCCGCCGGCCGCCGCTAACGATCCGGATGGCATTCCGGGCCGGCGGAACGACCCGTATGCGCGCGCCGACAACGCCGTTAGCAGCTAATGCTGCCATCATCGGCGGCTCGTGCAAATCCGGCCGGCGAGAAGAGAGATCGGCCAGGCCGAGTGGTGCAAGAGTCGGGCTTAATGCCCATTCATCCATCACGACACCAACGATGTGCCCAAGTCTCGCGAACATCGTAATTTCTCCTTATAGCACCGCAATTCGCCCAATGTCGTTATTCGTAATCACTGGGTAAGTCTTAACCCGTCCCGTCTCGGAGGGTCTTCAACCGCTCCCCTCAGGTTTTTCGCGGATAGCGGACGAACGGCGCGCGGCAGCGCGCCCAAATTTGGCATACCTTTTTTCACATCAATTTGACATGCTGATTCAAACCTTTTAGGTCAGGTCATCTAGGGTCAACGAGTTAGTCAATGTCAAGTGAGGTCACCTCCAAAAAAGTTCAACAGGTCGTCACGGTTTAACTGATGCAAATATTTTTATGAAACTTTCAGCGTTTGCTTATCTTTACGGATGCAATAAAACGTACGAGTGGAACTTTTAATTTTTTCGTTTTTGACTACATAAATTTTGCGTATTGACCAAATTGCAGTTCCAATACAGGATTCTGGCTAAAGTAAGCATTTTTATTAGGGAAAGTTGACTTCCAACAACGTTTCTCGGTCTACTCTACCCATTGGAAAATGAAAATGAAAGAAAACTTGAAAACTCAAAACTTTGAAATTTTGAAAAAAATATTTTATTTTTTTATTTTTTTGGGGGACAAGAACAAATGATAGCCCTGGGCGATTTCGCTGTTCTTTTCTCATTCCAAATAAATTTTGTTTTTTATATATCCCCAAAATGAACTTCCCAGAGTAAAAAAACATAATGTAAGTCGTGAAAAGTCGTGAAAATCTAGCCCCCTGGTGACGTCACTTTTGGGGATTTTTTTTTGGAGGGGGGGGAACCGGACCCTACTCGTTGAGCGCTTTCCGATGACACCTCTTTCGTTTTCATACGATGCTTAGTTTGAATTTTAGAGCGGTCTTCAACCGCTCCTTCCCTCGAGACGGGGTGGGAGGATTTGACCGGAAAGACGGCGCGGGTTAATTTAGGCTTTGAGAATGCCGCTTAGTATGCGGAAAGCCTTATTACGTGTCTACGCAATGGCTCCATTCCAGGTATTTACGTGCGTGGGTCTCCGGTTATGCCTGGTTCATTCCTTACGAGGTCTTTTCAGAGTACATACCGATATTTATGTTTTCTCCCGACTAGGATGAAGAAGCAGCAAAACAGGCTTAGAGGTCATACTGCCCTCCCCATGCAATAATCACAATGTAAAATATGGATGTATAAATTGTTTTCTAATTAATCCCACCTCCGACTTAATTCATTACTTAATTCGTTCGTTCATTCGGTCACATTTCAGATCCAAGAGTGTCAAAAGTATCAACACTTTTCCAGCTTCTGGGGATCGTTTGTTCCTGACAACGCCACACGGAGGATGGCGCGCACTTAAGGTGATAACACGAGCACGCATCAGAAAATACCCCCTTTTAGTCCACCTAGGGAGATGTTAAACGTTCATCTCTCATCTAACCGGAACGCCGCGCTGGCATGAGCTTCAGATCTTTCTTAGGGCAACGGCAGTGTACAGCATGAGCATATTACATAGATCATGCATCCAGATCCATGCACAATCCACAGATGGGTCGAGGTCAGTTGGATAAAAATCAGAGCCCCCTACTCCGGCAGATGCTAATGTAGACGAACACATCATTTTGGCCACCAAGACATTGAGAGTCCCCCAATGATTTAAAGTTGCCCCTCTTTTGCCGTTTCAAATAATTGTGACCCTCGCTTCTATCACTGTTCGAAAACTATGCTTCTTTCTCTCTCTTTATAACTTTTTCTGTCTCTCTATGTCCTTCCATCTCTCTACATCTCTCTTCCTCTCTCTCTGTCTCTTTCTCTCTCTTTCTCGCTAGTCACCAGAACCTACTGCTGACGGTTCGCCCGTGGTCAGCACGCTAGCCAGTGACCACCCCCTGCCAGTCTCCCTCCAGTGTGTACCCCCGTGAGTGGTGTCGCTCCCCCTATCTCTCTAGGTATCTGGCTAGTCACCAGTACCTACCACTGACGGCCGTGACACCCGGCCGGTCTCCCTCCGGTGTGTACCCCTGTGAGCAGTGTCGCTCCCCCTCTCTCTCTAGGTATCTGGCTAGTCACCAATACCTACTGCTGACGACCGGCCAGTGACCACTCCCAGCCAGTCTCCCTCCGGTGTGTACCCCCGTGAGCAGTGTCGCTCCCCCCTCTCTCTCTAGGTATCTGGCTAGTCACCAATACCTACTGCTGACGGCCGGCCAGTGACCACCCCCAGCCAGTCTCCCTCCGGTGTGTACCCCTGTGAGCAGTGTCGCTCCCCCTCTCTCTCTAGGTATCTGGCTAGTCACCAGTACCTACTGCTGACAGGGGAGCGCCAGTGACCACCCCCGGCCGGTCTCCCTCCGGTGTGTGCCCCCGTGAGCAGTGTCGCTCCCCTCTCTCTCTAGGTATCTGGCTAGTCACCAGTACCTACTGCTGACAGGGGAGCGCCAGTGACCACCCCCGGCCGGTCTCCCTCCGGTGTGTGCCCCGTGAGCAGTGTCGCTCCCCCCTCTCTCTAGGTATCTGGCTAGTCACCAGTACCTACCACTGACGACCGGCCAGTGACCACTCCCGGCCAGTCTCCCTCCGGTGTGTGCCCCCGTGAGCAGTGTCGCTCCCCCCTCTCTCTAGGTATCTGGCTAGTCACCAGTACCTACCGCTGACAGGGGAGCGCCAGTGACCACCCCCGGCCGGTCTCCCTCCGGTGTGTACCCCCGTGAGCAGTGTCGCTCCCCCCTCTCTCTAGGTATCTGGCTAGTCACCAGTACCGCCTGACCACCCCGGCCGGTCTCCCCGGTGTGTCCCCCGTGAGCAGTGTCGCTCCTTTCTGGCTAGTCACCAGTACCTACCGCTGACGGGGCGCCAGTGACCACCCCCGGCCGGTCTCCCTCCGGTGTGTGCCCCCGTGAGCAGTGTCGCTCCCCCTCCCTGGCTAGTCACCAGTACCTACCACCCCCGGCCGGTCTCCCCCCGGTGTGTGCCCCCGTGAGCAGTGTCGCTCCCCTCTCTCTCTAGGTATCTGGCTAGTCACCAGTACCTACCGCTGACAGGGGAGCGCCAGTGACCACCCCCGGCCGGTCTCCCTCCGGTGTGTGCCCCCGTGAGCAGTGTCGCTCCCCCTCTCTCTCTAGGTATCTGGCTAGTCACCAGTACCTACCACTGACGGCCGGCCAGTGACCACCCCCGGCCGGTCTCCCTCCGGTGTGTGCCCCCGTGAGCAGTGTCGCTCCCCTCTCTCTCTCTAGGTATCTGGCTAGTCACCAGTACCTACCACCCCCGGCCAGTCTCCCTCCGGTGTGTGCCCCCGTGAGCAGTGTCGCTCCCCTCTCTGGCTAGTCACCAGTACCTATGCTGACAGGGGAGCGCCAGTGACCACCCCCGGCCGGTCTCCCTCCGGTGTGTGCCCCGTGAGCAGTGTCGCCCTCTCTCTGGTATCTGGCTAGTCACCAGTACCAGCTGACAGGGGAGCCCACCCCCGGCCGGTCTCCCCCGGTGTGTGCCCCCGTGAGCAGTGCCGCTCCCCCTCCCTGGCTAGTCACCAGTACCTACCACCCCCGGCCGGTCTCCCCCCGGTGTGTGCCCCTGTGAGCTGTACCCCCGTGAGCAGTGTCGCTCCGCTCGGCTCTGTCCAGCACGTCTCCCACATACCGGCCGCCAATAAAACCATTAAGCCGCGCCGGCCGGGCGTGGGAACGCGAGCCGGCATGCGCGTGTGGCGACACCGGGGCTGGCCGGTGACGCCGTAACTCACGGCCGGCGTCACGGCCGCGTCACGGCCGCGTCACGCGGCGTCACGCGCCGATCGCCGGCCGATAGCAGAGCCGGGCGACTGTGGTCGGCCTGTGGCCGCGCCTGCTCCGGCGGAAGCGGTCACGCCGTCGTCACGGCGGCGGCAGCATCTGCCGCCGCTTCTGACGAGACACAGTCGACAGTTAGACTGTCGGAACACTGTCGAAGCATCGTCGGGGTCATAGCAATAACATATTCGGAGCATTCACTATTTATCCGGCAACTCGACTGGTGATAAATACTAGGATACGATGTATGAGCATGCGCGAGAGCGCCCCCCCCAACTTTATGGGGGAATTTGGCCACTTTCCAGTCAACGTCATGTGGCTAGTGGCTAGAATAGGAATCGTAGTAGCGGCATATTCCCTTCCTTCTTGCCTGTACCTACCCCAGGCGTCTAAATGTAGGCATATTTCAGTGAATCCATTGCTTTCTTATTATGAAAAATAACAGTAATGTGTGCACAGAAACTCCCCTCGAGCTCAGATGTTCTATATTGCACTTATTTTTTTGCAAAAAAGGATTTACCCGTACAGATTGAAGTTATCCATCGGCTCGGAATAAACCTTTCCGATTCCTGGACTCGCTACGCCTGGACACTCACAATTCCTGGACTCGCCACGACCGGACACTCACAAATAGCTCAGAAACAACTACCCGGTTGTCTCGCTGATCTACATATATTAACCCACCATCTGTAGTGTCCATTTCCCATCGTTGCATTGTGAACATCTCTGATCCGCAGAGTGAGCTCTCCGCTGAAATGTAGACTACTCCACGGCGGTGTTAATTTTTCCGTTGCAGTGCCAACCTCTCATCATCATACAGTGTGCACCTCTAACTGTAGTGTGCACCTCTCACTGTAGTATGCACATCTTACTGTAGTGTCAACCTCTCACTGTAGTATGCACATCTTACTGTAGTGTGCACCTCCTACGGTAGTGTGTACCTCTTACTGCAGTGTGCATCTCTCACTTTAGTGAGCACCTCTTACGGTAATGTGCACCTCTTACGGTAGTGTGCACCTCTTACTGCAGTGTGCACCTCTCACTTACGGTAGTGTGTACCTTTACTGCAGTGTGCATCTCTCACTTTAGTGAGCACCTCTTACAGTAGTGTGCACCTCTCACCGCTGCAGTATGCGCCTCCATTTGCTGCAGCATGACCATCTCTACGCTGCAGTATGGCCATCTTTCCTCTCCTCTGGAGCATGATCCTATCTCCCCTGCAGCATGACCCTCTCTGCTCTGCAGCATGATCCCTTCTCCGCCGCAGCATGACCCTCTCTCCGCTGTGGTATGACCCTCTCTCCTCTGCGGTATGACCCTCTCTCCGCTGCAGCATGATCCTTTCTCCGCCGCAGCATGACCCTCTCTCCGCTGCGGTATGACCCTCTATTTGCTGTAGTATGACCACATGTCTGCTCCGCTGAGGCATGCCACTTCCAGCTGCATCATGACTCCCCTTTCTACGCCGCAATGTGATCATCTCTCTCCGCTACAGCACGACCCTCTCTCTCCGCTACAGCACGACCCTCTCTCCGCTAGAGCACGACTATCCACGCTACAGTACGACCTTCTCTCCGCTACAGCTCGACCCTCCCTCCGCTACAGCACGACCCTCTCTCCGCTACAGCACGACCCTCCCTCCGCTACAGCACGACCCTCTCTCCGCTACAGCACGACTATCCACGCTACAGCACGACTGTCCACGCTACAGTACGACCCTCTCTCCGCTACAGCACGACCCTCTCTCCGCTACAGCACGACCTCCGCTACAGTATCCCCGTTGCGGTGTGCACCGCTCTCTGTACGCCGCAGCCGTTGCCTATCGCCGCCACAGAAGTGCGCACTGCCGCCACCCAGTCGCTGCCCAGTAAATCTCGGGGGGCCGGAGCGACAAATTGGCCAGTGTCGGTCGCGTCGTGGCCGCCCCGACCCGGCGGCGAGGTGTTAAACGGACAATGAATTCCCAGCCTGGCCGTGTGGTCCCGTGGTCCCGCGTGGGAGCCGGCGCTGGGAAAGGTCGCGCCCGACCCGCCGCCAGACGGCGGTGGGCGGAGCCCTGTAAAGGTGAAATTGTCCCCCTGCCGTCGACTGTTCGATTGGTATGGCCGGATGGCACCTGTGGCATGTTTCTAATGTGACGGCTCGGTCCAGGCCGTGGCCAGCGACGTGACACATTGGGCGCGGACTGACCGAGGGCAATGGTGGTCGGCCTGTGCGTCACGTGATAGTCGCGGGGGTGTTCGTGTCACGGAAGTAGTGACAAGTTTGTTTGTTTGTTTGTTTGTTCGCCCTGTTTTCACTGAAAGAGAGGAAAGGCCAAGCAAAGCGACTACATTTGGTGGGGAAGATCCAATAAGACTGGGATAGAGCACTAACACATCTATCTTTTGGTTAGAGGATGCCTTGGAAATATGTACGGGAAACACACAGTTGTTTTTGTCAGGAGGAATCCATGACCCGGCTGACTTAATCATCACAAAATATTCTCACAGGAAAATAGCCAGCGCAAGACTATACACTTGTCGCTTAGATACGTACGGCTCCAGTGCATTCCACGGCCCAGAACTTCCTCGTAGGTAGGCAAGGGTTCATGGTGTATGTGGATATTTCAGCAATAGCAAGCAAACAACAGACACCGGTGCCGGGTTGGAAACCTGCGACGTACGCCGTGACAGGTAAACAGACGTGCCTGGCTTCCGTGATACCATGTACTGGGGTGGGACCAGGGGAGCAGCTGCAGATGGCTCCAGTTGATAACTTTTGCACTTGGTGGAAGCAGAGGTGGATCCAGGAGGGGATGGGGGCCGTAGAGGTGACAACCCCTTTGAACTACACACTCGAATGGCATCTCAGATGGAAATGGCGCGCTCCTCTGAGAAGGTTCATTGCACCCCCTCCCACCCACCCAACCCCGCTCAACGAGATTGTCGATTGAAGGTGGTCCTCCGAGTGGAAAAGGAGTTCATGTGGCAAACTTGAGCATCCCCCATCGCTCAACATATTCTTCAGCCGAAGGCGCCCTTCCTGATAAAAAGGCATTTGTTCAACATTACGCCCCTTAACAGTGTCGACAGTACGTGTCGTATGTCCCTCAGCGGTGGTGTCGATAGTGCGTGTCGTATGTCCCTCAGCGATGGTGTCGACAGTACGTGTCGTATGTTCCCAGCGATACTTATATGTGCTATCCGATTCTTCTGTTCGTATTTTGCGAAACATATGGGTTCATCACGAGTAAAATACAGCTGCGTGCCTTGTTCGCGTGCAACTTCCATTGATTCACAACTTTTCTCTCTCCGATCTATCATATTTCATGCACAAGGTGGCAAAATGTTCGGCTTTCTGCGATTAAAATAGCAATCGGGCATCGCCTGGGTGAAGGTAGCATCAACCGTCACTCATGCTTCGGAGAGTCACTCATGCCTCGGAGAATTGGCAACTGCTAGACAGTGGCATGTTCTGTCCGTATCACCGTCAAGGACTTGACAACTGCGAGATGGTAGCTTGTTCTGTCCATATCACCGTCAATGAATTGATAACTGTCGGACGGTACAATGTTTTTTTTTCTGATCACCGCCACGGAATTAATAAGTGCCAGATGCTGACACGTTTTTTTCCCCAAGGCATCTCTAAAGCAGACGGAAGGTCAAATTTTCCGAAATGCGGGCTTGGGTAAATGCACCCAAGCCGTACACTGACTTCCGTAGAAATCCTTCGATATGTAATTTGACCTAGGGTTGTGGCATGGACAATCGCCAAGATTAGGTAAAGAACACATAGTTCACCCAAATAGTGACGTAAGCATAGTCCAAGTGCTTCCAGAATATTTTTTTTAGTTCCTAAATGGTCAATGCATAACCCGACTGCAGACTGTAATGATGTTTTAGAATGCACACTTTGTCGAAAATTCACCAAAGGTCAACACAGCTCAACATTGTCGGTTCACTTTCATAAGGTCATCGGGTGCATCATATGGTGTGACGTCTCACAACGCCAAATGTCAACAATCTGACAACTGCAGTAAAATGACCATGGAGCCAACACTGCTCGAACAAAAATGCATCGAACTAGCCTTCATCAATGACGTCATAAATTGATGACCTGACGTGACCTAGGTCTGCGAAGGACGTACCATCAATCATGCCAAATGGCGGGCCTTGTTACGCGACCTCTCCGGGGATTCACGAGCAAACCGCGCGCGCGGCGACCCACCCGAACGGCGAAGGCGCCGAAGGTGCCGGTGCGAGACTCGTTGGTGACCGAGGCCTGGAGCCAGGTCCGGAAGAGCGCGGCGTGCGCGTGGGACCGCGACGCGCGGCGAGCCGTAAACAGACGAGACGCCAATTACACACGCGACACTGTGCGGACCACCTCCGCTCTCGGCACGCCGTAAAACCATTACGGCGCGACATCGCCTCATCTGGGACCTCCAACAGCTTCATTTTAGTGTTTCCCACGGTGCGCGCGGCGCGTTCTCGCCGCGACAGGTCGGCAGCCACTTGGCCGATCCGACACTGACTGTGTCCACCAGTGGAAGGGCTCTCCAATGGGAGTGCCTGCCACTGACTGTGTCCACCAGTGGAAGGGCTCTCCAATCGCAGGATCTGCCACTGTGTCCACCAGTGGAAGGGCTCTCCAATGGGAGTATCTGCCACTGAGTGTGTCCACCAGTGGAAGGGCTCTCCAATGGGAGTGTCTGCCACTGTGTCCACCAGTGGAAGGGCTCTCAAATCGCAGGATCTGCCACTGACAAGGTGCCTAGTGTCAGGCTCATGCATAGGTACCGTGCCACTTTTTTCGGCAATGCTGGCAGGTGGCAATGACTGTGCATCTTCCAGACATAGTAGAGGAAAATTGGCAGTGGGCTAAATCCTGCTGGGTGGATATGCGTGCACCCTTGAGATTTGATGTCCTTTGAGCCTACCGGCATGCAGCCCAGTTCGAGGAAGCTTTGGCCTACAGATATCATAAGCCCACAGAATTAGAGGGCTTGGTCTTATATATATATATATATATATATATATATATATATATATATATATATATATATATATATATATATATCAATGAACTCCCATATTAATTTAAAGTGTCTTGCACAGTCACATTTGGAGAAAAAGTGCTTAATTTTGCGGGCATCACAACCCGTTCGCGGTGCTTCAATGTGCTCTCTCCGTGGGTCTGTTATTTCAGTATTCCACAGAAACTGGGATTTCCCGCATAGACGAAAGATCGGTGTTGTCATAGTTTCTCCCCAGCAAGCTCGCAGCAGCAGTGGGCGGCTTGCCAACCTGTGGAAATTGTACGATGACCACTATTACCCTGAATTGGAAGAGCAATCACCGAAATAGCCCCGTGGGAAAACTGTACCACTCAAATTCCCCGCCACTAGGTCGCGTGCGGTTTGTTGGACATTTGCTAGAGAGTTGACAGGTCTCCATCCAGTACCCAGTTCATTATATTCCGTTCCTATGCGTACGGCAGTAACCTAGGTAAGAGATAGCATCTGTTTGGTAACCAAATCTTCAAACAGCGAAGCTCTAACGATGCACCAATGGCGCAGAGGCTTCCGCGGTGTGGGGAGAGAGATGCAACTTGTTAGCAGATTTCTTGAATACGACGGCGCTGAAAGTATTGCTTGACATACCCAAAGACATGGAGCATGACCACTAATTGCATCCGTTTTCCTATCATCTCCCATACTCAAAATATTGCTGCTGCTTGCCCTCCCCGTATCTGACATTCCCCATACTCTAGCTAACTTTGTCCCCGGCAGAGTCGTCGCCATTGGGTTCATCAGATAAATCCACTCGGTAATACCACATTTTTGTTGGACCGGCCAACATGCCCATAATTCTAATTCCGACAGCGAACACCTATAACTTTACTGAAAGCATTAAGGTTGTAGACACGTAGCCAAATGGAAAACCTCTGACATACGTGGCGAGGACAGCACAAAGATTGACTTGGCGAACGTCAGAAAGAAAGCCTCAGTCATCGGCCAAGTCACAAAGATGTGAAACATGCTATTTCCGAGTTGCGTGCGAACTTTCTTTGCTCATCTTAAGCATGAATGCCGAAGAACATTATGCAATGTATAATGTTGAATAGATGTAATACACTTGGTTTATTATCGGCATTTGTGTAGTGCTTCTTTCGACGAATCGGATGATAGTGGTCGGATAATCGAACGAGGGTGGGGGAGTGGTCCAGGGGTAAGGTCTTCAAACCGAAACGTTTCGGGTTCGAGACCCACCTGTCACTACTCCTCGCCAGCGGTCAACCGGCCAGCGCCGTCAATCGGCCAGCGACATCAACCGGCCAGCGATGTGAGTAACCAGCGACGCCATGTGACCACAGTCGATGCGTCGCAAAACCAATAACCACCGCTACTACCACCTTAGTCCATGGCGAGAACGACGAGCCATACCTTTGACATACCTGACGGCGACGCAGACCGCATCGACTTGCCAGCGATACATTGCCGTTACCCAAGTCCTCTTGGACACTGGACAGGCCGCATGATTATGTAGCTATTACACAGACGGCATCATTATTGTCATAAATGCCTGCCATTTCGACCAAACCATCGCACAAACTCAAACTGTCTTTGCATACTATCGTGGTTGTAACCGCTGCGAGGAGGGGTCTAGGGGGGACATGCCCCCAATTTTGGAAATGGCCAATCGTCCCCTCAAATTTTTTTCGTGTCCTCTAAGCTATTTGAGTATCATCACCACAAAATTATACTTAATCATTTATAAAGTGAAAATACATATCCAAGAGAATCACCAAAAATACTAAAAGCCGATGTAGCCAATCAACGAGTTTCACAGGCTCATCGTCTCAACACCTGTCGTCAAGAAATCTCCGAATGGTAAATCAGCAAACGTTAGAAATTTCTTCCTCCAGGCCATTCAGAATGACATGAATCTTGGCCATCTTCTGTCTTCGCTTGGGTGGAAAATTGCGCTCTGCTAGGCGACAAATTATCTCTGCATTATCTCAAGGCTTTATGCGTTTTAAGTTACACTGCCCTGCTCATATATTGATATATCTTGAACAAATGCGACTCTGATCTCCAAGACTATTCAGGGAAGTCATGAGCAGCCTCAAGCACGCACGTCCAGTAGACGTATTCGTATTCGTATTCAGCGACGAGTTCGACAAAGGCGTATCTGTATTGGCATCGATATTCAGTGAAGGGCTTATGATGGTTCGAATCAATAGCCACAACTGCTTGTACTGAACACCTTGGAAGAATCTACAGATGTCTCGCATTACCACTTTAATGGTCAAGGTTCAACATAAGCCAGTTTCTTCGGTCGCCTCCAATTTTTTTTTTGTTTTCACCCAAGCCTGCCCAAATCTGGTATCAATCAATAGCCTGTGGCGACCCATCCTGCAACATTTAAAATCAGTACCTGTCAAGGTCAAATTTCTAGGTCAAAGGTTAGCTTCATTTATTCGATGGCGATATTGGAGCGATATCGACCGAACGCGAAGTTCGGTTGCTATCGCTTCAATTTCCATCAAATGGTCGTAATTCTACATGGTTTGCGATGCAGTATCAGAAAGCTAGGCAATCGAAATTCTTTTTTATCAAGGACAAAGGCCAAACTGATCCTTCGGTCGCCTATTTTTCGTTTTCGCTCAAACCTAGCCAAATCTGGCATCAAGCATAACCCGTGGTGACCACCCGTGTAACATTTCAAACCGGGACATGTCCATGTCAAACATTTGATTGAGTTCTTCGATGACCTCGAGCTTCGCCGCTATGGCTTCAATTTGCATTATGTGGGTGCCATTCGATGTGGCTTGCCGTACAGTATCAAAATATTGATATATCTAAATAATTTCACAGGTGTCCAAGGTCCAGTCTGTGTACAATGGTTGAGTGTAATAGTAATAGTAGGATCAAATCTGTTTGCATTTACAGCCGTTGTGATAGCAGGCACTCATATCCTGTGACTAGGAGCTCCCCAAGAAATCTGTTGTTCCAAGGGAACCTACTCGGACGGCGCTATCTTCGTTGCTTTTTAATTGACGCCGCCACTTCGCTGTTCCGGACATATAGGATTTTATTCTATCAAACTGTCTACTTTCCTCTTAAAAATGAAAAATTCGAGCGGGTACATTGGAACCTTTTCAGAGGGACACCACCTTCCTTGTGGGGGTACGTGCCCTCAGTACCACACCGTTTATCCACCCTGGTTATCATTGCATCGAAATATGTGCCCGTATAACAAGAAAGCGTGGGAAAGGTTAGGAAAATATAGTGTCCATATTTGTTACCATAGTCCAATATTTTATGTTTCTCCTGCTACAAGACAACGTTCAATATACTTACAGCATTGCTGTATGGTGATCATGAAATCGCGTCCAGCACATACGACATAAAGTACGACATAAAGTTCATAGGCAGTGATAGGTAGTGAAACTTGCTAATTTCGGCGGAACTTTTAGTTCCTAAAATATCAATTTTAACAATTTTAAAACTGAAAAATTGAAATACATTGGACATTTGATTAACATGGCTGAGACATTAAAAAAGTGGCTGAATTCGAGGGATTTTGTGTGTGTATAGGGAGGGGACTAGGCCACTCTATCCTGTTCAAACTTATCACGCCCCTGATTTGTCCCCCCCAATTTACAATCCGTGGTTACACCCATGCATATTATCATCCGATTTGGCAAAAGAAGTACCAAATGCCGATAATAAACCAAGTGTATTACGCATATTGAATATGGATCACATGTATCACCAAACGTCCTTTATTTACGGAATAAATACAATAAGATACAAAATCCAACAAGCAAGTTCGGCACCACGGACCACCCCGGTATCACGCCGCTGAGCGACTTGTGACGCGGCACTATATTCTCCGCTTGATGAGCTTCTCCAGCCGATGTATGCGGCCGGCCTCATGCTCGGGACTGCCGCTAGGGGCGCTGGCGGCGGCCGGGCCGCCCGGCCTGGTGCCGCGGAACACCTCCAACAGCTGGTTCTGCTCCGTCCGCCGGACACCCTGCGGGCCAGGTCAGGTCAGACCACGTGACTTCCTTGTCGGCGCAGCACACCGGTCAGCGGGTCAAGTCAAGTGAAGTCAGGTCCAGACAAATCGGAAATTGGCCAAGCACTGGCAGCAAAAAAAAAAACACTTCGGAGGACAGATTAGGCCACTACTATGTATACGGCGTGGCGTACTACGTTTATCAGATCAAGCGAGGTCACTGTTCTACCCACAATCACACTGAATGTCAGTTCATGTCAGGTCAAATCCCCAATGGCTGATGTGCTCCGTCTGCTGCACTGCTGAAGTTAGGCCAGCAAGTCAGAAGGAATGCGTTTGTGACGTAGAAAACAGCAATCCACGTTCGAAGCGGAACACATCAACCGTCACAAACATACACCTGTGCAGAGTAGAGCATAACTCGGATTGAATACCTGCACGGATATCCGTTTGGTACGGATAACGGAACAGATGGGAAAGATTTTGGCTAAGCTTAACTGATACGGATTGGATGACGGATTGGCCCTGAAACCTTTTCCGTTGAAATGTAAATTCGGCAAATGATCGCATTTCCTTCTGTTTCAGATTACAGCCTTCCACAATAAAATGTTGGGAATAACCGATGCTGCCAGTTTTATGCCTGACAAAAACATATGACACAACTGACTATCAACTTCATTGGCTTGCTTATTCTCGCACAATGTCAAGCACATGCAGAAGTAGCTTCAGCTGAGTTTATTCCACGGTTCCATCCAGTCCCAGTCATCATCAGACTTTTATGGAATCCAAATAATTATAATCACACTGTTAGCATTGAACTTGTAGATAGATCATCTAAAATCACATTCAGCAACCCATGAGTCCACATGTGGCTATATTTTTACCTAAGCAGAAATGCCTAGACCAATTAGGTTTATCACGCACAACAGTCCCACCGCACATGTAAAGTGAGCCAAATAAATATGTCAAATTACGATCCGACGACAGCACGCAGCCAGTAATCCAAGGTGTGCAATATAATTGTAGGGCACCACAGTGCAGCACCATGGAAAGTGAGTTAGGTATCGTGGTTTTATGGTCATTAACTGGTATGGTTATATAGTGCGCACAACCACCCTGGAGAGTGAGTTAGTTGTCAGGACTTTAGGGTCACAAACTGATAGTATTGTACAGTGCCCACAAACATCCTGGAGAGTGAGTTAGATAATATTACTTTATAGTGATAAACAGTGATTGCTATGTAGAGCCTGCAAGCACTCTGGAGAGTGAGTTAGTTATTATGGCTTTAGGGTAACTAACTGATATGGTATATAACGCCCACAAGTAGCCTGAAGAAGAGTCGCCTATGGTCCCCTTGTGACTGTCTGGACACCCACGATAGCGTGTGGAGGCATAACGCATACAACCGACTGGGCCACTCGGAAATCTATAACCAACTTAAACGAGAGACACCAGTGACCCCAGGGTTCATCTCAAGGACACGCCTTACATGGGAGATTCGTCGGCCAATATCGCTGATGTCTTCACGGGACTGACAAAATCAATCGGAGTCTGAAAAAAAATAAATAGCTATGCTCACCTTACAGCATGGGGTTCTGTGCTATAAATGGGAGCGTTCGATCAAGGGAGACCAATGAGGGTCGACCTCTAATCAACTGAGCTACTCCAAATCAAACTCCCCGGTGCGTTAATTTCGCCAGCACTGCGTGGGGGAGGCGATGGCTCACTGTGGGGGCTCGAGCCATGCAGTTCGCATGCTAAAAGAGTCTGTTGTTCTCATCATCAACCAATGACAATGAGGGACGAGCACCAAGTAACGTATTGGTAGCGCCATCTATTCGCCATTGTTTGCACTATGAGTTCCGCCCGAAGTCCCTCATGAAGATGGCGCAGGGTGGAAAGAGGCAGCTGGACACGAACGTGATTCGTGGCGTGGCGGATGCCCCCCCCCCCTACGGAAAACACTTCGTAGATCGTTTCCAAACCTGGGGTGCCGGCATCCACAGGAAGTGCTGAAGTCGACGTTAATGGGTACTAGAATAGGGATTGTGTCATGTGCAATACGATATGTCAGGTTCGTTAGCAAAACGCATTGTACCAAAACACCGAAACAAAACCATCGGGCGGCCAGTGGACGGAATGGGTTACGTGCTCCCAACAGAGGTACCACGTATCAACGGATGCTTTTTGACACGGCCGTACTTTCAACGCCTTTCAGCGCGAATGCTATTACTGACTGATATTTGAGCCTGCGCATTCAACATCCAACACTCAGCTGCCCTTGCGCAAAATATAGCAAACTAACCTTAAAATATACACCGACTATTTGTATTGCAGCGAATTGTAGCATCCGTACTGTAGCAACTGCCGTACCTGTGACAAGATGGATGGGGTGCTAGACTGTCCAGGCCCGCCTACAGTGCGTGTTGGGCGTCGGAAAAGGTTAAGAAACGCTGACTTGGTAGGACTGGGAAGCTGGCGGATCCAGAATGGAAAAGCTGACTTAGCGTGACAGGGACGGGGAAGGTCCGGACCTAGAAGGTGGGAAAAGGCTAAGAAACACTGTCTTCCGAGCGTAAGGCAGCCAACACCGATGGCCCTGTACTCACGTCGGCGTCGAGGTGTCGGGTGCCTTCATGTCGAGCACCTTCTACAACTCTGCGGCTCCAGATCACACTCCGGCGGCAGTTCTGTTCCGTATTAACTAACCTTCATGTCGAGCACCTTCTACAACTCTGCGGCTCCAGATCACACTCTGGCGGCAGTTCTGTTCCGTACTAACTAACCTTCATGTCGAGCACCTTCTACAACTCTGCGGCTCCAGATCACACTCTGGCGGCAGTTCTGTTCCGTACTAACTAACCTTCATGTCGAGCACCTTCTACATCTGCGGCTCCAGATCTCGGCGGCGGCAGTTCTGCTCCGTACTAACTAACCTTCATGTCGAGCACCTTCTACAACTCTGCGGCTCCAGATCACACTCCGGCGGCAGGCGGCAGTTCTGCTCCGTACTAACTAACCTTCATGTCGAGCACCTTCTACAACTCTGCGGCTCCAGATCACACTCCGGCGGCATCTGGTTCCGTACTAACTAACCTTCATGTCGAGCACCTTCTACAACTCTGCGGCTCCAGATCAGACTCCGGCGGCAGGCGGCAGTTCTGTTCCGTATTAACTAACCTTCATGTCGAGCACCTTCTACAACTCTGCGGCTCCAGATCAGACTCTGGCGGCAGTTCTGTTCCGTATTAACTAACCTTCATGTCGAGCACCTTCTACAACTCGGTGACATCAGACTCCGGCGGCAGTTCTGTTCCGTACTAACTAACCTTCATGTCGAGCACCTTCTACAACTCTGCGGCTCCAGATCAGACTCCGGCGGCAGTTCTGTTCCGTACTAACTAACCTTCATGTCGAGCACCTTCTACACTCGGTGATCGACTGGCGGCAGTTCTGCTCCGTACTAACTAACCTTCATGTCGAGCACCTTCTACAACTCGGTGACATCAGACTCGGCGGCAGTTCTGTTCCGTACTAACTAACCTTCATGTCGAGCACCTTCTACAACTCTGCGGCTCCAGATCAGACTCCGGCGGCAGGCGGCAGTTCTGCTCCGTACTAACTAACCTTCATGTCGAGCACCTTCTACAACTCTGCGGCTCCAGATCACACTCCGGCGGCAGTTCTGTTCCGTACTAACTAACCTTCATGTCGAGCACCTTCTACAACTCTGCGGCTCCAGATCAACTCCGGCGGCATCTGTCCGTACTACCTCGACGGCGGCAGTTCTTTCCGTACTAACTAACCTTCATGTCGAGCACCTTCTACAACTCTGCGGCTCCAGATCACACTCCGGCGGCAGGCGGCAGTTCTGTTCCGTACTAACTAACCTTCATGTCGAGCACCTTCTACAACTCTGCGGCTCCAGATCACACTCCGGCGGCAGTTCTGTTCCGTACTAACTAACCTTCATGTCGAGCACCTTCTACAACTCTGCGGCTCCAGATCAGACTCCGGCGGCAGTTCTGCTCCGTACTAACTAACCTTCATGTCGAGCACCTTCTACAACTCTGCGGCTCCAGATCACACTCCGGCGGCAGGCGGCAGTTCTGTTCCGTATTAACTAACCTTCATGTCGAGCACCTTCTACAACTCTGCGGCTCCAGATCAGACTCCGGCGGCAGTTCTGTTCCGTACTAACTAACCTTCATGTCGAGCACCTTTACAACTCGGTATCGACTCCGGCGGCAGTTCTGTTCCGTACTAACTAACCTTCATGTCGAGCACCTTCTACAACTCTGCGGCTCCAGATCAACTCCGGCGGCAGTTCTGTTCCGTACTAACCCCCTTCACTGTGAGCACCTTCTACTCGAGATCAGACTCCGGCGGCAGTTCTGTTCCGTACTAACTAACCTTCATGTCGAGCACCTTCTACAACTCTGCGGCTCCAGATCACACTCCGGCGGCAGGCGGCAGTTCTGTTCCGTATTAACTAACCTTCATGTCGAGCACCTTCTACAACTCTGCGGCTCCAGATCAGACTCCGGCGGCAGTTCTGTTCCGTACTAACTAACCTTCATGTCGAGCACCTTCTACAACTCTGCGGCTCCAGATCAGACTCCG
Source organism: Imbricaverruca yamaguchii (assembly GCA_034440575.1). Classification (NCBI taxonomy): domain Eukaryota; kingdom Metazoa; phylum Arthropoda; class Thecostraca; family Neoverrucidae; genus Imbricaverruca; species Imbricaverruca yamaguchii. The sequence continues at coordinate 155,025 of JAOTOL010001622.1, forward strand.
GCGGCAGTTTCGTACTACTACTTATGTGACCTCAACTCGGATACTCCGGCGGCGTCTGCTCCGTACTAACTACCTCTGTAGACCTCACACTCGTATGACCGGCGGCAGTTCTCTCCGACTAACTAACCTTATGTCGAGCACCTCACAACTCGGGATCGACCCGGCGGCAGTTCTGTTCCGTACTAACTAACCTTCATGTCGAGCACCTTCTACAACTCTGCGGCTCCAGATCACACTCCGGCGGCAGTTCTGTTCCGTACTAACTAACCTTCATGTCGAGCACCTTCTACAACTCTGCGGCTCCAGATCAGACTCCGGCGGCAGTTCTGCTCCGTACTAACTAACCTTCATGTCGAGCACCTTCTACAACTCGGTGGCATCAGACTCCGGCGGCAGTTCTGTTCCGTATTAACTAACCTTCATGTCGAGCACCTTCTACAACTCTGCGGCTCCAGATCACACTCCGGCGGCAGGCGGCAGTTCTGCTCCGTACTAACTAACCTTCATGTCGAGCACCTTCTACAACTCTGCGGCTCCAGATCAGACTCCGGCGGCAGTTCTGCTCCGTACTAACTAACCTTCATGTCGAGCACCTTCTACAACTCTGCGGCTCCAGATCACACTCCGGGGCAGGCGGCAGTTCTGTTCCGTACTAACTAACCTTCATGTCGAGCACCTTCTACAACTCTGCGGCTCCAGATCAGACTCCGGCGGCAGTTCTGTTCCGTACTAACTAACCTTCATGTCGAGCACCTTCACAACTCGTATCAGACTCCGGCGGCAGTTCTGTTCGTACTAACTAACCTTCATGTCGAGCACCTTCTACAACTCTGCGGCTCCAGATCAACTCGGCGGCAGTTCTGTTCCGTACTAACTAACCTTCATGTCAGCACCTTCACAACTCGTCCAGCCTCACATAATACTCCGGCGGCAGTTCTGTTCCGTACTAACTAACCTTCATGTCGAGCACCTTCTACAACTCTGCGGCTCCAGATCAGACTCCGGCGGCAGGCGGCAGTTCTGCTCCGTACTAACTAACCTTCATGTCGAGCACCTTCTACAACTCTGCGGTTCCAGATCACACCCGGCGGCAGTTCTGTTCCGTACTAACTAACCTTCATGTCGAGCACCTTCTACAACTCTGCGGCTCCAGATCAGACTCCGGCGGCAGTTCTGCTCCGTACTAACTAACCTTCATGTCGAGCACCTTCTACAACTCTGCGGCTCCAGATCACACTCCGGCGGCAGGCGGCAGTTCTGTTCCGTACTAACTAACCTTCATGTCGAGCACCTTCTACAACTCTGCGGCTCCAGATCAGACTCCGGCGGCAGTTCTGTTCCGTAAACTAACCTTGTCGAGCACCTTCTACAACTCGGTGACATCAGACTCCGGCGGCAGTTCTGTTCCGTACTAACTAACCTTCATGTCGAGCACCTTCTACAACTCTGCGGCTCCAGATCAGACTCCGGCGGCAGTTCTGTTCCGTACTAACTAACCTTCATGTCGAGCACCTTCTACAACTCGGTATCACTCCGGCGGCAGTTCTGCTCCGTACTAACTAACCTTCATGTCGAGCACCTTCTACAACTCTGCGGCTCCAGATCAACTCCGGCGGCAGTTCTGTTCCGTACTAACTAACCTTCATGTCGAGCACCTTCTACAACTCGGTGCATCAGACTCCGGCGGCAGTTCTGTTCCGTACTAACTAACCTTCATGTCGAGCACCTTCTACAACTCGGTGCATCGACTCGGCGGCAGTTCTGTTCCGTACTAACTAACCTTCATGTCGAGCACCTTCTACAACTCTGCGGTCCAGATCAGACTCCGGCGGCAGTTCTGTTCCGTACTAACTAACCTTCATGTCGAGCACCTTCTACAACTCGGTATCGACTCCGGCGGCAGTTCTGTCCGTACTAACTAACCTTCATGTCGGCACCTTCTACAACTCGATCAGACTCCGGCGGCAGTTCTGTTCCGTACTAACTAACCTTCATGTCGAGCACCTTCTACAACTCTGCGGCTCCAGATCAGACTCCGGCGGCAGGCGGCAGTTCTGTTCCGTACTAACTAACCTTCATGTCGAGCACCTTCTACAACTCGGTGACATCAGACTCCGGCGGCAGGCGGCAGTTCTGTTCCGTACTAACTAACCTTCATGTCGAGCACCTTCTACAACTCTGCGGCTCCAGATCAGACTCCGGCGGCAGTTCTGTTCCGTACTAACTAACCTTCATGTCGAGCACCTTCTACAACTCTGCGGCTCCAGATCAGACTCCGGCGGCACCCACACAACCTTCAAAAACGGCGGCAGTTCTGTTCCGTACTAACTAACCTTCATGTCGAGCACCTTCTACAACTCTGCGGCTCCAGATCAGACTCCGGCGGCAGTTCTGTTCCGTACTAACTAACCTTCATGGACTTTACTATCGGCGGCAGTTCTGTTCCGTACTAACTAACCTTCATGTCGAGCACCTTCTACAACTCTGCGGCTCCAGATCAGACTCTGGCGGCAGTTCTGTTCCGTATTAACTAACCTTCATGTCGAGCACCTTCTACAACTCTGCGGCTCCAGATCAGACTCTGGCGGCAGTTCTGTTCCGTACTAACTAACCTTCATGTCGAGCACCTTCTACAACTCTGCGGCTCCAGATCACACTCCGGCGGCAGGCGGCAGTTCTGTTCCGTACTAACTAACCTTCATGTCGAGCACCTTCTACAACTCTGCGGCTCCAGATCACACTCCGGCGGCAGGCGGCAGTTCTGTTCCGTACTAACTAACCTTTGCGAGCACCTTCTACAACTCTGCGGCTAAACGACAGACTCCGGCGGCAGTTCTGTTCCGTACTAACTAACCTTCATGTCGAGCACCTTCTACAACTCTGCGGCTCCAGATCACACTCCGGCGGCAGTTCTGTTCCGTACTAACTAACCTTCATGTCGAGCACCTTCTACAACTCTGCGGCTCCAGATCACACTCCGGCGGCAGGCGGCAGTTCTGTTCCGTACTAACTAACCTTCATGTCGAGCACCTTCTACAACTCTGCGGCTCCAGATCACACTCTGGCGGCAGTTCTGTTCCGCACTAACTAACCTTCATGTCGAGCACCTTCTACAACTCTGCGGCTCCAGATCAGACTCTGACGGCAGGTGGCAGTTCCGTACTAACTAACCTTCATGTCGAGCACCTTCTACAACTCTGCGGCTCCAGATCAGACTCTACGGCGGCAGTTCTGTTCCGTACTAACTAACCTTCATGTCGAGCACCTTCTACAACTCTGCGGCTCCAGATCACACTCGCGGCGGCAGTTCTGTTCCGTACTAACTAACCTTCATGTCGAGCACCTTCTACAACTCTGCGGCTCCAGATCACACTCCGGCGGCAGTTCTGTTCCGTACTAACTAACCTTCATGTCGAGCACCTTCTACAACTCTGCGGCTCCAGATCACACTCCGGCGGCAGGCGGCAGTTCTGTTCCGTACTAACTAACCTTCATGTCGAGCACCTTCTACAACTCGGTGACATCAGACTCTGGCGGGAGGCGGCAGTTCTGCTCCGTACTAACTAACCTTCATGTCGAGCACCTTCTACAACTCGCGGCTCCAGATCAGACTCCGGCGGCAGTTCTGTTCCGTACTAACTAACCTTCATGTCGGCACCTTCTACAACTCGGTGACATGACTCCGGCGGCGGGGCAGTTCTGTTCCGTACTAACTAACCTTCATGTCGAGCACCTTCTACAACTCGGTGGCATCAGACTCCGGCGGCAGTTCTGTTCCGTACTAACTAACCTTCATGTCGAGCACCTTCTACAACTCTGCGGCTCCAGATCACACTCGGGGCAGGCGGCAGTTCTGTTCCGTACTAACTAACCTTCATGTCGAGCACCTTCTACAACTCTGCGGCTCCAGATCAGACTCTGGCGGCAGTTCTGTTCCGTACTAACTAACCTTCATGTCGAGCACCTTCTACAACTCTGCGGCTCCAGATCACACTCCGGCGGCAGGCGGCAGTTCTGTTCCGTACTAACTAACCTTCATGTCGAGCACCTTCTACAACTCTGCGGCTCCAGATCAGACTCTGCGGCAGGCGGCAGTTCTGTTCCGTACTAACTAACCTTCATGTCGAGCACCTTCTACAACTCTGCGGCTCCAGATCAGCACTCGGCAGGCGGCAGTTCTGTTCCGTACTAACTAACCTTCATGTCGAGCACCTTCTACAACTCGGTGACATCAGACTCTGGCGGCAGGCGGCAGTTCTGCTCCGTACTAACTAACCTTCATGTCGAGCACCTTCTACAACTCGGTGACATCAGACTCCGGCGGCAGGCGGCAGTTCTGTTCCGTACTAACTAACCTTCATGTCGAGCACCTTCTGGAATTCAGCGGCATCCGACTCGGGCAGCAGGCGACTGTACTGCTCCACGTAGTCGGCGGACCGCTCGTGCGGCGACATCACCACCTTGAGCAGCATCTCGGCTCGCGTCATGCCCTTCACCACGATCTTGGTGTAGCTGCCGGAGCAGGTCAGAGTCGGGTGCGGCGGAGGCTGTACACCATCCCGCGGTCAGTTCCTGGCACTTCACACGCCCATTGGAGGGGGCGGACTCTGTATATCAATCATGTCCTTATACCGCGAGCCCGGGCCGGGAGAGGCGAATTAAGCCCCTCCCAGAGATCTCGGGAACTACGAAAGCTGCGCACAAGTTGAATCGTAGAATACGGTTGTAGTCAACTCTCTGCATTATGTATTTGATGACCCCAAGGTCAATTCCTTCAGGATCGCGTAAAGTTCAGATCGGGCGACACACCACGCCGACGAAACCTCAGCGACCGTGAACGCTCGGCGACCAGGCGACCAGGCGGTCGGCCATTCTATACCCCAGAGGTTCCTATACTTCCAGACGTATTTCTAAAATTATTTTGCATACGACGCGGTCATCAATTTTTACCAGTCACAAAATATCATAATATATCCCTGCTCGTTGATGAGATACGTCGAAAAACAGGAATGGTGGGCGGATTTCACCAGCCGTACGGCGAGTGTTTAGCAAAAGCGCAACCGCTCGGCTCGTCAGTAAAATGGTTGGTCATTGGGTTTTTACGACACGTCGACCGTTGAGTTGTGCAGCGTCGTCAATCTCTCACGGCGATTGGCCGCGGAAGAAGGGTAGCGACAGGTGAGACTCGAACTCCACAATCTTTCGATTGTGAAACGGGCAACTTACCACTAGACTACTCGTCCCCGCTCAATTGACCCGTGTTCCGATTCGTAATGTGAATGCACGCAAAAATGAGACATACATTTCGCTACTAGAGGGCAGGGTCCATTGGCCACCTGCAGATCAAGCCCCAGCTACGTTTCTGCCCCGCAGATATGGATACTGGCAGTACTAGATCTCTGAGTGATCGTCGAGAAGCAGACAATTAAAGCAGAACAGTGCTGGGCAATATCACGGCAACGTGATCGACGATAACCAAGTCCTTTTGTCATGTCTTCGTCGGTGAAACTAGTACGACGATGGCCGGACACAACAGCACTGATGAGCGCTGTTACTCTGTTCCCTGGCAACCTATCTACACTGTTCGAACAACACGCGCCACGATGGTTCGTGTGTTTCGCCGCCAGGGACAGTGTCGCCCGGGTTATGTGCGTCTACTGACGGCTAGCTGCCAGGGATGCGCCATCGCCAAACACAGCCCACCCAAAATGTCGTCACGAAGCGGCCTGGCTCTTTGCATCACATGTGGACCCAGTTATGGACGCCTACTGAGCCTCCATAGCTTATGGTCGTCGATGGTCCGTCGATGGAACGAACGTACGTACACAGAGTGACAGATGGAAATTTCCAATAATATTTTAAATTATTGCAATCAGAGTTGTTGCAAAGTTAACATCATCACCATCGCCATCTTTGCAGCCTCTGCCCGCATTTTAACGTCTGGAAATGCAAACATATCCCAGTAGGACATACCCACATATTATACCTGATATATAACAATACATACTATATAATTACAATATATAATCAACATATTATAATCATATACAGAACTATACATCAATGAATATCAAGAATTAAAATATAATCAATATATAATAATCAACATACATCAAACATACATCTGCATATATCAAAGTGCATCCACATGAGTCCACATAACATGCATCTACATAACACGCGTCCACATGAGTCCACATAACATACATCCACATAACACGCGTCCACATATATGCATATGTATCCACGTATAACATATTCATCCGTCCATCCATTCATCCATCCATCATCCATTCATCCATCATCCGTCATCCATCACCCATCCCATCATCCATCATCCATCACCCATCCCACCATCCATCATCCATCCATCCATCCATACATGGTACTTGCTGCCGACCCGCACCAACCGAGTGCTGTCGCAGTCAAGTGAGCAGCAGCACGTATCGAACGAGCGAGCCGCCCGCCCACACCACCACCGCAACCGCAGAACCCCAGACAAAGGCACGCTAGCTCCCTCCCCCAGCGCGCCAATAGCCGCCCATACGACGTACCTGGCGGGAGCGCTGCGTTGCACCTGGCTCCCGAGAGATGGCAGGGCGAGCAGCTCCGTCTTGAGCGAGTGCGTGTCGAGCAGCAGCTGCTCCGCGCCAACCGTGCTCACCGGCTTGCACTTGTACATGTGCTGAATGAACTTTGGAATGAACGAGCTGCAACGGAAGACACGAGACGCAAAATAAGTCGCGGCCATCCTTAAATAAGACGGTTGAATGTTCGTGCTTGGCGCCTTAATAAAGGCATACCAATCATTGACATCAGAGTCCGAAGTGCGAGGTGAATAGGAAATGTCTTGAAAATACCGAGATATAGGTGTAAAACTGGGTGTATCTGTTCGGATGTGTGTGCGTGAGTGTGGTGGGGTGGGGGAGGGGCAGGTCACAAAGATCAAGGAGTGACAGACACCATTGCACAAGCTACACTGTCACACGCCCTTGCGGGACACCAAATTGTAAGTAAAAACGTCTTAACAGACAGAAACTTGGCACACAGCGCGAGGTGTGATGAAACGACAAGGTGCCAGATAAGATCATTGTGACAAAAGAGCACTCAACGTAAACTCACACATATCTCCTATGCAATATGCATATGCACCCATAGACCATAGCCTCACAGATTCATAGTCGAGTGGGCCAGCATACTAATCGGGAGGTTACGTGTAAAACGATGTCACTCCGTTAATTATATTCTTGGGAGCATACCCAGCAGTACTCAGTATCTCTAAACCAGGTCTGGAGTCAGTCTTCTGCCATGACTGGTCGGACAGCAATGATCGGTCTGTCAACCAGCTTGCGAAAACCTCCGCAAATTTTTGGTACACGTTTTCGGCAAACAGTTGGGCTCAAGGCAAGCCGCTGAAACTGCATTGGCTATTGTTTTGCTTTCGGTAGTCATGAGGTGAAATAGACATTGCTTCGGCATTTACTAATATACGCGGAAAGAAGGAACGCACAGCTGAAAAAAAAGGAAGAAAAGGAAACGGAACTGGCATGGATGGCTGTTACCCGGAACATTATGCTCTCATTAGGCTGGCACGTTAAGCTCTCCAGCAATATGCTCCGTACTTTCTCACTAGAAGACGATGGCACTACTTGGCAATGGATTCATCTAAACCGATTGCTCTTTAATAATACAAATTAGTCTTACTTCACTCCTGTAACCGGTTTTTGTTCCTAGGCTTCTTGACAAGCATAGCACATTTATGTATGATAGGGCGCTGAGTAGAAACCCCAAAAGAAAACCAGGGATTCAGCTCACTAAAATTACTTCAGGCAGACACCCAGTGCACGCTTTTGTTGTCATGTTTTCAATAACAATAACAACACAACTTATCTTCTCCAAATCCAGGGCCTCGAGGCAGGCATCCCGCTGTGCATTGCTAGGTAACTGGTTCTACTCGTTGCTACACACATATCACTGTAGCGGGTATTGCAGTTGTGGCAGCGCATTTGTGGTAGTGTTGTATTTCACTTCAAATCCACCACAATAAGCATACCACCGCGATATCTACGACGGGCTCCCCAGTAAAGAAATGAGCGTGAAGACTTTCCGACGAACATCCTCCATACCGGAATGTTCTAGGACCACCCATTGATAAATAATTAAAAAGTCGTGTAGGCAAACAACAACAATGCCCAGGTCAAGGTCTGAACACAGCACTTCCCGTCCCCCCCCAGGTGACGTCCCACTGCTCACTTCGCGAACTTGACGCAGAACTGGGTGAAGTACTTGCGGGAGCCGGCCAGGTTGTCTCTGATGACGGGCACCGTCTGCTTCAGCTGAGCTGTGATTGTCGACACGTAGCCGCTCTGGTCGCCCACCGACTCCACGTGCTGCCAGCTCATCTGCGGCACACAAAGTCCGTGTCGGGTCGGCCTCGAACCCACCACCTTGCGGTTCAAGTTGAGGTGGCACAGTCGGGTACGAGCAGGCACTCGACCGTACAGGCACCCGGGCAGCTTCGCCTATCGAGTCTACTAAGCGCCAACACTGGCCACACTCATCGCTCCAAATCCTCTAGGCATGCTGGATCCAGAAATTCAATTTATCGTGCAATCAATCTCAAGAAGTTCAATATTAAGAACACTAAGAGCTGAATATTAAGAATTCGTCAAACTAAGAACGGGAAATGAATTGCAGATGTCTGCCAGCTCGTCAGCTGTCCAGGAATAGTAGCCGTTACCGTAACGAAGCCTAGGTAACAACTGAACCACCCTATCTCCTGCTCCATCGACAAGTAAGCTGGAGGGATCGGATACGGTGAACAAAGCCGCCGTATAGCGGCGGTGGAGAAGGGGAGGGGACGAGGCGTTGAACCACACCACATCGATCTGTGTTGCCACTACCGCGTCTGCTCGTCAGCCTGTTTGTTCTCGCGCTGTCGGCGGTCGCCAGGGGGAGGGGGAGATGCGTATCGATTGTGTACCTTGACTGTTTGACATGTATACCCGCCACCCGTGCAGATTGTCGCCGGGATAGTGGGACGGTGCCGCGTTCCCTGCTGTGGGCGCTGAATGATCGTTGCGGTCGATGCGCCCCTTAAACACACATAGCTAACGAAAAGGTTTGTACCATGAAGCTTGTTCACGGAACAGCGTTATCGTAATTATATAATTCAGGAATGTGAGGATACGACATCCAAATAATCCAATAAAATAACCCAAGGTTATGTTGCCGTACCAAAAAGGCGCAATTGACATTCCATTGAGTTCTTGGTCTCATTCGATACATATTGACGCGGCGGATAACTTGGTTTGCACATTACTTGACATCGCTATTTGGGTTAATCTATTGTAAATAAAATGTACATGAAAGAAATTCACTTTTGGCATGTCACAAGGAAAAAAACACGTATACACTGTTAAGGGTCGCACATCCAGCTCAAAATTGACCCGACAAGGCACAAGTGGTGTAAGCGTCCAAATAGCTTTCCTTCCACTCAGCCCTTCCGGCTGCGGCAATGGTAAAACTATGTATGAATGAAGATACGCTGTTCTTTTTCAGCAGCACTCGTGCAAAGACACATACGGTTGTATTTTTTGTTAGGTAGGACACATTGTGAATGGTGAAAAGGCTATATTTTCTTGTCAACATTCATTTTCCGACATGTTCAAAAAGCGTACGTGTCACATACGCCTTTCTCCCCATGCCCCGAGCACTCATGCGATCCGCGACAAATGCCTGCACACACGGTTTAGAGCATGCGTGTTTTCGCCGATCGCAGTAGCACAGACGTGAGTAGTGTAAGTACCTTCACACTGTAGGTAGTGCACTGACATGATGCCACTTTACAACAAATGAATACTTCAGTCTTGAAGAGCAAGGGTTTACCAGTCGGAAGCCCTAAGCGCACCACTACCAATACCACTACAAGTAGTACTTGGCGTTTGTTCATAGAAAGCACTTTCTTTTGCAAGGGAAGACAATGATTTTCCTTTCATCCTCTACATATGAAATAATTCGCGAAAGACGACAAAATAGTAACCTAGTTATGACCTTTTCGGGTTACAGGGTAAAAAAGCGTCAAACCATAAAATGCATCTCATTGCATGCTATTGGGAGTGTGCACTTCCCTTGGTGTTCAAATTGACCTAGGTTCTGGTAGGTTTCTAAATCAACACATTTTAGGTTTTCTTGGGCCATTAGCCACGACCTCATTAGCATAGTGTAAGCTAAAATGAGGCGCACTCCTACCTTAGATTATGAAAAAAACGTACCAACATCTTGACGTCGGTGATACTCAAACAGCAGAGGATGGACATTTCTGAAATCATGACTAAAGAGTTAACGGGATCAAGGAGCCAAGCATTGATTACAAAAAGCGTTAAGTGTCATATTCAAAATCCGTGTTGGTTTTCGGTCACTATAGACCATATATATGTTACGTTTTTATTTGTAAGGTTGCAAGACATGACCTGAAGCATCCGATGACCTGTATCTCAGCAACCCTGCGCTTGATTCGTTAGTTCAGTTTAGTTATTTGGGTTATTTGAGCTTGATTTGTCTGAGACTCACAAAGTGAATTATAGGCCAAGGAAAACCATATGGAGAGATTTTCCTTAAAATAATCTAAGATAACGGGGTGCTACACTCTAGGTAGTTTGTCGTGGAACGCTCTTATGCGGGCTAAAAATGACGGCTTTTCGGTATTATTGCTAGCTCCAATTCATGGGATAAACATGATATCAGTCTTCATTAGAATATAGTATATGTGAACATATTCGCCTCAATTTTAGAGTTCATTGACTAATAACAAAGGTAAACACTACTAAGACTAATAACATCGACTGCAGTGGTCGTGCAGCTAACCGTGACAAAGAAAAGGCGAAAATGACTGATTCACTTTTCCGAACGTCCATTTGCATGTATTTAACAAAGCTAAAATGGTGAATCCGCGCGCTTTTCTGCCACATTCATAAGAACACATACGGCCTTTTGTCGTGATCTGCAAAGGTTCGCTCTGCATGATTGCTGCAGAGGCGAAAGCCTTGCTAAATGTATGCAACAGATTAGCTCAATCATAGTTCAAAACCCACGTAAGTACACCAAGAACTTTTCAAAGCAGGTAAGGCAATCCACGAGGCTATATTCCAATTAACAGGGGAACATCGGTCGAAAACAACAAAAAGAGATCCCCTGAGTTATAGATTTGGTGCCTATATCTCTACGCCAGCTTGACGACAAACCGAGAGACCAGATCGCACGTAGACCGATTCAAACCCGCCGACGCGACACTACTGGCCAGCATGTACCGTGGCCGCCAAACAAAAGCAGACCAGACTCGATGAACAAGATCGGATTCTCGACATTTGGCTCCTGATTTTCGATCGGATTCTTGATTTTTTTAAAATCAACAAGCAATTAAAAACTTGAACTATTTTGCCATGCGAGGAGGGAAAACGTAAGCATTTCCTGAGCCTAGAAGTGGCGTATATCAGGGGGATCACTGACATCTTGTTCCATATGTGCCCACTAAAAAAAATTGTAATTCACAATATAATTAAGCACTATTTCTGTTGGTCACCTTGGCCATGGTCAGCAGTGCCGGGTCACATACTAACGAGGTCATGTCACGCACCTTGGTCATGGCCAGCAGTGCCGGGCCACATACTAACGGGGTCATGTCACGCACCTTGGTCATAGCCAGCAGTGCCGGGCCACATACTAACGGGGTCATGTCACGCACCTTGGTCATGGCCAGCAGTGCCGGGCCACATACTAACGAGGTCATGTCACGCACCTTGGTCATGGCCAGCAGTGCCGGGCCACATACTAACGGGGTCATGTAACGCACCTTGGTCATGGTCAGCAGTGCCGGGCCACATACTAACGGGGTCATGTCACGCACCTTGGTCATAGCCAGCAGTGCCGGGCCACATACTAACGGGGTCATGTCACGCACCTTGGTCATGGCCAGCAGTGCCGGGCCACATACTAACGGGGTCATGTCACGCACCTTGGTCATGGCCAGCAGTGCCGGGCCACATACTAACGGGGTCATGTCACGCACCTTGGTCATGGCCAGCAGTGCCGGGCCACATACTAACGGGGTCATGTCACGCACCTTGGTCATGGCCAGCAGTGCCGGGCCACATACTAACGGGGTCATGTAACGCACCTTGGTCATGGCCAGCAGTGCCGGGTCACATACTAACGAGGTCATGTCACGCACCTTGGTCATGGCCAGCAGTGCCGGGCCACATACTAACGGGGTCATGTCACGCACCTTGGTCATGGCCAGCAGCGCCGGGCCACATACTAACGGGGTCATGTCACGCACCTTGGTCATGGCCAGCAGTGCCGGGCCACATACTAACGGGGTCATGTCACGCACCTTGGTCATGGCCAGCAGTGCCGGGCCACATACTAACGGGGTCATGTCACGCACCTTGGTCATGGTCAGCAGTGCCGGGCCACATACTAACGGGGTCATGTAACGCACCTTGGTCATGGCCAGCAGTGCCGGGCCACATACTAACGAGGTCATGTCACGCACCTTGGTCATGGCCAGCAGCGCCGGGCCACATACTAACGGGGTCATGTAACGCACCTTGGTCATGGCCAGCAGTGCCGGGCCACATACTAACGGGGTCATGTCACGCACCTTGGTCATAGCCAGCAGTGCCGGGCCACATACTAACGGGGTCATGTCACGCACCTTGGTCATAGCCAGCAGTGCCGGGCCACATAGTAACGAGGTCATGTCACGCACCTTGGTCATGGCCAGCAGTGCCGGGCCACATACTAACGGGGTCATGTCACGCACCTTGGTCATAGCCAGGAGTGCCGGGCCACGTACTAACGGGGTCATGTCACGCACCTTGGTCATAGCCAGCAGTGCCGGGCCACATACTAACGGGGTCATGTCACGCACCTTGGTCATAGCCAGGAGTGCCGGGCCACGTACTAACGGGGTCATGTCACGCACCTTGGTCATAGCCAGCAGTGCCGGGCCACGTACTAACGAGGTCATGTCACGCACCTTGGTCATGGCCAGCAGCGCCGGGTCGCAGGAGGTCTCCAGATCAGACACCAGCACCTGCACGCAGTTGCCGATCACGCTGCAACAGGTCGGCGCGGATCAGAGGCACAGCAGGACGGTACAGATCAGGACTGCTGGCGAGTGTAACACCAGCAGCTAAGTCTGAGTAGTCATCCCGAAGGCAATGCGATCACGTACAATGCAAGGTTTGATAATCGTAAGTTCAGGAGGTAGTCGCATAGCTGGATCCGCTGCCAATGAGCTTAAACTTACAGCCCTAGTTTAGCAGTTGTTACTTCTTGCACAAACAAAATTCAATGAAGGCGTTAAGAAAGAAACACGAACGTTGTGGATACGTTGAAAAAAAACATACATGCTAGCTTCCTCAAGTGAACTTGGGTCATACATCAACACACGTCGATCCAAACCCATGTAAATGGTCGCAAATGACAACCAATTCCAACCTCAGACATCACCTCAACAGTTCTCACAACGTTCGCCGCTATCCGCTACCGACAGCCCAGTGGGCGCTGTATGACCGAAGCAGTCGATGCGCCCCTAAGCCCAAACAACCAACCACCCAACCGATAGCCCAGTGTAGTCAACCCCAGCACACTGTGGCCCACAGTGTTCACCACTGTCTGCCCGCTACCGACAGCGCAGCGCATCCAACCCCAGCGCGTTATAGCGTATGTGGCGCACACCAGTGTTCTAAAATTATTTCACCATTAACTGTGAGGATGAAGAAAGAAGTTGCTTGGGAATAGTGAAAGACTGGAAGAAAATAAAGGATCGTCACTTAAGGATTAAACAATTGGAATGCCTTTCACTTCAGTCACATGCAATTTACATTATTTAGCATTTGTGTGTATAATGACTGCCCACACATGCGGCAAAATGGTAAAAACCTAAGGCAAGGATGAAATAGCACAATTCCATTAACTGTGAATTTCCAGGCCACATGGTCAATTATTTTACACTGGCGCACACTGTGCCGGTCCAGTTCCGTGCAGCGCCACGGCAGCACGCCTGCGGCGCCAGCCGCCAACCTGTGGAAGACGTCCTGCTCGCTGGACAGGTTGATCTTCTCGACCAGCGTCGGCTCCACCTTCTCCTTCAGCTTGCTCTCCAGCTGTTGCGTCGTCTCCAGGCAGTACTCGGCCGTGGTGAGGATGCTGCAGCACGCCCGAACGGTCAGGTCAGATCAGATCAGGGAGTTCTCCGCTCAGACTCTAAAGGAGAAGGTGGCAGTGCCCGCACATGGCACTTTGCCACCTCCCCAGTGTAGGAGTGAGCTGTTGCGATCCTATTGGCGCTCCCAAATTGGGCGGCCCGGCGACATTAAGCCAAGACGAGCATGTTTATTTGGGCGAGGTCTCATGATAGACAACCGGCGTATATACATAATGCCATTGGTTCATCCTATGTGGCAGCTCAATGGTCGCATTGCCACAACAAAACGGGAAGCTTCCGATTCAGTAGAGACTTGTAACAAAACCATGATCATTGACTACGCGCTTCAACTTGCCACGACCGTAATGTAAACTTACATTATCAGGGTGTTAATAAGCGCTTTACGACACTAACTAGGCATAATACATCACATTTAGATAAGCAGATTAAAAGTCAAGTTAGGCCAGTATTAACCACACATTCAAATGGATATGATTGTGCCCAAAACCATTAATTTCCAATGCTCTGGGTAATAATTCTAAGCTGAATTCAATGCCTGTGTAATGTGGACATCCCTCCTTCCACCCAAGCTCGTGTTTTGAATGCAACGCTTCTGACCTGCACACTCGACAGAGATCGTCACGATTCAGCCGCTGGATCTCGCCCTCCTTCATCAGACTCTGGAAGTTGTGCAGAAAGCCGGCCGTGGCCATGTCCCGCAGGTTGGAGAGGTTCGACAGGTCCTTCAGGTCGGGCATCGTCTTCACGGAGGAGCCGCCGGCAGAGCTGAGTGTCTGTCTGAGGAGGGGCGGTCAGGTCCTGATCAGCGGGTGTCGGGGGGCCACACAACACGGGACTGCCGTCTGAGGAGGGTTAGGTCATGGTCAACGGGTGTCGGGTGGTAACAACACGGGACTGCCCGTCTGAGGGAGGTCAGGTCCTGGTCAGCGGGTGTCGGGGGACCACACAACACGGGACTGCCCGTCTGAGGGACGGTTAGGTCCTGGTCAGCGGGTGTCGGGGGGGCACACAACACGGGACTGCCCGTCTGAGGAGGGTTAGGTCCTGGTCAGCGAGTGTTGAGTGGTCACGCATCACAGGACTGCCCGTCTGAGGAGGGGGGTGTCGGGGGCCCACCGGGGGTAGCGGGTGTCGAGTGGTCACACATCACGGGAGGGGTAGGGTGAAAACGGACTGCCCGTCTGAGGAGGGCGGTCAGGTCCTGGTCAGCGGGTGTCGAGTGGTCACACACGCGGGACTGCCCGTCTGAGGAGGGACGGTTGGTCAGCGGGTGTGGGTTCACGGGCTGCCCGTCTGAGGAGGGAGGTCATGGTCGCGGGTGTCGGGGGCCAGCAGGGACGGACGGGACTGCCCGTCTGGAGGTCGGTCTGGTCAGCGGGGTGCCACACAACACGGGACTGCCCGTCTGAGGAGGGAGGTCAGGTCCTGGTCAGCGGGTGTCGGGGGCCACACAACACGGGACTGCCCGTCTGAGGAGTGGGAGGTCAGGTCCTGGTCAGCGGGTGTCAGGGGTGGGGCACACAACACGGGACTGCCCGTCTGAGGAGGTAGGTCAGGTCATTCGAGTGGTCAGCGGGTGTCGGGGGCCACACAACGCGGGACTGCCCGTCTGAGGAGGGTCGGTCAGGTCCTGTCAGCGGGTGTCGAGTGGTCACACAACACGGGACTGCCCGTCTGAGGAGGGTCAGGTCATGGTCAGCGGGTGTCGAGTGGTCACACATCACGGGACTGCCCGTCTGAGGAAGGTCAGGTCCTGGTCAGCGGGTGTCGGGGGCCACACAACACGGGACTGCCCGTCTGAGGAGGGACGGTCAGGTCCTGATCAGCGGGTGTCGGGGGGCACACATCACGGGACTGCCCGTCTGAGGAAGGTCAGGTCATGGTCAACGGGTGTCGGGGGCACACATCACGGGACTGCCCGTCTAAGGAGGGTTCGGTCCTATTCAGTGGATGCTGCGGGGTGTCATGGGGGTACAAGAGACCGTCGCACGTAGCACATGAAGTTATTGTTGGCACCCCTTTCACAGGAGACATGCGTAACAAGTGTACGTCATCAATGGCCCCGAACCTTTCGACGTGATACTGTAAATGTTTGAAATCATTCAAGCATCTGTCACTCGATGCTTTTGATTGTACCAGTGTTAACGTGTTAATCTACAAACGGAATAGACGCTAAACTCTCAACGGGTCACCATATGAAGACACATGAAGGAATACCGATGAACGGATGGCCGTTGGCCAGTGTTGGCGCGCGTGACGATACTATCGGTATTATTGGTACTATCGCGTCTACACATGACCAAGCGACTAGACTTCCAACTCTGGCCTGTCCGTGGGGTTCCAACCTTACCTGACGGACGCATGCGCCGCACATTCATCCAATTTTCGTATTCATTCCCACTTAGCTTACCACAATTTAGCATCAGAAACATTCACGTCCGCCTTCTCTCACATATGCACACAATCCATCATCACGACCCTTCCCAGGTGCGTCCGCAGGGATGGATTTGTGCTCTCCTGGATGAGGAGATGAGAACTGTGAGGCAATTGAACATGGAGGACATTTTTTTCTTCAAACCTGTGACATCAGAATATCAGCTCTCATTTCTCAGTGAATCTTAAGTACTTCATAACAGATCAGTTCATTGTCAAACAGCAGCATTCAACCTCCAAATCAGAAAATTGGAGGACAACGTTCTGGGTGTCATGCTCTCCAACAAATCCGGAAGCAACACGTCCAGTCCTGCGCACCGAACTCTCACTTGGGCAGGTTGGCCAGCAGGATCTTGAGCGCGTACTCGCGCAGATGTTTCTGGAACACGGCCGTCAGCGCCAGCAGCTGGCGGCCCCGACTCAGCTGCGAACACTGCAGCATGCACTTCTTGTAGAACATGAAGAGGTCGGCGCAGCTGGGCAGGATCAGCGAGCTCTCGGCCGCCGCCGACGGGAACCCCTTGGTCTTTAGCTCCTGGCTGAACCGCTCCAGCAGGTCCGCCAGGTTCCTGACGAGGCGGAGGTCAGCGTCAGGCGCCGAGGTCAGCGTCAGGCGGCGAGGTCAGCGTCAGGCGGCGAGGTCAGCGTCAGGCGCCGAGGTCAGCGTCAGGCGCCGAGGTCAGCGTCAGGCGCCGAGGTCAGCGTCAGGGGCCGAGGTCAGCGTCAGGCGCCGAGGTCAGCGTCAGGCGGCGAGGTCAGCGTCAGGCGGCGAGGTCAGCGTCAGGCGTACGTGTCGGGATCGGTACAACAGTTCACTCTCCCACACGGGCCAGCGAGGAATGTCAGAGCTCATATTTGTGCATAGGGTTGTTGTGACATTAGCGGCTGCGGTTGATTAGGGTGGTAGATTTGTGCAATAGGGCGCGTCGACTACGTTGGTCATTTTGCGCCCATGGCTATGGTCGAGGTTAAGGTGTGTTTGGGGAAGACTCGTACGCCAGCAATACAGATGGAATCGGGTTCGGTCAGGCACTTAGACAAGTGCAGCAGTGGTGCGGCAGAAGCTTCGCTTGGTGAACATGGGGCGAGGGAGCTCGACAAACCACAGACTCAACGCAAATATGTCAGCGCGTACGGCGATATGATGAGTATTGAGAACTTCCGGTTGGTTATTGGTTTACGACACATCGACCGTTAAGCCATGTAGCGTCGCCAATCTCTCACGCCAATTGGTCGGCAAAGAGTAGCGACAGGTGAGACACGAACCCACAACCTTTCGATTGTGAGACGAGCAACTCACCCCTAGGCCACTCGTCCCCGTATTGAGAACTCCCACGCCATGCACGACACATCACACATCGCCCACCTGTCCTGACTCTCGATGTAGATGTTGAGGTGCTGCTCGAAACACTGGCTGATGACGCCCTGGAACGGGTCCGACACCACGGGGTCCGGCCGAGGAGTCGGAGTCGGAGTCGCAGCCGGCTCCGGCTCGCCGAACGGATTCGTCGACTCAGGCTCCGGTTCCCCGAAGGGATTAGTCGACTGACGGTGGCAACGGCGGGTGAACGGAGGGAGCAACAGCAAACGTACGGTTCTGATTGCACTGCTTGACCACAAGACGTCCATCATTATACTGCTCCTGAGAAACCACATAGCGCAGTTGTGTGGGCATCCAAGTACCGTACCAATAAATTCATCAATTTACCAGCACCTCAAATGTCCAAACTATTATAGACTACATGACAAACAACATAACTGATATAATTGAATATAATTGTATAGGATAATTAAACAATATTCTGACCACACACTGTGCACCTATACCCGTACGTCTATCCTATGAATATTGCAGACACAACCCTACATTAAGAAGAACCACATGATCAAAATCCCACACCAACTAAGGCAGCTCTTGAGTCTTCCGACAAACGCGATTGTGGTTGATTGGCTTATGGAGGCCCGAACCAATCATTCAAGGACTGAAGAAGCCGGGGCAGGGATCCTCGCCTCAACGGTCACCTGGCTCACCACTCCGCCTGCTGAGCAGATACTGACGGCGCTCTGTGTGCCTATTGCAGGCGTGCGATCCGACCTTTGTCGGCCACAGGCATGTGACCTGACCTCTGAGTTCCGCAATTTCAGCAGTTGGAACCCTCTATCTACTTCAGGCATGTGACCCGACCTCTGCGAGTTCTGCAGCGTCGGCACTCAGAGCGCCCTACCTACCGCAGGCGTGTGACCTGACCTCTGCGAGTTCCGCAATGTCAGCAGTTGGAGCCCCTATCTACTCCAGGATGTGACCCGACCTCTGCGGTTCTGCAGCGTCGGCACTCAGAGCGCCCTACCTACCGCAGGCGTGTGACCTGACCTCTGCGAGTTCCGCAATGTCAGCAGTTGGAGCACCTATCTACTGCAGGCGTGTGACCTGACCTCTGCGAGTTCCGCAATGTCAGCAGTTGGAGCCCCTATCTATGCAGGCGTGTGACCTGACCTCTGCGAGTTCCGCAATGTCAGCAGTTGGAGCCCCTATCTACTGCAGGCGTGTGACCTGACCTCTGCGAGTTCGCAGCGTCGGCACTCAGAGCGCCCTACCTACCGCAGGCGTGTGACCTGACCTCTGCGAGTTACGCAATGTCAGCAGTTGGAGCCCCTATCTACTGCAGGCGTGTGACCTGACCTCTGCGAGTTCTGCAGCGTCGGCACTCAGAGCGCCCTACCTACCGCAGGCGTGTGACCTGACCTCTGCGAGTTCCGCAATGTAGCTTCTACGCAGGCTGTGACCTGACCTCTGCGAGTTAGCGTCGGCACTCAGAGCGCCCTACCTACCGCAGGCGTGTGACCTGACCTCTGCGAGTTCCGCAATGTCAGCAGTTGGAGCCCCTATCTACCGCAGGCGTATGACCTGACCTCTGCGGGCTCGGCAGCGTCGGCAGTTGGAGCCTCCCATCTACCGCATGCGTGTGACCTGACCTCTGCGGGCTCGGCAGCGCCGACGGCCGGCCGCCGGTCCTGCAGCGTCACGCCCGAGAAGCGGCGCGACAGCAGCGTCTCGAAGCCGGTCGTGCGCTGGATGGCGAACAACAGTAGCTTCACGTCGATCTCAGAGACGCGTCGGGCCATGATGGCTGACAGACCAGCGCTGCAAAGGTCGCCCGAGGTCACCGTCAGCACGCTGCCGCCCCGGTGGCAGTCGGCAGGGCATCACATGGAGCAGATCATCAACACCAGCATCATCCAGCAGGAGCTTTGGATCGCACGTGAGGAACACTTCAGCGATGCTCATTGCAAGCAGTTTTAGTGTTGGTTGGTTGGTTGGTTATTGGTCTTACGACACATCGATCGTTGAGTCATGCAGCGTGCCCATCTCTCACGCCGATTGGTCGCGGGCGAAGGGTAGCGACAGGTGAGACTCGAACCCACAACCTTTCAATTGTGAGACGAGCAACTTACCCCTAGACTACTCGTCCCCCAGTTTCAGTGTTAAAACCGTGAAAAGCAGTGTTAAAAGCAGTGCTAAAACGTGCAGCATATATTGAACTAAGCTTTTCACCATGGTCTATGACCAACATACCATATTCGCAATTGACGATCTGATAACTGAATTTTACAGTGTCACATGTGAGGAGAAAGACATGTGGCTTTTGGCCTGAACCGTGTTGCGCACGTGATAAGTGACCTACGACTCCGGCTCCTGTGTCGTGCGACACCTGACGAGTGACCTACGACTCCGGCTCCTGTGTCGTGCGACACCTGACGAGTGACCTACGACTCCGGTTCCTGGGTCGTGCGACACCTGACGAGTGACCTACGACTCCGGCTCCAATATCACGAGACACGGGACCTGCCACATCAGACCCTGTGTCGTGAGACACGCGACGAGGCCTACCACCTCGGCTGTTGTTCCGCGCGACAGATGACGAGTGACCTGACCAGTGACCTGACCCGGGCGCGACACGCACCGCGTCACGTGGCAGAACTCGACGGCGATGCGCTCCGACACCTCCCAGTCGGGTGGGAACAGCCGGCCGAAGCGCTCCTCGAACTCGATCAGGTGCCGCTTGAGCCAGGTGTAGCGCTTGTCGACGTTGTCCAGCCAGGCGGCCTCCTCGCCGGCGCCGAACAGGTGCGTGTACTCTGCCAGCTGGAGGCCGACGAACCAGCGCAGCAGCTCCCGTCTGGCCGGCGGAACACAGTCAGCAGGTCAGCAGGGGCGGCGCCAGCACCTACTCGGCCAGCTGGAGGCCGACGAACCAGCGCAGCAGCTCACGTCTGGCCGGCGGAACACAATCAGCAGGTCAGCAGGTCAGGTCAGCAGGTCAGGAGGTCAGCAGGTCGGCAGGGACGGCGCCAGCACCTACTCGGCCAGCTGGAGGCCGACGAACCAGCGCAGCAGCTCCCGTCTGGCCGGCGGAACACAGTCAGCAGGTCAGCAGGGGCGGCGCCAGCACCTACTCGGCCAGCTGGAGGCCGACGAACCAGCGTAGCAGCTCCCGTCTGGCCGGCGGAACACAGTCAGCAAGGTCAGCAGGTCAGCAGGTCAGCAGGTCAGCAGGTCAGCAGGTCAGCAGGGGCGGCGCCAGCACCTACTCGGCCAGCTGGAGGCCGACTCACCAGCGTAGCAGCTCCCGCCCGGCCGGCGGAACAGTCAGCAGGCGCAGTGCCAGCACCTACTTACCAGCTGTAATCACGTATTTCAGGTCTGTATTATCGCTATCCCATTGCACCGAGGTATCACTGTTCATGCTATGCCCTTTCAACTTCCAGTGTAATTGGATGCTGGATCCGGTATACGAGGCAATCTCGTATATGGGTTCATGAAATAAAAATCAGATCAGAAAAAAAGTAATTAAAATAGACAATAGAACGCCTAGCATAATTCACACCACCAAAAGGCACCAACAATAGTTGGGTGCAGGATAGGTGCCTATATTGAGAAAACCGACACAAAATAGCACAAGAATGTCAATTTAGGGGGTTGTTAACCTGACCTCTCTTCCTTTGAGTGACCCATATTCTTATGCTGCTATACAAGACTTAACGAGCCGCACCATAAGCACTCCGCCCAACAACTATTAAAACAACATCTCACTACAGACTGTATCAATACAACAGCTTGCTCCAACACTCCCACCCAAAGAATTCACCCATCTCCGCCAGCGACACCCCAACAATTCATTCGAAAACACGACTTCCTCGACAGCAGCTCCAGCAGCTCCAGCCGTCCTCCACCGACGGCGACTCCAGTGTCCTAAAGTTACCTCACCATTAACTGTGTGGATGAAGGAAGAAGTTGCTTGGGAATAGTGAAAGATTGGAAGAAAATACAAGATTGCCACTTAAGGATTAAAATGCAGAATGCCTTTCACTTCAGTCACACGCATTTTACATTATTTAGCAGTTGCGTGCATGACTGCACATACATCATGTGGCGAAATGGTAAAAATCGAAGACAAGGATGAAATACCACAACTCTATTAACTGTGCATTTCCAGGCCACATGTTAAATTATTTTACACTGGGCGACTCACTTGACTTTTGGCTCGAGCACGTTAACGACCAGGCACGCCTCGCCCAGCTGCTGGCTCGGGATGGCCTTCTTGCTGGCCGAGGCCGAGAAGGCGTCGCGGAAGTCGGACGTGATCTGGTCGGCCAGGTCGGAGCGGATTTTGTGCACCTGACGACGGGGGTGGGACAAGATCGGTCGGTGGTGTGACCACACAGGGTAATCTGTCGCTTGAGTGGTGGTGGTGGATTGGAGGTGAGGGGCGCGTCGACATCTACGGTTATTTTGCGCCCATAACTGATCTGTCGCTTGAGTGTTGTCACACGGACATACATAAACATGGTCGTACAGTCGGAGGTCTGGTCATACAGACGGTCTGGCCATATAGTGAACTACCTGGTCATACAGTCGGTGGCCTAACCATGCAGCTAACTATCTCGTCATACAGTTATCTGATCATACAGTCAGCGATCTGGCCATGTAGTCAGTGATGTAGCCATGTAGTCAACTGGTCATACAGTCAGTGATCTGGCCATGAAGTTAACAACCTCGTCATGCAGTGCCCTGATCATACAGTCAGTGATTCAGTGAAAGCCAGTGATGCAAGTACAAAGGAGTCAGTATCCGGTCGTGCATCACTCTGGACAATTCGGTCAGTCAGCGTCCTACACAAAAAAAACTTCACAAACCCGTCATGCAGCTGGCGAGCGGATCATTATAGTCTGTGATTCAGGTATATCGGAGACAATGATCCAGTAATGCAGCGAGTCACGAGCAAACGACGCGCAGCTGAAAAGTACCAACAAACTACTGGTCAGCTGGCCAGACAGAATAGCAAATTGCACCGGTATCGGCATACCAATTAACAATGTCCCACAATCCACTTTGAGCTTGGGTGTCAGAGTGGAAAGGTACTCTTGTCTTGATATGGTAGCAAACGAGTGGAAAGCCAAAGAAAAAAAGCTCACTAGAGTGCTCTAGAACAAACCAGGATTTCTAGCCGAGACAAAGGTTTGCCTGCAACGAAAATGTTCACTGTTGTTTTATGCTTATTAGCTGTTTTACTTGTATTCTATTTTGAGTGTAAGAGTAGACAAAGATGGGGCTGAAACCATCGGTGTCATTGCAGGACGCTAGTTCAAAATCACTCCTGGCTTTGTGTTTGTTTCCATCCAAAGGTAGGAATTTTAGGAGACTTAGTTGACATCGAACGAATATTACAACAACAAAAAAAAAACGCTGAACACCGAAATGCGATTCTGAGAGCAGGCAACGAAGCCGGAAGACAACCACGGCATTGTTTTGTGGCCGCCAAGGCCCGGACGCCGCACCGCTCAGTACCTGGTCGGCCAGCTCCTTGATCTGAGGTATGTCCAGATACCTGTCGAAGTGCTCCAGCACCTTCATCACGCCCTCCAGGAGCATGGCAATATCACCGTACTGCCGGCGGGCCACCTGCGATCTGGAAACGCGCACAGCCTATTGGTCACGTTCATAAAAAGACAGAAAAAAAAAAAAAAAAAAAAAAAAAAAACAGACAGACAGACAGACAGACAGACACACAGACCACAGACACACAGACAGACATACAGACAGACAGACAGATACACAGACAGACAGACAGACAGACAGACACACAGACACACAGACAGACAGACAGACAGACAGACACACAGACAGACAGACAGACAGAGAGACAGACAGACAGACAGACATAGAGACAGACACACAGACAGACAGACAGACATACAACAGACAGAGAGACAGACAGACATACAGACAGACAGACAGACAGACAGACAGACAGACAGACAGACAGACAGACAGACAGACAGACAGACAAACAGACAGACAGACAGACATACAGACAGACAGACACACAGACAGACAGACAGACAGACACACAGACAGACAGACAGACACACAGACAGACATACACACAGACAACAGACAGACAGACAGACAGACAGACAGACAGACAGACAGACAGACAGACAGACAGGACAGACAGACAGACAGACATACAGACAGACAACAGACAGACAGACAGACAACAGACACACAGACACACAGACACACAGACATACAGACAGACAGACAGACAGAGACAGACAGACAGACATACAGACATACAGACAGACAGACAGACAGACACACGACACACAGACAGACAGACAGACAGACAGACAGACAGACAACAGACAGACAGACAGACAGACAGACGACATACAGACGACAGACAGACAGACAGACGACAGACAGACAGACAGATACACACACACAAACACACACACACACACAACAACAAACAAACAAACAACAAACAAACAAACAAACGCACGCACGCACGCACGCATGCACACAGAGCCGCTAACCACCGTGCCACGTACAGAGCGAGATGGCGAGAGAAAACGACAATGACAAGGCCGCACTGCCTTACTGCCTTATTTACGCACGTCAGAGCGCACGATTCGATATATACTAGAAATGATAGCCTAGATGGCCTAAATTGTGCGACCGAAGCCCAGACTGGACCAGTCTGCTATGACCAGACCCGACTGGAGACCGGCCAGGATGCGCCGAAGCTCAGACGGGGCCAGTCTGCTATGACCAGACCCGACTGGAGTCCGGCCAGGATGCGCCGAAGCCTAGGCGGGACCAGTATGCTATGACCAGACCGGACTGGAGCCCAGTCAGGATGCGCCGAAGTTCGGTATTGTGTGAAGGTCTGCCAACGAGTTCGCAAAATACCGGAAACATACTCGAGGACCATTAAAAAAGCCAGCCGGTCATGACCAGCGTTCTCAATGGGATGTTGGAAATGTCTGTGTGGTGGTGGTGGTAGTGGATTTGTGCTTTAGAGCGCGTCGACTGCATTGGTCATTTTGCGCCCAGAAGTGTCTTTGTGTTTGTCATCCACAGTGTATACTTTCTACCCCAACAACAACCTAATCATTCCGTTTTTGTTGCTGTTAGTTGCTCACAACTATTCTGTGTTGATCGAACTACTTTGTCGGCGCTCTTGAATTTGGGGAGATAGCTTTGATTTGCACTTGATGGAGAACTCAATTCACGTAGAACATGTCGATGCTTATATGACGTAGCCATAGTTTTCGTTAACCAACATAGTCAAATTTTACCGAACTGAAAGCCAGGGAATAAGAACGCAGAGACCTGTTGCGCTCTTCTGATTTCGTTAAAAAAATCAAGTGTATTCTGAACTAAAGCCACAAGTTTGTGGGGGATTTAAATCTCGACCAGTTCATTGTGCCGCTGCATCATTCAACATTCACGGGCAATAGGGAAGCGTACGTTTCTGTGGAGAATCACACCTTCGACGAAAACAAATCCAGAACAAAAGAGCGTGTATGCCACAATGGCATCTCCAGTGGCCTACAAATATACTAACGGAAATCATGGCTGGCTGTGAATGCCAAAACATGGAGGTGCAAATTCGTTGACTGGATGGGCCACGCAGTAGAGGAAATAAACTACCCGAGTGAATGATTGAGAAATTGAACAGCGAAGTTGCGAACTAACCGACTGTGGGTCAGTCCGACTGTGACACGGCATCTCAACACGGCCACCCGATGGCCCAGTCGTCCCACCACCGCCGCCTCGAGATCGAGCGTCTCACCGAAGCCGCCTCGTGATCGAGTCCTACCACAACCGCCTCGTGACCGGTCGTCCCACCACCGCCGCCTCGTGACCGAGCGTCCCACCGCAGCCGCCCGGTGACCGAGCGTCCCACCACCGCCGCCTCGTGATCGAGTCCTACCACAACCGCCTCGTGATCTAGTGTCCCACCGCAGCCGCCTCGTGACCTAGTGTCCCACCGCAGCCGCCTCGTGACCGAGAGTCCCACCACAGCCGCCTCGTGATCTAGTGTCCCACCGCAGCCGCCCGGTGACCGAGCGTCCCACCACAGCCGCCCGGTGACCGAGCGTCCCACCACAGCCGCCTCGTGACCGAGTGTCCCACCACAGCCGCCTCGTGACCGAGAGTCCCACCACAGCCGCCTCGTGACCTAGTGTCCCACCACAGCCGCTCGGTAATCGAGTCCCACCACAGCCGCCCAGTGACCGAACGTCCCATCACAGCCGCCCGGTGACCGAGTCCCACCACAGCCGCCTCGTGACCCAATGTCCCACCGCAGCCGCCTCGTGACCGAGTGTCCCACCACTGCCGCCTCGTGACCGATCGTCCCACCACAGCCGCCTCGTGACTGAGAGTCCCACCGCAGCCGCCTCGTGACCGAGCGTCCCATCACAGCTGCCTCGTGACCGAGAGTCCCACCGCAGCCGCCCGGTGACCGAGCATCCCACCACAGCCGCCCGGTGACCGAGCATCCCACCGCAGCCGCCCGGTGACAGAGTCCGAGGTACTCACTGCAGGGTGTCGACGCCGCCAGCCAGCATGTGCAGGTGGTTTAGTGTGGTGACGGCAGACGTCAGGTTGCGCTTGCCCTGGTCCAGCTGCTTGATGTCGCGCGTGATCTCCTTCACCGTCTGCTCCGACTGCTCCGCCCGCCCCTTGATCTCGGAGATTTTGTTGAAGAGCTGCACGATCGACTTCTGCGCCTCCTCCAGCGCTCGTTTTCCGTCCTGCCAGCGACGCCGCGAGCCATATCACGTGACATCACACTAGGACGCCGGCACGTGCCATGTTGCATGCGGCACCCGAGTATGGGCAGGATCACAGCATCGTTTCTTTTCTACATCAGAGCGTACCGCTACGACAAAATCTGAGATGTAGATCTGACCTGGGTACCACCTTGCCCGTACCCGCTTAGGCACACACAGGACCGAGTCATGTTTGATTCATGTATATCTGATGACATGCCGATGACATAGCGTCTGGCTGGCGACATGCCTATGACATGACACATTTTGCATTAAATCCATTACCGTATCCGAATTCACATGTCTACGGCTGTTTGTCTGATTCATCCAGGAATCAATTCACAAAGCATAATCGAACAGAGTTATGATGACAATACATTGAAGTTTATCGGCGTGCCGACTACCAGGGTCATTTTACGCCCATAACTGTGTCTACAGGCAACCTGCTATGTCCCTACAGTAGCCGGTAGCCAGCCAGTACAGTAGCCACCCGGACGACTCACACACGACCGCCTGGCACCACCTACCCAGAGGCGGGCCGGGCCTGGCGCGGCGACAACGGTCACACTACACCAGAGGAGCGCGTGGCCGACCGCACCTGTCCGGCGCTGGTGTGGCCCCTGACGACGCTCCTGATCTCCTGGTCGATGGCCTGCACGCGCTCGGTCATCGACAGGATGACGTCGTCGATGTTGCCCAGCGACTGCTCGTTGGGGAACAGGTGGTTGATGTAGTCGACCACGTCGAAGTCGCGCCGATCGATCGGGTCGCTGCTAGGCAGCACCTGGGCGCGGTAGGCCGCGATTAACGTCATAGTCACGGCAGCCCCCCGTTGTGGCTTTACCACGCACCAAGAAGCTGATGCCACCTCCACAAGTCGTCGCCTATCTCTCGCTCCGGCAGGCGCCGTTTATAATTGAACCCTGCAACTCTGGTTCCCTGGGCACTCAGATTTACGACTGAGCTACCGTTACTACGAAGCGTTCATGCGAGTACTATCTTTGCAACAGCATTATCATATCACCTGATGATGCACGAAGCTGGATTTTTCTTAAATGTCTTGGACGTCACTTGGGAAGTGCCAAGGCTCGAGTCGCTGTCAACAGTGTCTCGCCCACAACCACGGAAAACACAACGGGTGCAGTCTTCCCTCACACCATCACACCAGCTGGCCGCCGGCCAAAGTACTAAACACAATTGGTGTAGTTCTCCCCCACGCCATCACACCAGCCGGCCGGGGCGGGGATGGCCGAGTGGTTAAGGTGTCGGGCTATGGGTACCAAAGGTCCCGGGTTCGACTCTAGCGCCACTCAGGACATTTCCCAATCCCGCGGCCCACCGGCGAAACAGTGTGGGCGGCGCCATTAGCCGTGAATGTGCATAAAGTGTGTTGTGAACCAACCAATAAACAAACACCAGCCGGCCGCCGGCCAAAGTACCAAACACAATTGGTGCAGTCCTCCCACACACCATCACACCAGCCGGCCGCTGGCCAAATTTCGAAACCATACACAAGTGGCATGTCTTGTTGGCCAGACTATGCACACAGTCACTAAATCCTCCTATTGGTCGTTTTTTCGCACCAACAGACGTGATTAGATTATTTTTTGGTGCATTGGTGTGTTACAGCATTTCGCCTCCATGTACAATAACTGCAATAACTCAGGCATTCAAATGAGGTAGATTGTTGCATGGCATAGTATGTGAGTCAACAGACTGAATAACAAATGATGCTACACCATCACATCATGTCACCGAAAATAACAAAACATCACATACAACTGTTGCATTCTTCATGCAAAAAATGTGGTGTAACAATACATGTATGTGTTCATTCCATAATTGTGGGTGTATTGTTACAAAGCTATATGCCTCTCACATATGCCACAGTCCAGTGCAATAGTGCTCATTACTTTTCAGCAGCTGAAGGGCTCTCCCTATTCTTGGCCTAAGCCCTTAAACAGCAAAACATCCTGTAACTAACTGCAGGTTTTAGGGAACATTGACTGCTAAGGTTATCTTTTGGAAATAGCTGCTGTGATGTCAAGCACTCACCTGGTCAATCGCAGCTAAAACCTCTGGTGGAAGGTCAATCAAATCTCCATCCTCCACATCATCTGACTGAAGATAATTATCTGGCACAGAGAACATGATTGAGCTGTACCTGAAAATAGATAGGGATTAGAAATAGCAAGGTACACAGTACAACTATATCATGCATAGAAACTAAAATTCATAGCATGAGATCCATAGTTTATGAATGGAGAATATCATACCTTAACACCCCTGCTTGGTAAGCTATATAACTATTAGCATGCAATTCATTCTTCACAACTTGTTACTTATATGGCATCTATAACTTGTAGAGCAACATTAACTGTGTATCGCCTCAAAGGTAGGCTTTGACATATTGCTCAAAGTAAGACAAACCCATGGATCATACCATGTTATGCAGTGGGAAGGGAGGAGGGTTAGGAAAGACTATGTAAGCATGTTATCTTAGATTATGTCATGCTAGGATGGTTCTAGTAAAGTTTGCAGGAGCCCAACACAAAGTCAAGTACGATGTTGCAAACATGAACAAATATTACATGCTGTTTGTGAAAATCTGGTGCTTTGTAATCTCCCCAAACATTACGTCAACCCCCAGTTTGATCCATATTTCACATCATGACTCCATAATCTGGAGTTAAATATTGTGGGCATGCAATCTTACATGAAGCCTGTATACACCTAATATACTAGTAGTCATATGAATTGCAAAACCAAACTCATGATTCTAGAATATGAGATAACCGGACAAATGAACATAAAGCACAAATGAACATAAATAAATATACGTATGGCAGATGTACGTGCGGAAATGTATGTAAGCAAGTGTATGTAAGGGCAGAGGTATGTATGACATTTGTGCATAAGCACAAATGTATGTATGGCAAATGTATGTACAGGCAAATGTATGTGAGCACAAAAGTACTTATAAGCAAATGTATGCAAGAGCAAGTGTACATATGACATGCACCTAACCAAATGTGCATAAGTCCCAAGGCATGTATGCCTGTATGTACATTGGCACATATGTACATTTGCTCTTCCATTCTCTTACATGTATGTACTATTGTGCTTCTGTATGCTTAGACATAAAGACATAAAGACATAAAAGATTAGTGCAACTATGAGCCACAAGGGCCCTTCTTGGTTGCACTCTGTACAATGAACCAGTTGCCCACCAAATCTGTCAATCAGCCCTCCCTGTAATACTGAAAAGCAAGCCCTCTATTCTTATAATGATTGTCTATGCTGTTTTTAAAGATGTTCAATGTGCTGCTACTGACGATGTTTTCTGGCAGCTGGTTCCAGTGTTCCACTACCCTGTTGGTGAAGAAAGTTTGCCTTAACCTTGTTCTGCTGTGGTTAACTTTAATTTTGAATTTATGACCTCTAATTGCATCATTTCTGTTAAATTCAAACATTTCCCCAAGGTATCCCCTCTCCAGACCATTGACAAATTTAAAGACCTCAATGAGATCTTCTCTCAGCCTTCTATATCTAAGTGAAAACATATTAAATTTCTTCAATCTTTTCAAGATTGAAGAAATTCAAGTTAAATTTCATTTGCCATTCTTCGGACCACTTCACAAGTTCGTCTAAGTCTTTTTGCAGCGAGATATGCTCATCCTGACCTGTTATTGCCCTAAAGACCTTCAAATCATCCGCAAATTTCAAAACTTTACTGCTTAGGCCACTTTCAATGTTATTTACAAATATAATGAACAGTAATGGCCCTAGTACTGACCCCTGGGGGACTCCACTAAGAACATTTTGCCATGATGACTTTGTACCATTTAGCATCACTCTTTGCTGTCCATCTGAAAGCCACAACTCTATCCATTTTAAGATGCTACCTGCAATACCATGGGACTGAAGCTGTATCATTAACCGTTTATGGGGTACCTTGTCAAAGGCCTTACTAAAGTCAAGATATGCTACATCAACCTGATTTCCCTGATCAAATTGTTCTGTGGCGAAGTTCAAAAAGACCAAGAGGTTTGTGAGACACGATCGTCCTTTTCTAAATCCATGTTGAGTATCTTGAATCAATCTGCTACCTTCCAGATAACTAACTATTCTATCCTTGATAATTGATTCGAGTACCTTGCAGACTAGGGATGTGATACTTATTGGCCTATAGTTTTCAACTTTCCCTCTTTCTCCTTTCTTGAAAATAGGAACTACATTTGCCCTTTTCAAATCGGTTGGAATTTCATTATGTGAAACTGATCTACAAAATATTATACTAAGTGGAAATGCCAGTTCCTTTTCAGTTTCCCGCAACACCCTAGCATAAATATCATCAGGTCCTGCTGCCTTATTTGGCTTTATTTTCCTGATATGATTGTAAACAACATCACTACCAATGAAATCAACATCATTTGTCAGATCCCATGTAACTGAACTATGGTGTACGGTCGGCAGATTGGTCATATCTTCCAATGTAAACACTGATTTGAACTGCTTGCTCAGCTCCTCAACCATCTCACTATCCTCACCCAATGTAGTGCCGTTTACTTCCAGTGGACCAATTGTGCTAGAAACTTTACTCAGCTTGTAGAAACTAAAGAACTTTTTACTGTCCCCATTACAGTTTCTAGCTAAATCCAGTTCCTTTGCTCGCTTTGCTGCTCTGGTTTTTTGCTTCACAGTGTCTCTAGCATTTCGATACGCCTTTAGATTAATGACATTTGAGGCTTCTTTAAAAACTCTAAATGCAGTTTTCTTAGCCCTAATTGCTTTTATCACATCTGGTGTAAGCCATGCTGGCTTTCCTACCCTTCTTTTGCGTCTTTGCTTTTGGGGGACATGTCTAATCTGAGTTTCCTTTAAGTAAGATTTGAACTTTTCCCACATTTCACAGGCATTTAAATTGGAGAATTCTTCTTCCCATCTGATGGCACTTAAAGCCGCTCTCATGCCGTTAAAGTCTGCTCTGTTGAAATTTGGAACCTTTACCAAATTATCCTTGATAATTTCCCCTACATGTGCCTTGAATCTAATTATGTTATGGTCACTTTTTCCCAGAGTTTCGCCTACAGTCAAGTCTTGAACCAAGTCACTTAAATCCGAGAATACAAGGTCCAAGAATGAACCATGCCTGGTAGGTTCCGATACAAACTGGTGTAAGAACAGGTCCTCTTCAAGGCATTTCCGGAACATTTTGCATGATGGGGAGCCAACACCAGCATTTTCATAACCTTTTAGATTAAAGTCACCGAGAATAAGGCACTTCCTCTTAAAGTTTCTACTGATTTCCGCACAAATCACCTTGATTCAAGTACCTTGCAGACTAGGGATGTGAGACTTATTGGCCTATAGTTTTCAGCTTTCCCTCTTTCTCCTTTCTTGAAAATAGGAACTACATTTGCCCTTTTCCAATCGGTTGGAATTTCATTTTGTGAAACTGATCTACAAAATATTATACTAAGTGGAAATGCCAGTTCCTTTTCAGTTTCCCGCAACACCCTAGCATAAATTTCATCAGGTCCTGCTGCCTTATTTGGCTTTATTTTCCTGATATGATTGTAAACAACATCACTATCAATGAAATCAACATCATTTGTCAGATCCCATGTCACTGAACTATGGTGTACGGTCGGCAGATTGGTCATATCTTCCAATGTAAACACTGATTTGAACTGCTTGCTCAGCTCCTCAACCATCTCACTATCCTCACCCAATGTAGTCCCGTTTACTTCCAGTGGACCAATTGTGCTAGAAACTTTACTCAGCTTGTATAAACTAAAGAACTTTTTACTGTCCCCATTACAGTTTCTAGCTAAATCCAGTTCTTTTGCTCGCTTTGCTGCTCTGGTTTTTTGCTTCACAGTGTCTCTAGCTTTTCAATACCCCTTTAGATTAATGACATTTGAGGCTTCTTTAAAAACTATAAATGCAGTCTTCTTAGCCTTAATTGCTTTTATCACGTCTGGTGTAAGCCATGCTGGCTTTCCTACCCTTCTTTTGCATCTTTGCTTTTGGGAGACATGTCTAATCTGAGTTTCCTTCAAGTAAGATTTAAACTTTTCCCACATTTCACAGGCATTTAAATTGGAGAATTCTTCTTCCCATCTGATGGCACTTAAAGCCGCTCTCATGCCGTTAAAGTCTGCTCCGTTGAAATTTGGAACCTTTACCAAATTATCTTGAACCAAGTCACTTAAGTCTTGAACCAAGTCTTGATTATATACCAAATTATCGTGAACCAAGTCTTGAACCAAGTCACTTAAATCCGAGAATACAAGGTCCAAGAATGAACCATGCCTGGTAGGTTCCGATACAAACTGGTTTAAGAACAGGTCCTCTTCAAGGCATTTCCTAAACATTTTGCATGATGGGGAGCCAACACCAGCATTTTCATAACCTTTTAGATTAAAGTCACTG
Organism: Imbricaverruca yamaguchii; assembly: GCA_034440575.1. Lineage (NCBI taxonomy): Eukaryota > Metazoa > Arthropoda > Thecostraca > Neoverrucidae > Imbricaverruca > Imbricaverruca yamaguchii. Next base: position 188,257 of record JAOTOL010001622.1, read on the forward strand.
AGAATAAGGCACTTCCTCTTAAAGTTTCTACTGATTTCCTCACAAATCACTGATTTCCTCACAAGAGTTGTTGCTTTCAGATAGACAGCAGATGGTGGTGGATTGGGGTTTAGGGGTGCATCAACATCAAGGGTCACTTTGTGCCCATCAGACAGACAGCAGTGATGCTAAATGGTACAAAGTCATCATGGTAAAATGTTCTTAGTGGAGTCCCCAGGGGTCAGTACTGGGCTACTACTAACAGCACCATCCAACCTTCAAATGATAAAATCGAGCAGATCATTTTCCAGAGGTTCTGGGTGCCAAAAATCCAAGACTAGCCCATTTGTCTGGCCCTGGGATGTAAGAAAGGTAGATGATGTGACAAGAGTGACCAGGTTATGTGTAATAAACACATTTGTATTTGATACTTTCCTTTTCTGTATTTTTGACAATGTATATTTGTATTTGATATTTTGATGTTTGATACTGTGCATTCAATTTTTGCAATTCAGTACTTTTCATGTACCATATTTTGAACATTGCACATTTTGCCATTGAATACTTCAGGTATATTATGTTTTGCACATACAGTATTTTGCACATTTCATATTTTAGTTTGGACACTTATCCACTCCATACTTTGAAGTTCAATAATTTGTTTGAAGCTACCCCAATAGGAAATGGCAGAATGAGAAAAGGATAGCATTAAAGCCAGAACAAAAATTAATCAGTGCAATATAATCACTGAATTGCCTTGATCCATGTCAAATCTGAATCTGCTGCAATTGCTTCCCAGACCACCCTCATCTGGTACCCATCATAATCCCTTTACCTATAATTATGCTAAAAGATGTGCACATATTAATCCATAAGAGTGAGCATAAGCCATTTATGCAATTATACTGTTACAAATTATGCATAGAGACTTCATTAACATATAACATGGGGCACCATGTCGACACACATTCGGAAAGGATATATGTCCAGTGGATCATTAGCGGTACATTCTACCTGATTTTACCAAATAATTAATGAACGACACACATGCTGTTATTCCTGATTGTTCAGTAATGCTGTCTTCCCACACTCAGACACTTGACTGAAAATACCCGTGGTTATGCCGGTTAAACACAGTTGCGCTACCTCGCAACTACAGGGGCCCTTCTGCGTTATCTAAAATACAAATAAGATACCTTACTAAGATACTTTTTCATAAAACATTGAATGCCTTGTACGCATCAAAATTGAAACACGAATGATGCTACCAACTCGTGCCATATCACATGCCATATCATCCTGGAGGTAAAGGCGAACTTCGGTGAACCTCCAAAATAAAAGGTATCTTGGATAATTCCTCCGATTCCTCCCACCGTGCCGAGTTCGCGGCCGCGTTGACTCCATTGACCTCTATGCACAACATATTTACAGTCTGGAGGTCGTTGGCTGACTCGGTGGGCTTCAGCTGCAAGGCTAACTACTTCAAACAAATTGGAATAGCGAAGCTGTAGTGTATGCAGATTTTTCTACATTCTACGTTATTCTCATTGTCGCTCATAGACACCTCCATACATTTGTGGCCCAAGACAATTTTGTTCTTGCAATGATTTTGTGTAATTTTATTGTTGAGCAAAATAAATTGATGTTAAAGTAGTCCAAATCAAATCAAACCAAATCAGAAAGCACTAGAAAACCAAATCTTTGACCAGAAATTGGCCTTGAGGCTACCTCTGATTCACCATTAGATTTGTAGGTAACCTACCTATTAGTGCACAGCTAGGATGGAACAGAATGCCCTTTGAAAACTGGCACAATACTGAAACTGAAGCAGTTTTCAAAGAATGTTTTTGTGAGGTGTGAGATGTTGAAACAAGGACAGTAGGAAATTGAAATTTGCAAAGAGGCAATGTTCCTTGACATTTAAGTTCTTCAGTTACAGTTTTGGTCCATCAGTATACTCACATGTGTACCTTTTTCCTTTCTTGATATGCATAATTTGGTAGCAAGTTTTTTAGCAATAGCAATGTGAAATAACTGTCTTTATTAACTGATGTTGCATAACAGACCATGTCACACTTATGTCATATGTAATCATTTCTGGGATTGTGCTAAGGGATGTTCATGCATCAAAATTCTCACTTTTGAGTATAGGCATGATGCTATTGAAATATGGTTTGGGAGTGAATTATCAATTCTGGTTGAGATGCCCTAAAGCCCAAATATCTAACTATCAAGATTTGGCAAGAAATTAGATATGAAGACTTCAGAAAGGCACATCATGTAGCATGATGTTGATACTTTGTTGGGACATGTCAATTCAGCATTCAGAAAGTGGTATATTCCACCCTATTTCACAAATAATGTATCACTGAACTGAAGCATGCTCTCATATCACTATGGAATGGTCTTTGTTGCTGTGCATGGAAGTCTCTAAGTCAAATGTAGCCCATCAGGAAGTGCATCTTCCTTCCATGAATTATTGAGGGTACCTAGGTATCTACATGATGACTTATGAGAGCATGATTGACTTATTTCCCTGCAAAAATCCCTACCCTGCATTTCTTACCCTGGTTTATCATAAAATACTGAACTGAATGACCATTGATGTCAGGCAAGGGGACTAAAAGTTGAGAACTACTCTGAAGAAAATGATGGTTGTGCATAATTGGAGTGCAATGGTTTATTCTTCTCTTGGAACAACCAGGAACACTTTCTAAAGCTTAGAGTTGATGCATGCTGTGGTGCATTCAACTATGTAATAATTGAGTGGTCCATGGAAATATTTGGAATATATTCATGAGAGCCCTTACATGGTTTTGGATGAAGGAACAGATGTCTTTAATTTTTCATGATTATCAGGTATTATGTATTATGGAGCATACATAGAATGCAGTTATTTTCTTATGACTAAGATGCTTTTTTCCAGTTGAGACACACAATCAGTCTGCCTGTGATATTCAAACAGGAGAGAAGAATGCTATAGCTAAATAGGCCTGGGAGAGCCCTACTTTAAAGATATGCTTGTGTGTGCTTATAATAGATATGTGGTATGAAGCTTCCTAGCACATCCAGAGGTAATTATGGCAGGTAAGCTGGCTGGTGATTCTCAGAAGTTTCATTATTTACCTTACAGGTATTCTGTACTTGTATAAAGGTTTTCTTCTGTGATGTAAAATGCCCATAATTATAACAACCTACATAAATTATTTTGTGTATGTATGCAGACTTTGCTTAGTATTGTAATAATTGTTCCTTGGTAGTGGTTGTGACTACAGCACACTCAGAACTCACCTGAGGCCATATGGTGTCAATTTCCTTTCAAACCTGGTTGGAAGGGCAGCCACAATGGGGAATCAAACCCATTACCCCTGATTTGCCAGATTCTCAGCTTGACCACTGAGGTACCAACTCTCCTGTAACAGTTCTTAGCAAGAAAAGTTGTGTAGATGGTGTATTGCTGGTTAAAATGCTAATTGTAGGTGTCACAGCACAACTAGTGTTATCTACTCTTGTGAGAAGTAGTACAACTCTATGTTTCCAAGTGAAGCTGACTCCTTTGCTCCACGTTGTATTTTTCACCATTGTCCACTTCTTGGTTCCCTTGAGATGTCACTGACTTTCTGAAAACTTTGAAGAAGCACTGCCTGCTAGTCTGCTATTGTCTGCTATTGAATTTCACAGCCACATAATGTATATCACTTTTTGTAAAGCACAACTAAATCTATATTAGTGTGCTACATGACTGGTGTGTTTTACTTATAATGACTGACATGTGTGATAAAAGTGGCAAAGAATGCATCCCTAAACCCATTACAAAACTATCTCTGCATTACTATGAACCAATTTTTTGGCAGGATGTATGCAATTGATAAACAGTGAAACTGCATACCTTGATAATGCTTTTCATCATGATGCAGCTTTGAAAATATATTTGATGCTTCTCCCCATCTCCATTTGCTACAGAGTTTTGTCAGTATCCCATACATCAATTCTCCTCATGTTGCTGTGATTGTGATGTGATTGTTCTCATTATTCTTTATTTCAGAGATTGATGATCAACAGAAGCTGAGATTCCAGGTGGAGTTGGAGTTTGTGCAGTGCTTAGCAAACCCTAACTACTTGAACTGTAAGCCTCACTTGTTGTTGGGGATGTTGTTCTTGACCTTGATAACATATTTCAACAGGATGTGTTTTTTAAATCTAGAATGAGAATGTGGAAACTGTTGGCTTCTCAAATTTGGATAAAGTAGTTTTCTTTCTTTTTTGACTAGAAACTTCCTCTAGTATGTCCCATGATTTGTTTCTTCAGGTTAAAGATGTGCAGGATGATTTTTTCTTTAAAAAATTGATGTTAATACTGGCCTGAAGTTATGTTAACATGGTGATGGTGGGATTTGTATGAGCTAATGTGTCGTGTTTGGTTAAAACCTCGTCCTTTTGTTGTAAATTGAGCATGATTTTATCTATGTTTCTGTTGATGACTCCAATTCCCAATCTATTTCACTGGCATATTGAATGGAAAAATTTCAAAATGTGCCTGAAAATACACATACCTCTTTTAAGGCATTGGCACATGGTTCTGTTTACAGTTCTTGCTCAACGAGGTTACTTCAAGCAGCAAACCTTCATCAACTATCTGAAGTACTTGCAGTACTGGACGAAGCCAGAGTATGTGAAGTACATCAAGTGAGTGCATTCAGTATAAAATGCAGACTTGCGATTGCAAAGTGCTTCAGATTAGTTCTTGCCTGCTCCATGGTATTCTGGTAGTTGCAGTGACATGCTGTTCCCACCACCCTGCCCACTGGGCGTCGCCATCGATTCCTGTTGCGCCTTACCGGCCAACGGACGTGCGGATGGTTACAGCACTTCAACCGGAACCTCACCCGTTCCATCCGTAGTGAATCCAGATGAACGTATTTTTTGGGGAATGCTTAGGTTGTGTGGAGTTCCAGGTGGGTGCAATTAATTTGGGCACGTCTCAGTCACGCAAAGGACACTTGATACTTCTTTGTCTCTTAATCTGTTTTTCCTGTGGGGATCAGACTGTTCAATTTCGTGGGATGGGAGTCAAAAAGTGGGTTCGAGCAGTACCAGATATTAGGAACTTTTGATGTCAACGAGTTCAAGTTAATTTTGAAGTCATCACAGTTAGCTTTTCATTATATTCTTATCATGGTTCAGCATCAAAATTTCATCACTGTACCTGACATTGTGCTTTCATGTATGTCCTTCCCTTTCCTTTTCATTTATTTGGAGGTCAGCCGGGTGGCCCTTCATCCTCTTTAGCACGGTTCTCCGCACGCCTCAAGGTGGGTCATAGCAACATATTTGGATGCATGTATGGCTCGAAATGTGTTGCTTCCATCTTGCATATTTTGTCATGTCAAAGTGCATTCAAATCCAAATTGGTATACGTTTCGAGAAAAATGTAAACTCATATTTGAATCTGTATGTGCATGCACAACTTAAGGCATGTCGACGTGTATTTGAATCCCAGAGTCCTAAAGTTACTTCACCATTAACTGTGTGGATGAAGGAAGAAGTTGCTTGGGAATAGTGAAAGATTGGAAGAAAATAAAGGTTTGCCACTTAAGGATTAAAAAGCGGAATGCCTTTCGCTTCAGTCACATGCATTTTACGTTATTTAGCAGTTGTGTGCATGACTGCGCATACATCATGTGACAAAATGTTAAAAACCGGAAACGGGGATGAAATACCACAACTCCATTAACTGTGCATTTCCAGGCCACATGGTGAATTATTTTACACTGTTGAATCCGAATGTTGTGCAAACACCACGACCAATGCACTGCACCCTGCTCGTCCCTGCCCAATAAGGTAACACGTCACCATGCGCTTCAGGTACCCCATGTGCCTGCACTTTTTGGACCTGCTGCAGTACGAACACTTTCGCAAAGAGCTGGTGAACTCGCAGTGCGCCAAGTTCATCGACGACCAGCAGATCCTGCACTGGCAGCACTACACGCGTCGGCGCACCCGTCTGCTGGCGGGCGACATGTCGCCGGCGCGCGTCAGCAGCAGCACGCCGACCGTGTAGAGTAGCCGGCCGGCGGCGCCGTTCCCGCTCCGACCCAGTCGCTCGTGCTCGGCCTCAGCTGAAGCACACGCTGGTCGGCCGCCAGCTGTCGTGGTGAACATTCGCCAGGCAGCAGTGCGTCACGTTCTTGGGGCCTGGATCGTGCCGGAGCCTGTGGACTGTAGGCGGCCGGGTCCGAATATCTTCGGGTTGGCTACAAACGTCTGCCGTGTGTACGCTCGCCAGGTCGGCTTGCGGTTGTCGTGCGCGGCGACAGCGCTCCGGCGTGTGGTGCCGTGCGCGCCTGTTGGTGTGAGCGTCTCACTTGGCAGCTGTGCGTACCGCGCCATGGGCGAGCCGATGCTGCTCAGCTATCACGACTCGGTGCTGTACGAGTCGGACGGCGAGCTGCTGCAGGGGCCGCACTGGCTCAACGACAGCCTGATCCAGTTCCACCTGGAGTACCTGGAGCACGCGGCGTTCCCCGCGGCGCCGCTGGCGTTCGTCGGGCCCGACGTGACGCAGTTCGCGCGGCTGTGCCCCGAGCCGGAGGTGGCCGCGTTCCTGGCGCCGCTGCGGCTGGCCGACCGGCGCGGCGCGCTGTTCGTGCTCAACGACTGCGAGCGGCCGGACTCGCCGGGCGGCACGCACTGGAGCCTGCTGGTGGCCACGGCGCGCCGCTTCATCCACTACGACTCGCTGGGCGACGGCAACCAGCGCGTGGCGCGTCTGCTGGCGCGCCGGCTGGCGCCGCTGCTGGGCGCCAGCGGCACTGTGGAGCAGGCGTCGTGCGGCCGCCAGCGCAACGGCTACGACTGCGGCGTGTTCGTGGTGGTGCACGCCGAGGAGGTGACGCGCCGGCTGGTGGACGGCGGCGAGAGTCTGCTGCACGTGCCCGTCAGCCAGGAGCGCGTCGACTCGAAGCGCGGCGAGATGCTGACGCTGATCCGCTCGCTGGCGGCCGCGTGAGAGGGCAGACAGCCGCTCTCGCAGTTACGTGAGAGGGCAGAAATCCGCCCGGTGGTGGTCGCGTGAGAGCAGGCAGCCGCTTCCTGGCTACCGCGTGAGGGGGTAGGCAGCTGCGCTCCAAGGATGCACGGTGGGACTGGTGGACGGACACTGCGAACGTCAGCCGTGTGGTGTCGGTCGCGTCACAGATGGTTACGTCCGTATTCGCGAGGCCGAGAGTGCATCGACAGCTGTGGGGCTCGTTTGAACCAGCTGTGATCAGTATTGGTAAACGCGGTCGCGCTGTCCCGGATTTTGGTCGTCTGGGATGATATCCTCTCAGGGTCATACAACTTCTCGCTAGATTGGATGTAACTGACAATGTCAGCAAGGCAGTGTATTTAATGCAAATCCCTACACGCAGCTTAAGTACGGAAGGAAGCTTTCTTAGTGCCAGGCCTGATCATCCCCCACAAATATCCATGCATTACGAAGCAAATCCGACCTGGGAGTGTCATCAATGGCCGGAGCTCTGAGCGACTCAGCGGCGGCTTGTCTGTCAAAACGCCGTGAAACCGGCTGACACGCTGCGTCCCCCATTAGTGGGTCGCGTCGCGGCTATGGATCTGTTGTCTGCGACTGTTTTTCGGCAGCTGCTAAACCGTACTATCTCACTCTCGTGCGACTCCGCGTCTTGCACATATAGTAAATCTAGTTCGATGCATTGATAGAATATATTTTGGTAGCCTTCCACACCGCAAGTCATCGATTGGTGACCTGGCTGAATGGACGTGTTGGTAAGCATACCATCACCTCCACAATACTCCGTTCACTGCTGGATGCATCGGTGATGACATGCGCAACGCCGAAGCCACCTTCGCGTGGGCCTGTCGACCCGCCGATCCATCCGGCACCAGCGTATCCTCACGCAGAGCGGCGACCGCAAACATGGGACAGCCCGTCTGATCCGGCGATCAGCTGTCGCAAGTCAGCCGGCTGCGCGGTCACGTGGCACTGCCGGCCCTCACAGCGGCAGCGTCGGCGGCGGCGGCAGCGTCTGGCGCATCTGCGCCACCTGGCGCAGCACGGCGGCCTTGCTGGTGCCGCCCTCGGCCTGGTACTGCTCGACGCTCGCCTCGTAGCTCCAGATGGACGCGATGTCCGCCTGGAACGCCGGGCTGAAACGGCAGCGTGACGTCACTGGCTGAAACGGCAGCATGACGTCACTGGCTGGAACGGCAGCGTGACGTCACTGGCCGACACGGAACCCAGCGGTCGTGAGCACACACGTCACTGGCTCGGCCGGTTATTGGTTTTACGACACATCGACCGTTGAGTCATGTAGCGTCGCCAATCTCACGCCGATTGGTCGCGGGCGAATAGTAGGGACAGGTGAGACTCGAACCCACAATCTTTCGATTGTGAGACGAGCAACTTACCCCCTAGGCTACTCGTCCCCCACGTCACTGGCTCAAACGGAATCTAAACGTCGCAGGTGCCACTGAGCACGTGATACGGGTCGTCTCGTAACTGACGAGCGACGGTATCGGGGACAACCCTCGCCAGTGGTAAATGTCATAGGTGTCGCACTCAGCACGTGATACGGGTCGTCTCGTAACTGACGACTGACTGTATCGGGGACAACCCTCGCCAGTGGTGAATGTCACAGGTGTCGCACTCAGCACGTGATGCGGGTCGTCTCGTAACTGACGACCGACGGTATCGGGGACAACCCTCGCTATTGGTGAATGTCACAGGTGTCGCACTCAGCACTTGATACATGCCGCCTCGTCATGGACGACCGAAGTGGTCGGAGACAAAAGCCTCGCCAGCTCAGGAAGAGACCCAGTGCCTCCCTCTCCCATATATTTGTTTTCGAGGATGCTCCAAACCGTTCTGTAAACTCCATTGAAATGTTGCACGTCCAGTGTACTTGGGTCAATTTCTACAAAACAACAATATTTTTGCCCAGGCAATGTCAGTTCAGGCGGTGTGAATAGTCCACGGTGTTCTTCACCGAAATCGCTTTTTCAGGTTACAGTGACAGTAGCTTTCGACACGTGATGGACGTTTTGTAGTACTCGGCGATTAGGCTAACGTGTTAGTGGTCTTCTTCAGCATACGGTGACCTTGACCGACCTGTGTTTGCAATTGTGAGTATATTGTGGTTTTGTTCCCATAATCGAATTCAGAATGCATGTCTGAATTTTACGCAGCAACGTCCTTTGAATACCCTATGCTTAAAGATAACATAGGCAACCAAATGTTGCATATGGTAAGCCAATGGAGTCGTGAGCTTGTACACCTGCATCACTTGTAGTTTGGCTACTGTTTACTATTTGAGTTCAAACCTCGTGTTGCATTAAAAATTGTAACATTTGCCTGACCTGGAAGGTCAACTAATGGCCAAAAGAAAAACTGGCATCGAACGATATATACTAATCACGATAAAATCGCTTGCATTTGCTTTTTTTCGTTAGCATGCTCTGTTCGGAAGAGCTTGGGGTTGCACTATTCTCCTGCACCAAGGGAAGGTGATGAAATGTCTTTGAGTTTATAGGCCACTGTCAAAGCAGGATAGAAAATCGGAAGAATAGAGGTTTTTTTATTAAGGGGGGGGGGGGGGGGTGCAACCAAGAGTGTGGCTCATAGTCACTTTTGTTTAAGTGATACAAAGGTCAACGGCCTTTATGCAGGATATATTGTCTAAGAGAATGTCGAAGGCACACGAAAGGAATATATTCTCAGTTTCCATACCTGGATTACTGTGCAAAAACGGAGTTATTACGAACCACGGTTAAGTACCAGCCAGTTTGCTCTCCTCTACATTCGAGAGCAGTTCATGCTAGTGGCCCGCCTCTACCCAATCTAGTCTGACCCGACCCGACCTGGCTCCAACGGATTGACACGTTTTTGAAATGTGTGTAATTTTCCGCCAACGTTCAAAATCGTAGTTTTTTTAAAACACTTTCGGCCATATCTGCCCTTTACATTTTTATCTAGAGCACGTTATCACGATATCTCTTCTGAAGTACACTGAGTCGGTGTTCAATGTAGAGGTATTGAGGATATTGATCCGAAACTCGCAAGGTTTGCATGCATTTCGTTCCGGTTTGAGGAAATGGCAAAGACCGAAATTAAACGGACAATTAAGACTGAACTCTGACCCGCATTCAATGAGATGCCAGTTCGTTTGCCACCAAACCCGTTCTTTGTGGTGGTGAAAATGGTTACCCAGTCGGCCAAGATTGTGGGGGAGGCGCGCTCCACAATACCTGATGCTCTGGAAGTCGGCCAAAGATAGCTGGCTCATTGGCACGCCCTTGGATTCGGCCAACGCCACACACTTCCCGGTCAGATTGTGTGCCTCACGGAACGGAATCTGAGGACACGACAGCACGTCACCAGACACGACAGCGTATCGGTGGACATATGCTGCCAATGGACACGTCAATACATCAGCGGACACTGTATGGCGTAGGCAGACACTGTATGACATCAGTAGACACTGGTGCATCAGCGAGCACTGTGTGGCATTATCGGCCACGCTAGGGCAATAGCGGACACGACAGGGCATCAGCGGACACGGTGGGTCATCAGCGGACACGGTATGGCATCAGCGGACGTGTGAGAGCATCAACTTACACATCAGCAACTATACAGAGGTTGGTTGGTTGGTGGTGGTGGCTTTGCGACACATCGACTGTTGATTCATGTAGTGTCGCCAATCGCTCACGCCGATTGGTCGCGGGCAAAGAGTGGCGACAGGTGAGACTTGAACTTGAATCTTTTGATTGTAAGACAAGCAACTTACCCCTAGACCACTCGTCCCCAACTATACAGAGGGTTGCATTTGACGTGCATCCTATTACTCGCTGGCTGATGCAGTCCTGGTGGCACGCGCCCGACGATAAATTCATATTCCACGGCTGGCGTGTGCAACGTGTGGCACACATTTGTGACCGCGACATGACCGTCCGCGGACATGTCACGTTATTTGACCACAGTAGCACACCTCGTGTCACGACGCGCTACACTACCGCCAGTGGGCGTCTTTGTACCGATGATACTATATACTTCGGGGCAGGTCATATTGTCATGTACAACACTAGACGAAAGGTCCCAATCGCGTTCTGTCTGCGAAGTTGCGGTTCCTGTTGTGCATCCCGTGCCGCCTGCAAGTGGGCAGTGCGACGAATTGTGCATAAACATCGGGTCTGCTGTGTGCAGGCTTGCGGCCTCACTTGCGGCCGCAGGTCAGCCGGTCAAATGGTGGCATGCATTACATTAATAGTGTGCCACCATTCGATACAATTTAGTACGAGTCTGTGAACATGTGTTGCCTAGTAGATGGAAGTTGGAACGGATCAACCATCCTAAATGTTCGCTGGATGCATTTGGATCACTAAATAGCTATCGGGATGTTCAAATACTATGACGATCTGCATCGGCTCATACCAAGTATCGCCTCTGACATGTCGCGTGCCCATGACCAATGCACCTGCTGGGCAGTTGGCAGTGTAGACGCTGCCGTCTCGAACGCCGTCCATCCGCCCAGGACCCGTCGGGCCGCCTTGTTATTGCAGGCGTGCAGACAGCTGGCCGGCTGCGCTGCCGTTGCATCAGCAGAGACCGGCCGGGCGCCGCCTGATGCGACTCGATTCGTGGAAAACGCGGCACGACTGGGAGCTGCAGCTGGCCGTGAACGAGCGCGGACGCGTCGGAACGGTCGCCGCAGGTGGCTCTACACGGCCGCAGGTGGCTCTACATCGCCGCAGGTGGCTCTACATCGCCGCAGGTGGCTCTACACGGCCGCAGTCGTGCAGTAACTCCTGCGGCCGGGCTCTCTCTGGACTCGGCGCGTCCGAAATGCAGCCCCCGACGGGGCGGCGGCGGTGGAGCGGGATGCGCCGCCGCCGGGACCCACCCCTGTGTGATCGCCGGGACCCGGGACGGGACACAGGGAACCCGTCCGGACTCGGGACCGGCGGAGACTTACGTTCTGCCGCACCAGGTAGTAGGCGACGTCGGTGGCCAGCATACCCTCGCTGAGGGCCTGGCGACACTTGTCGGCGTTCACGGTCATGGTGGAGACGATGCCGGTCATCACGCGCAATACTCCTGCCAGAACAGAAACAGTCGGTAACGAGCAACACCACCGTTAATTGTTTTGCGATTGAGCAGCATCGCTTTCGTGTAACGGTATCCACCGAATGCTAAATACAAAAATTACTAGTAATTCATTGGTAGAATTACACATATCGGAGCTTCCATCGACGAGCAAGGCCTCTCACTGATATATTGGGCAATATTTGTATCCTACTTTAGAAGAATTTTGTCTTCCCATTTAAATTCAGGGAGTGAATACCAGCATTGGATGACCTTTAGGGGAAAACAAAATACTGGTGTTGCATGGCAACCGGAATAATTTTGTTGGTGCTGCACTGGCAATACCAAAAGCACATTAGTACCCACTCCTGGTAAAGAGGTTCTGGAAAAGTTAGAGCGATGATTCAGCACATGCAGGAAACGTGTGGCTGGCAAAACGGGCTGGGGTTCCTCTTAGAATCTAGGCTAAATATCCCAGAAGTTTGAAGGCCCGACAGTCAGAGAGACAGTCGAAGCTTCCAGTCAGGGGTGGTGTAGATGTAACAAAATCAACTTCTGACCCTCTTTCGAATGCGTCCAGCAGCCTAATTAAGACTACTCCCGTGTGTCCGGACGTCTCTGGTCCTGTAACAAAGCTCGGCCCTGAGTGGACACCGTCGCCTGTCGGCCGGGGCCGGTTCACGCTGACGTCAGCAGTTGACGCCTCGAGCCGCGGCTGCGGCCCGGATGTTTGGCTCTGGCGTTGCAGGGGCCGGCCGACCGTCTCCACCAGTGTCCGTACACGTGGCGGCATTCCACCGGCATATTGGTCGTCACCGTGACACAGATAGGGCAGGGGCTAGCCGGAGTTGTCGACCGAACCTCCCGAGTTCCGGCACGTGAATGGCTCGCGATAGATGTGACCGAGCGGTGCGCGACTGGTCATAGTCGGGCAGTGGCAGGACGGGTCTGAGCGGCGAGGCTGGTGAGACGTGGCCCAGCGGGTGGAGGTGAGCAGACGTGCAGACGTTGGTTGGTTATTTGGGCTTAGGGGCGCATCGACTGACGTGCAGACGTCTGACGGTTGACAGTTACCGGTGCCTACAGGGACGTTCAGGCACGGACTCGTAAAGGACGCGCGTCGGTGTATTTGCTGTTGAAGCTATGGTGCCGCAAGCTGCTGACGTTTTAGTCATTATCAGCCCGGTCCATACGAGGGTAGGCACGGCAATTGGATTTGAGAACCAGTCACCGCACCAGCGAGGCGAACCTTGGGCAATCACCGCCAGCTGAACTAGTGTACCGAGACCCATGCAACTGAACCGCAATTTTTACTCCTTTTGCTCCCGGTGAAGTGATTAACAATCACATGCTGGAAAATGTTTTCCAGAGCTTTAACGCAACTTGACCACATGGGAGTCTTTCTTTAAAGCGACGGCAGGGATGTAGGGTAAGAGAAGAGACAAAAGTGCATTTGTAACAGAAAATATTTTAAAGCAACCGGATCGCAAAGTCAAAATCCAACTCCTGGTTGACGAATTTTGATCTTGAGAGGGGGAGGGGCGAGTGCAGTGATAAATTATTCGTGAAATAAAGGGGAATATATCACTGAACACTTAATCGACAGCCTTATCCAAGATGTAGCGACAACCTGCTTCCTGATGCGTGCTTATGAAGTCTTAGTGTCTCCTTTCTAACAGAATCCCGGCCATACGTGCCATGGACATGCTCTCGATATGGCATGGTGACACACGGACAATTCGCAACCGAAGGTCAGGTAAAGGGATTATCTATAATGTGATATGGCATACAATATCAGGGTATTCCATAGGAATTTTTTTCTTCTATATCCTGGATATAGCTCTTCCTAAATTACGAATATCAAAACAAATGATAGGTGCAGTCATAGTGCGCCATTGGGAAAATCTGAATCAGAAAGACATCAAAAGCATTTTAAATGGCACTAATTCCATGGCAAATTTCGACATCCCACTGTGCTCGTTTCAACATCTCACACCTAATGAAAACCATCATTTTAACATGGGGGGGGGGGCGTTTATGAATGGGCCGGCGCCGGAAGTTGCCCCCTCCCTCCCCAACCAGTGAGCTAAACTCTCCAGCGCACAGACGAAGAGAAGAAGCACGGCATACATTGAAAACAATTGTTGGGTCAGTGTACGGCAAGGCACAACTTCTGCCCCCAGCCAACGTATCGAAACTGTTGGCAAAATTGCATAGATTAACGTCTTTCGACGCATTCATGGACTCACGTGAAGATCAGCAAACACTATACCAGCACCAAGAAAAAAAAAACAATGGAAACCTCAGTGCCCGTGTAATCGATGCAGCTACATTGGCTGGTGTCGTAGATGATTACCTCATCGATAGCTACAAGATGAAGATCATAACCAAAGAGCGCTTACTTTTGGTCAGATAGCCTTCAGCAAGAGCATCCGACTTATCGCTCCTATTAGCTAATTTCGTGAGTAGTCACTTCCGGACCAGCAATCCATCGCATGCAACACAACTCGCATCACCCTCCCACACCTCGAGTGGTGACATTTGACGACTTCACGGTTATGACGAGTGACGTACCGGTGATGTTATCCACAGAGTGGCGACGTTTGACGACTTCACGGTTATGACGAGTGACGTACCGGTGATGTTATCCACAGAGTGGCGACGTTTGACGACTTCACGGCTACGAGTGACGTACCGATGATGTTATCCACAGAGTCGAACAGCAGCTCCTTGTCCTCCTGGAAGTCCTTGTTGTAGGTGGAGGGTGTGCCCTTGAGGGCGACCATCAGCCCCACACAGTTGCCCAGGAAGCGGCCTGCCTTGCCCCGGGCCAACTCCAGCCCGTCTGGGTTCCTGCAGGCGGTGCAACGAACCACTTCAGTTTTTGAGAGCCGTGTACGACAACATGGAATGTCTGGGTACATGTGCAGCACTCAAAGCAAAATTCCCTGCAAGTACGCGATATTCATTGGCGTGCTGCAACAGAGCTGGCTGTCGGACGCCTTCGAGAGGAGAATCCCTGTTCTCAGCTGGACGAACCAAATCAGAGAAGCAAAAGTCGGAAGCTGTCCATATTGGTCCCATTTTATTATATTTCTTGTGGGAGAAGGTTCTGGAGATTCCAAGTACCTCCTATGTGCTTGATGCATAAACGTATTTCATATAGAAAGCATTCGTGCAGGGTCCCCAGCGGGGGAATATACGCTATATTCTGTGCAAGGGGTGGGGCTTTTCCAAAATTATGGGGAAATGGCGTCTTCATGCCATTCTTTTTAGCCAACGCCCATGGGCTTCATATTAAAACTCGATGAATATTTGTGAGGGGAAATGTGCCCCGACAAGTATGGAAAGTTTCACCGATATTCTGCATCAATATGTGGGCATACATTGATGCGGGAGGGAGCTGGACAAGTGAGGACAGAGGCTATGGAGCTCCGTGCTGTTGATACACACAGGCATCAATGCGGTCGGCAGGGAAGTCATGGACCGGCCGTAACCGTCGTTTCCTGGCAGACAGTGGAGACTAAACGCGTAGTCATCATTAGCGACGCGGCTGCTGGATTTTTAGTGTGTGAGGTATCATTGTAGCATTCACTCTCGTTTAAAATGCGAGTACTTGGACAGAAATATCGTGATGGAAGCTGGTAATTATTCGAGACGGAATGCATTCTTGAGCGAAAGGCGGGACTGGAAATTTAATTTGATTTAATTTAATTTAAGTGAAAATGCTCTCATGGACATTTCGGTCAGGTCAAGTCGCTGATATGTACATCCTTTTCGCATATGCAAGAGAGTGGAAAGCATGGGCTTCGCTCTCACCCATGATTACTGACGCAAGGAACGAATCAACCTGCATGACACTTGCATTTTATGATTGGTATGCTGGTATCACAACATAGGCTAATGGTTTAGAGACCTACCGTAGTTTGGCAATGGTTTCCGCAATTTCCAGCCAAGGCCACGGGATATTACAGACGAGGGCTGATCACGTGTTAAGCTCCGCCCCCTATTATTATCTACCGTGCGGTAGGACAGCTGTCTTCACATCGCAGTCCGTGCTTCTGTGAAGAGCTAATATGTGCCTGGACATGATTAAATTAAGGGAAAATCAAGTATATCGTTTCAAAGCGTACACAGGTGCAACGTACAAAAGGCAAACTGTACATCGTGCAGTGTACACCTACCAGGAAACGAAAGAAACGCCTGTTTCAAGGGCACCACAAGCCTACAATACACCTACCACAAGCAGCGCCGGAGCAGGAGCATGAGCAGGAGTGGGCGCGGGAGATGGAGCATGAGCAGGAGTGGGCGCGGAGCAGGAGCAGGCGCAGGCGCAGGCGAACTCACCGTTTCTGCGGCATGAGTGAGCTGCCAGTGCTGTAGGCGTCGGCCACGTGAACCAGCCCGAAGGCGGGGTTCGAGAACAGGATCAGGTCCTCGGCCAGCCGCGAGAAGTGTGTGCCCAGCAGAGACACCCAGAACAGGAACTCCACTGCAGCACAGCGGCCGGTCAGTGCTCGCCCTGGTGCCAGCACTAGCACTGGCACCGCATAACACGGGACTCCACAGCACCACACTACTGACACCAGCAGCACATAACACGGGACTCCACAGCACCACACTACTGACACCAGCACCACATAACACGGAACTCCACTGCAGCGCAGCGGCCGGTCAGTGCTCGCCCTGGTGCCAGCACTAGCACTGGCACCGCATAACACGGGACTCCACAGCACCACACTACTGACACCAGCAGCACATAACACGGAACTCCGCTGCACCACACCACTGATGCCAGCACCGCAGAACACGGAATTCCACATTCCATATTCCATATCTCCATATTCACAATGTGAAAGTAAATATGGAGAGTCCATATCACGAATGCATCCTAACGTATATGTTGACGCATGCATGCATAAGTGAAGTAGATATAAACGGTTCTCATGTCAGATATATCGATATGTTCACGTCAAACACGATTAATATTCAGTCCTGGTAGCATTCTTGGATACGCTTGGTAACAAGGGATAATAGTTTGTGCGAACGACATAAATGTTCACGCAGACAATTTCCCATCTGATACGCGGGCTAAATTTTGTACGAGGGCTGACGAGTAATAATCTGGACCAAGGAGAAAATTGATGAGACGACCTGCCCACCTATGTAGTCGCGGTCGCTGACGGCGTACATGCTGTTGGGCGTGATGTTCGCGAAGCCTAGCTGGCTGGCCAGCGCCGCTCGGTCGACCGGAAACGGGTTGCCAGCCAGCGCGCCGGAGCCCAGCGGACAGCTGTCCACCCGACCGGTCAGCTGGCCAAGACGGTCCAGGTCGGCGCTGAAGAACCAGGCGTGGCTGCCGGCGCGCACAACACAGACGTCACTCAGGACGGCAGCAGGGGCGGGCGCAGAGATTCTCACTGGGAAGGGCACATTTCCTCGGAGGAGGACCCTCAGTTTTCGGCGGTGACATTCCCTGGGCGGAAGGGAATCCGCCAGAGCACCCGGAAAGGGTACCTTTTCCGGGTGTACGGGTGTCACCTTTCCATCGGTGGGTGGGCACATGCCCTCAGCGTCTCCCCTGCATCCTCCCCTGGATGCCGACGACCATGACCAGTGCATCCGGCGTCGGACAGGCTGCGACCAGCGCCATGACCGGCCATAGTGTGGGAACCAGTCACAGGACATCACGTCTATGGGAAGGAATGATCGATCTGGAAATGGGTTGATAAACAGAAGTACCATATATCAGATTCTTACATGGAACGCCACACCGGTAAAGCTACTCAGTCAATACTAGATGGAAAGCCAGTCATATCTGCCTTCTGGCTATTGTACGGCACCCACGATAGATGGCTTGATTATGGCATGCTCTGCCATAGCCAGCATTCTGTCGGGGGAGCGCCTGACCACTAGGGGTGCCCCATTATAATGGGATACGTTATTAATCGACATTTTATTCACTCACCAGATTGTGAAATGCTTTCCAGTAAATGGTGCAAGCAAACATTTTTGGATATACAAATAGCACACTGAAAAGTCTCAAACGCGCAATGAGTGTCCGGGTAGCGCGAGAGATAAATCGCATAAATGTGTCCTATGCCGTATATTGTTTAGATACTTTCAGCCGGTTATGATCAACCAGTTCGCGCCCTGTGTGTTGCGCAATGCGCAGCCATCTAATTTTCCATATATTGTAGGGCTGGAGCTCCCGCAACGATAAGTGGGTCCAGGGGGCGTCTCCCATTAGAAAACGTTCTTCCAACTTCAGCGGATCGCCTCATTTAAAAGAAATTCTCTTGTTTAGCCGCCTACAAAACTTCAGGTCGTACATGACTCTTAGCTCTCCCACCTTCAACACTGATGACATGACTAAACTGCAAGAAGTAGACTGGACGGATACAGCTGCGCTCATTGGTGCAAAATTATGAAAACCATCATTACAATGACAGTAATTACGAACTTTGTTTTTTCATGACCATTGAGATGAGAATGACGATGAAGTGACTGAGCCATACCCAAGACATCGAAACTCAATGCAACTGCTTTGGGGCGACAGCCGCAGAACCAACACCACAAGTGGGACGCAGGCTGGGTAAATTCACCATCAAGTGGGAGACCCTGATTAAAGGTCAAGCTCCACCATAAAGCTGATAATCCGTACTCCCAATAAGCCCGATCAGAGTTATTATTCGCTGCAGAAACTGAAATTCCACCAGATGCTACAATTTCGTTCAGCCGGCGAATAAAAGCGTGCCATGAACGTCAACGGGGTCAAATAGACGCCAATAAAAAGCAGCATTATCTCTCGTTGGCTAGCTGTTGTGCAAACATGACGTCTGATCTGACATTTTTCTCGTGCACACATGGCAGGGCCGGGGATCATTGATGTCAGACTTTGGCGCCACTCAACCCGCTGTTACGAACATCATGAACACACTGATCCATGCGCCGACACTGGACTTGCCCATGGCGGCGTGACTGACCTCATGGCAGCGTGACTGACCTCATGAGCCAGTGGCTCCACCGGACCGGCTGGGCAGGCTGCAGGTGTGTGAAGCCCGGCATCAGAATGTCAATCTCCGCCTCAGCTCGGTCCGACAGCGTCTGCGGCCCACACATAGCCAGACGTCAACGGGCGGCACTGCAACAGCGCTCTGGTGTCATCCGACCACTTCAGACCGGCTGGGGGCGGCGTCATCCGACCACCTCAGGCCGGCTGGGGGAAATGTCATCCGACCACTTCAGGCCGGCTGGGTGCGGCGTCATCCGACCACTTCAGACCGGCTGGGGGCGGTGTCATCCGACCACCTCAGACCGGCTGGGGGCGGCGTCATCCGACCACCTCAGGCCGGCTGGGGGAAATGTCATCCGACCACCTCAGACCGGGTGGGGGCGGCGTCATCCGACCAATTCAGGCCGGCTGGGGACGGTGTTATCTGGCAGCATGGATCGAAAGCGGAGCCCATTGAAGCCACTGACGCTGCTAATTCGTAAGAGATGAACGACAGCCGATTCATGCGAGCCAGCAATTTGAAACCCCTATCTGTCAAAATTGAGGCGATTTTTATTCATTTTTTTAAGGGAGTGATGGATTGCTACTGTGAAGAAAATCATATTAGAAACTTTGATAATTCAATATTCAAGAACATTGTCTCTTTTGCAAATGTCTCAGATATTCCCATGGAAATTCAAAACTGGCGCTCTGGCGAGGTCGTGTAGTGGACCGCATCTGACGAGGTCGTGTAGCAGCGGACCGCATCTGACGAGGTCGTGTAGCAGCGGACCGCATCTGGCGAGGTCGTGTAGCGGACCGCATCTGGCGAGGTCGTGTAGCGGACCGCATCTGGCGAGGTCGTGTAGCGGAAGACATCTGGCGATGTTATGTAGCAGCGGACCGCATATGGCGAGGTTATGTAGCGGACCGCATCTGACGAGGTCGTGTAGCAGCGGACCGCATCTGGCGAGGTCGTGTAGCAGCGGACCGCATCTGGCGAGGTCGTGTAGCAGCGGACCGCATCTGGCGAGGTCGTGTAGCAGCGGACCGCATCTGGCGAGGTTATGTAGCGGACCACATCTGGCGAGGTCGTGTAGCGGACCACATCTGGCGAGGTCGTGTAGCGGACCGCATCTGGCGAGGTCGTGTAGCGGACCGCATCTGGCGAGGTCGTGTAGCGGACCGCATCTGGCGAGGTCGTGTAGCGGACCGCATCTGGCGAGGTCGTGTAGCGGACCACATCATCGGCACACGGGCGAGTTAGGCGTGATGGCACAAACGTTACGGCACATCTGGCCTTCCGGGCAAACGCAGCGCCGCAACCCGTCCGCGCGACCGAGCAGTTTCGACCTGCATGTAACTGAACATGTTAGTTATTACTTGGAACATGTCAGTTATTACTTGGCGTCGCAAATGGCTTAGCAGTCAGGCTGGGTGTCCTGGCACGCGAATATCCTGCATAAGTATGGGTGTGGTGGGAAACGGCATACCTATCTAGGATACTCAGCTGCTAGGACGTTCAGCCTGACTTTCAATCTATTTGCGAGATCAACGGTGCGTACGTGTGGTTGGAAACAGCATACCTGTACACGATATTTAGGCGTCAGTACTCCGAGCCTGACTGCCAAGCTATTTGTGACGCCAATTATACTTGTAGTTTCTTTTCAACATGATCGGGGGTTTAGCAGGTGCAACGGGAAAGCCCTCGTCGTTCAGCAGTTGTGACGTCACTCAAGCGTCGCTTGTGGTTGCCAGGCAACAACTTCATATGCTGTGTCGGGTGCGGCTGTAAGGAGCACGATTAGATATAGGTGGCATCTAACGTTGCCTAAAACATAGCAATATTTGGGAATACTTCAATTAATTCCGAGGAGGTTGCCGTCACAAATTTCATCAATAAACGTAACAAAAGCATGGAAATTTGCGTCATAGATTACTATTATGTCAAAGATTTAAAATATCGACCCGTAGAAAATAATCTACCCGCTGCCATGTCTCATGGCTTCGAAAATTAAACATTATCTCACGTTGATATACATCGATTTTCGAGCTTTCCACTCGCCTTAGTCAGTCGCGAGGTTCGTGCTCTGGAGGGCCATATAGTAATGACTTTGATAGTCTCCACATGTAACGGGCAACTCTGCCTAATACCTTCATATCCTTTGGTAAGCTCATAGTCCGTGGGCAGCGTTACGATCCCGATGGAAGCGGACACGCGACGAGGCGTGACAACCTCGCCGGTCATCAGTTGATGGCAGACCGGTAGCCCCGCACGCCATGGGTCTACGCTAACAAAGGAGTCGCGTGTTGGTCGGCGCGCAAAAACATAACGTGCATGGAGTTCCATCCAGGGAACCGGCAGAACGTAATCGGGCGGAATATTTGACAGGGCGACGCGAAGCATTTGGTGTCATCAAACGATCCGCATAACATATCAGCATGCAGCAAAAACAAATTAACAAGCCCATGAATATTATGCAAAATACAAATTTAGAAAAGCAAGGTATTCTACGCCTCATCCCTTCGGGTAGCTTTCTGTCTCCTTCCCCGGTCGCTCTCATCACACCATGCACCTCGCGTTCAGACCAGCAACTCTTCGAGACACTTTGGTCACGCCTGGACTCCTCGTACCTAAACCCAGACATTGCTGCACTATCCACCGCCCTTCCTGACACATCATGCCACTCTCGTGCGGCGTCACGATTCCACTGGATGCATGACTGTCTCCTGGACACGTCGCTCGTCGCTTCAGACACCACCATAACTCACGGGACCACATCGACCTGCCCATGCATCACTTCCCCTAAATCTATCACTCCCAAACTCCACCTTTCCAGAGACCATTCCGCAGACCAGAACCTCATCCCCCACATTTCAATGCCTCACAAACCGTTCCCCATGCCGAATCACACACTCCACCACCCGACCCACCACTCGCTGAGCACCAGCGAGGGGTTGGCAGAGCGCGTCGGCCCACTCACGGACAGCAGCTGCTGCAGCAGCGGCTTCAGCTGGTCGACGATGACGTGGCGCAGCCAGAGGCGGGTGTCGGTGGCCACCTGGTCGTTGCGGCTGCGGCCCGTGTGCAGTTTGGCGCCGGCCGGACCCACCAGCTCCGTCAGCCGCCGCTCGTTAGCCGTGTGGATGTCCTCGTCGGACGGACGCGCCACGAACGAGTCGGACTGCCACTCGGCCAGCACCTGTCGGCCGGGTCGGGTCACGGCGCGCAGGTCACGCCGAGGTCACACGGCGCTCTGGTCGGCTCCGGTCACGGGGCTCTCCCGCTGACCCTGGCCGACCAGGTCACAGGGCGCTCCAGCTGACCCCAGCTGGTCAGGTCACTGGGCGCTCCAGCCGGACCCAGCAGGCTACGTCACGGGACCCTCCAGTTGACCCCGACTGGTCAGGTCACAGGCCACTCCGGCTGGACCCAGCCGACTAGGTCACAGGACCCTCCAGCTGACACCGGCTGGTCAGGTCACAGGCCACTCCGGCCGGACCCAGCCGACTAGGTCACGGGACCCTCCAGCTGACCCCGGCTGGTCAGGTCACAGACCACTCCGGCCGGACCCAGCCGACTAGGTCCGGGACCCTCCAGTTGCCCCGGCTTCGATCGGCCTCGCGACTGCTAGGACCCTCCAGCTGACACCGGCTGGTCAGGTCACAAGCCACTCCGGCCGGACCCAGCCGGCTAGGTCACAGGACCCTCCAGCTGACCCCGGCTGGTCAGGTCACAGACCACTCCGGCCGGACCCAGCCGACTAGGTCACGGGACCCTCCAGCTGACCATGACCAGCCGGTCACGTCACAGAACACTCCAATCAGAGGGGGCATGGCCCCTCACCCCTTAGATCCGCCAATGGTCTTGCTACAGTGAGAACTACTAGTCAGCGTGGTAAGAGGCAGATTAGATTCAACTTAGCAAACAATACCCATTTCTAGACTGGTGCAGACACTTGCGTCGTGCACCGGCACACGGCATGTATCGGAACGTGACCGAGCTTGCTCTTGCCTGTGATGACTACACGTGGCCCGGGCACTGTGTCAGTTGGGTGTCGCGATTGCTCGGTGATGTGTAGGCAAGCACTGCACGCACGCCAGTTGTCAGGTGTCAGGTGGAATATTTGTTTTCCCAGGCACAATTTACGTATCGCTAGCCCATTCATCGTTTAATAATCTTTAGCATGTGAGGTGCGAGTGAGATGTGGACCAACGGCATGCCAGTTCAAGTCGGGCACGTGCCCATGCGAATGCACTTTGCTCAATAATTGCGCATTCTATGAGTGTGCAACGTGCATGTTGTATTTTCCATTGAAGCCTGCAGCGACTAAATTTAGGCGTTCGACATGGGTCCTTTCACAACAAATTTTATATATTAATCGGAACTGTCGTATGAGACAAAGTAGATAATAGATCACCACACAAAACCGCGTAACATATTTACAGCTGCAGGATTTAATCGGAATTGCAAACACTACTGCTATGCCCAGACGCGAAACTGACCGTAGCTGCTTCCCTCACTGCTTAAAAAGATTCTCTTTTCTAGGGTCGAATTTGAACTGAACAGTACACACATGTGATTGATAGGGAAGTCAGTGTCTACCGAATGTCACACTTATCTTAGCCAACCTGGCGCAGGTAGCTTGCAGTCTGCTCAGCCCAGTTACGTCAGTTGGCAGCAGACCCGTAGCCAGCCAAAATCGTCAGAGGTACGAGGTGTAACTTCATTCTTAAAACTGGGGAGGGGACAATATTGACGAAAAAGATGGGGTTAAATGACAGATTTTCGCGAGGACAAAATTATAAATCTGATGCACGAACATGAAGTCATCTTCACTGTCAAGCCAGTTCGCTCGAGGTGGTAACATTAAAACGCCTTGGGCCTGACAAATAATTTTGCAAAGCACCCCGCCTGCCCAGATTACTTCACAATGTGCATCATTATATGCGAAATTGACACACATTGATTGCACAAAAACACACGATTGCACGCAAATAAGCCTAGCTGGCGCACTTCGAGGTCGAAGGCTCGCATCCAAGCAAAGAACAGGAATCAAACCCATTGTGTGCCATGCCAACAATCGTGTTTATACCAAGTGAGCCTTGGGCTTAAGGGCGCATACCAAGTGAGCCTAAATTATTCTTAAAAACCAATGCGACGTGGGCCTTATACAGCGTACAAGGAATACAGAGGCCTGTGGAGGAAGGTGAGCTATTAGCTTGTAACAATACCAAATGTATTATATTCAAATTGTTCGGCCAGCATACCTTAATGATGAACAGACAAAATTAAGGAAAATATGATTAAAATACGAAGAGTTGGGAGATAATCCATACTTTTCCGAAACGAAAACTTCGGGAACAAGCTCAAAGACTGTGGGGAACACATTCGATCTTTCTCGAAACTGTGGGAACGTGTCCCCCACCCCAGAACGGGTAAAGTTACATCCATAGGGGACACAGCCCCCTACTGACTCGATCTTGCTTCATGTGCAGACATATGCAGAGATAATAACATGCAAAGTATGAATGCAATGCATATGTACCTATATGCAAAGTAGTAGATGTAATGCTTACGTATATGGAGCACGTGACAAGCCAGGAGAGAGACACGTGTCTAATGAAATACGCGTTCTATTTCAGACATCTTCCATCGCCAAAGATCACCATAAATGTGATTTCGGAAAATGGTTCGACTAAGGACAAGTGCCCGCCTGAAGAGACACCATCTGACCAACTCGGTGTACCTGATCGAGCCCATTCTGTATTTGCGTCTCTTCTTCTTTGGTGAGCAATCCTGCCTTCTGAATTGCGGAAGCGTACGCTTTGCTGCCCTGTAAACAGAGGGGAAAACAGCATTCAATGAGTGGCAAAAAGTTGACAGTGGGGTGATGCATTGCTTTCCAGATGCCAGGTTTGTGATCACGGATGCAGAAATGAATGTTAACTACATGTTGATTAAATATAGTACAGCAAGTAATATATCTGTGAAAGACTCGGGATGCCATTTTGCTGATGTCCTGATAGCCTGCAGGGAAGAGGAAAGCGTGCTCGATTTACGCCACATGAAGGGCCCGGCCAGCCTGCTTCTGCGACGGATCAGTGTGACAGGACGGACTGATCCCACGACAGGGCGACTCGGTGACTGGGTCCCCGGCAGAGCGGCACGTGACCGAGTCCACTACAGAGACACTGAGTGACACTCCGATGTCAAACGACTGAGTGACAACCTACTGTGGTGACTGAGTGTGCAATGCACACGACAGGATGACTGAGCATCTGAGTCGGTGCAAATTTCAGTGTAAGAGACGGTGAATGGCTAGATGATCTATAGTTCACCCGCACTGTACATTTCCATCGACCGGGAAGCCGAGACATGGCATTGCGTCAACATGGAACGCCGAGCGTTTGTTTGGGTTTTGCGAGCCCTGCAGGGCGCTTACTTGCGGCTTGCATTGGAAAGACCAGCTTCAACTTGTTTGTTTCCTAGCTCTCTCCGTCTAAACAATGCATCAGGTCCACACGACTGGGAGGCGTCTTGCTTCTTTCCAGCACCACGGCAGCTCTGCCATCCCGACAAAATTAAGGCTTTGCTCTGAATAAAGTCACTGATCGACAAATGTCTGTAAATTTCATACCACGGGTTCGCTTACCTGAATATCCTGGAGATGCATTCGCTTGTCGTAGCGAAGCGATGCGTTGAACTTCTGCATTTCCGGGTCGATGGCTCCAGTGAACCGCCCACCCCACAGTTTCCCCGCCTCTCCGCCGCCAGCCATGACCTGGCCAAGAAGGTCGGGTCAACTAATACTGTCGAGGATCATTGTCGCTAAGAAGTGCAGTTCGATCAGGTTATGTTGTGATGACTCAGATGACATATATCAATCGGTTCCTTTGTGGCACGTAGCATAGACACAGCCAATGGGAGGCTACCGTGCTGGAGGCACAAGATCTAGCATGGCTCCCGTGCTAGAGGAACATGATATAGCATGGCGCCCGTGCTGGAGGAACAGGATCTAGCATGGCTCCCGTGCCGGAGGAACAGGATCTAGCATGGCGCCCGTGCTGGAAGAATATGATCTAGCATGGCTCCCGTGCTGGAGGCACATGATCTAGCATGGCTCCCGTGCTGGAGGAACAGGATGTAGCATGGCGCTCATACTGGAGGCACAGGATCTAACATGCCGCCGCCTTGGGCATAGCTAGCCAGCTAGCCGGTGGCGTGGACAATGCACCGCGCCGCGTAGTGCGTCTGGCTTGGTTGGTGCGGCTATGGAACCGCTCCTTGAAACAAAGTTCAAATAAAAGTACTTAACACGCGCACGTCCGGGGGCAGATATTTGCCCCCCTCCGGGTTTTCCTCATTTGCCGCCAAACAAATCGGGTTAGCAGGGCAAAAGCTTGCATAGCTGTTCATTGGTCTTTTCCGCATATCCTCATGCATTTTTAATTCTGGGTCATCGCAGGTTAGGTCACCAGGTCAGGCGAAGTGACCCAACCACACTGAGAAACCCAACTTATGCCACCTAGAGGTGGCATAAGTTCCACAATAATTGGGCGATTGATTTCAAACTTATAACATATCATGTGTGTGTGTGTGATTGTGGTTTTAGGGCGCATCGACCATGGTTGGTCATTTAGCGCCCATTATACAACATATCATGATCTCATCAGAGACCATAATATGCGCATCGGTTTTTCGTAGCATTGACCTTAGGTCAGGCCGCGACCGTGGCTTCCCCATTATAGGGCTATGGTAAAATATACAAATGTTTCCTGGTTACATATTTGCGCTCGGAATGATCTCACAACGGTTGTGGCATGTAAATGGAAGCTATGCTCAATGTTACCGCTGACATTTTTGCTCAGTGACCTCAGCAAGGTCTCTGAGGTCACCTGAGATCACTACACGTTTCGGCGCATTATATCGCACTGCATTGAGCTAGAAGGCTGGAATTACAGTCATTGGGCTTGTATCGCCAAGACGTGTCAATTGATACATTACATGACCTCCCTAGGCGAATTCATGACCTTGACCGAGTTTCGGTTGACCTGACCTTAAATTACACCGCCTATTCCCGGTAGCGCACTTCAAGGACTGTCGAATAGAGTTAGTTAGTTAGTTATTGGGGTTTAGGGGCGCATCGACTGCAGAGGTCATGCAGCGCCCAGTGTCGAATAGAGTTCGCCGTTTGTTTCTATCTGTTACAGTTGCTAAGATATGTGTCAATATCCGAGTCCCACCTGATCTGGTCGAATTTGACCTATGACGGCCCAGTGACCTGAATGTTGATCTGAGCGAAAAAATGACCGAAACACTTTCGATAGAGCCAGTCACCAGCTATCCAACGCCGTTTTCAGTTTGTCGCTAGCTAGCATAGTTCCAGAGATCTTAGGGGGACAGACATCTGCCCCCCCCCCGGACATGCGAAGTTCGCGCGGACCGCCGGACGTGCGAATGAAGGGTGCGTATCTTATGGAAAATTGTAACAGGTAAAAGTATAACCCTATTCCTATGTGGCTATTTAATTCCTGTTTCACTGCGTTGAGGGGGCGGGGGTGAACTTCCATCCTGAGGTCTCGAAGCGCTACAGTCTACTTTACTGCAATCTAGCGGAAACAAACTGTCGTGGCGAAATATGCACATATCTGTTGTGAAAATTGGCAAAATGAAACGGGTGCACTCCTGAACCACAAACGACGGAAACTTCTCTGAAATATCGTGGTTTTGATCGTATTTGCATGCAATAGCTGAGATTGTTCCTAAGGGTGCCTTCAACAGCTTCCATAACATGCAATGCGAGTACAGTAGCTAATGTGGGAAAGACGATCAGGAAAGGGAATGCTCTTGTGCTACCTACTGGCCACTTATATTGGAGACCTAATCGTCGGATAACTTATTGCGCCAGCTTAAAAGACCTTTTGTGGTTAGGCTATCGGTTTTGTGCCCAAGGCCTACTGGTAACAACATAAAAGGTACATTCAATCACATATTAGGAAAGGGTTATATGTTATTCTTCATTGGGGGGGGGGGGGCATAATTTGTCAAGCATGGACGATGCATGCTAGCCTTAATATATATTTTACTCATTATAGATGCCTCTAAAGGGACATACGAAGGCATATGGATGGGATAATTTGGTCCATGTGTCGTTCAATTCGTATCCCATTAAAATATCAGAACACTCATGGACAGAGTTCTTGCTAAGAGGGTTCATCATGGAAGGGTATGGTGACAAAGAACCGAACCGGTATACCGGCAAAAAAGGGCATGTAGACAAAGGGTACGAAGACAATGAGGGTTTATCACAACAGACGGGATAGTGACAAAGAACTAGAGCATCGTTTGAGTCAGTACAAAAGTGGTAGAGCCTTTAAGCAAGCTAGTGCCATGTTGCCTAGTACATTTGGTCACCGAATTATGTTCCAGCATACCTTCATAATGGCTGAAAACTAGGAATGTAGGCTGTGCCGCTTTACAGCAATTATTGGCAGGGAATACTGCGCCGCTTTACAGTTAGGCTTTACGTGACAGTCTACCAGGATGATCACGAGATAGGACAGGAATTCGCGTTCGCAGTCGTCACGTGATCATTTGCCCTACAGCCATGAAGTGAGAGATAGGACTTATGCTGCTCCTGCCTTGCAAGCCCCAATAGGACGAACAACATTGGCAGTTATGCAAGTATGCTGTAACAACAGGACACAATTGATCGCCATGAAATTCGGACTTCGGCAACACAGAATGAGGTGGAAAGGATGCAAGGAGCTCTGTTTCAATGGGTGTAGCGTAACGGAAGGAGACTTTTCGTGGTGATCACCACGAAATTGGGTTAAAGTAGGGGCACCAGCGGACATAGGCAGTTAACGAGGCCATCGCCTCCACCCAAGCGACCTGAAGTTGGAACTATCTCTCGTTCCCCAAACGAGATTGTAGTGACCTCAACGTACCTGGAGGCATATTAAGAAAAATTATCCAGGTGGGACGACTGCGACAAAATATGTACGAAATGAAGACCTTCGCATGGATCGGTGAACTTGGTCTCACAAATGAATACGCTTGTGGATCACTAGGGGTCCCAGTATATAACATGCAAAAATAAACCGATATATACGGCAACTTGAGTTCCCAGAAAGATTGCTGAATGTCGAGCGTTTTCTAAAACATAATGAAAGCGAAGTACATTTGCATATCCAGAACACTCAACCAATCCCAAAACAAAGTGTGCCTCGCTATACTGCAAGATTATGAGGTAACACCACGAGCATTACTGAAATTAGTGCAGCTGTATTTTCTGGTTGTTAAAAATAGAGCATCACCTGGACAATCGCTCTGGAGCCAGAAAAGGCGCTCTGGATCCCACAAAACCGCGTCTGGTCCGGAAAGAAACGTTCCGAGACCCCGGAAAAATCCCGCTGGTGACCAAAAATCGCGCCGCGACCCAGAAAACCCACTCAGGAACACAAATAAATCCAGAAGGGGTCCCAAAAAAACCAGCACAGGAAACTCGCTTCGGGACCTCGACAAGTCGCATCAAAGCCCCGAAAACTCGCATCAGAGCCCCGACAACTCGTGCCTGGGCTTGGAAAATCGCGGCTGAACCCAGACAAATCCCGTCCGAGCCTCCAAAAATCTCATTGCAGCCCATGGGTCTCAAAAAATTTCGTCGCGGGCCTAAAAATTTCCGTCGGGCCCTAAATAAATCCAGCAGCGTCTTTGGAAACAAAAAATACACCGGAAATAAATCCTACCGGAGAAACTACAAATTGCACAGAGTCTTGTGGGTGAGAGAGCGTCAAGGCTTTAACCCTCGCAGTCTTTCCGGTCAGATCCTCGCACCCAGTCTCGGGGGGGGAGCGGATAGTACCCCTCCAAAATCCAAACCAAGCGTCACACGAAAACGAAAGAGGCGTCATCGGAAAGCGCTCGACGAGTAAGGTCCGGATCCACCCACACAATAATTTACCTCCAAAAGTGACGTTACCAGGGGGAAGGGCTAGATTTTCACGACTTTTCACGACTTACAATATATTTTTGGCTCTGGGGAGTTCATTTTGGGGGATATTTGATAAAAATGTGGAATCCGAAAAGGACAGCGAAATCGATCACGGCCATGTAATTTTTTTTAGCCACCCCAGAAATAATTATAGTTTGGAAATTTCAAAATTTTGAGTTTTCAAGTTTTCTTTAATTTTCCTATTCTAATGGGTATAGCAGACCGAGAAACGTCGCTGGAATTCAACTTGCCCTACTAAAAATGCTTACTTTTGTTAGAATCTTCAATTTGAAATGCATTAGGCAAAGGTGCAAAATTTATATGTAGTCAAAAACTGAAAAATTACCCTCATGCATCTTGTTGCAGCCCTAAAGGTAAGCAAACGCTGAAAGTTTGATTAAAATATCTGCATCCGTTAAAGCGTGACGACTGGTTGAACTTTTGGAGGTGACCTCACTTGACCTCGACTAACTCGTTGACCCTAGATGACTTGAATTCAAAATTTTGAAACCGCATGCCAAATTGATGTGGGAAAAGGTATGCCAAATTTTTTCGCCTTTCGTTCACCATCCGCGAAAAACCTGAGTGGGGTGGTTGAAGACCCCCCCCCCCCCCCAGAGTCGGGACGGGTTAATATCTACGCCGGAGCCCTACACAAGTGAGCCCCCCAAAAAAGAGACTTAATTCATTATTTGAGTTTAAGGGCGCTTCGACCACACCGGAGACTGCCAAAACGCACCCAAACTCTCAAAGCAAACCGTAGCCGCAGACAGCATGAGGTGCACAAAGACAGGCCGGGGCCCGCAAACGGTGGCATGGTCATAAAACTCGCCGGAGAAGTAAACAAACAAACAAAAACGCATCGGAGCCGTCGAACGCGAGCCGGCCCATCAAAACTACAGTGGGTAGCAAATCAAAGCAACAAAAAAAAACAAGCAAAACAACAGCGAAGAAACACGTCGGGTCTCACAAACGTCCTGGGGAAATACAAAAATGCGCTAGGCCCCAACAACGATAAATGGAAACCACACAGCGCGTCCTGAAGTGAAGGCAGAGCCTGCGCGAGTCTCGGTTAGGTAGCAAATATATGGGTATATTAATACAACATAAGGATATAGGTATACAAATGTTGAGAGGTAATAAGATTCTTTTCCACAAAGAAATGCAAGACGAGCACTTAATTCAGACTAATCACGAAACGAAGCATTCCATGTCAAGTATAGCACAATACCATCATGTGTTCATCACACAAGCAGCAATTATCGAAACGCAATAGGGGACGAGTAGTCTAGGGATAAGTTGCTCGTCTCACAGTCAAAATGTTGTGGGTTCGAGTCTCACCTGTCGCTTCTCTTGGCCCACGACAAATCGGCGTGAGGGATTGGCGACGTTACATGACTCAAAGGTCGCTGTATCGCAAAGGCAATAATCAGCCAATAAACCATCAAAACGTAATGGGTATAATGGAAACCGCTGAAAAACAAGTGTTGCGAGTACGACGAATACGCAAGTTGGGTGCACGAAAGTTGACGTAGTGATTACTGGGAGTTATTCACTGCGGTACGTGAAATCTGAAATAAAATATAATTTTGTACCCTATCTATACAGATGTAAGCTTAGCAGTGCGATCTGACTTATCAAATCGGGACCAGACAAATACTTTGGATCAGGGGATGGGGTTGAATTACGGTGACCTCGAAACGATGGCGGTGGGCTGGGCCCCATGCACAGAAATGTATGCTGTCATTCATATGTCCATGATATTAGCAACGCATTCGCATTCGCATTCAGCATCCTATTCGCATACTGTCCGAATT
Source organism: Imbricaverruca yamaguchii (assembly GCA_034440575.1). NCBI lineage: Eukaryota > Metazoa > Arthropoda > Thecostraca > Neoverrucidae > Imbricaverruca > Imbricaverruca yamaguchii. The sequence continues at coordinate 220,144 of JAOTOL010001622.1, forward strand.
CGTTCATTTTTTCAGGATATGATCTTCGTCACTTGCAAAAGTAAGGCAAACGACGATTCTTCAGTAGGACGAGCGGTTCGACCTCCAGAGGTCCAGAGAGGTCACTCGGGTCAAAAACGGTGTACCGTATAAAATTCGAAGTATTTCACTTAGCCGAATGATTCCAACACCTAGATGTCCGCTGTCCATCAAAGTGGCAGCACATCGAATTACGTAAACTTCAATGTCACGGTTTGACCTCAGGTCACCGAAATTGGTTTTACTTATGTACTATATCTATTTGCGGGGTACCGAATAAAATCATGGTGACTCATTGCAAATGCCTGGTTTTTGCAGGTCATAGTCTACATAGCACGTACATAGAGCACATGAATCAAGGTGACCCATTGTGGCCACTGATTCATCACCATTCGCCAAAAATGCCCAAAAAATGGCACTATACCAAATTCTTGTGTACCCGATATTTTCCGCAAAATTTTACTTGCCACGACGAAAAAACACCCAGACATTGGCTATGGCCCATGGATGCAGCACATTGAAGCATCTGACCTACAATCTCATAGTTTGACCTATATTCGCAAATTACTGTTTTGACCATGCATTATTGCCATCTACCGGGTACCTGATAATACCATCCTAAGCACATTCATCGGATGAACATTAGCGCCAAATAAATGTCCAATCCGACAAGAAAGCAGCACATCCAAGCATGTCACCTTCAAGCTCACCATCTGACCTCAGGTCAACTAAGATTTTAACATTACACCCTATGGGAATATCACGGTGTACCGAATAAAACTTTCCTGAATACATTTATCGGATGGATATTAGCGTCGAATAATCGCACAACAAGCAAGGACGCAGCACATCCGAGCATGTGTCCGTCAGTGTGAGCGTTTGACCTCAGGTCAGGTTTTATGAAATTTAGAAAAGAAAGTGGTCCACTTGCGTACCGTATGTGGGCCAAGCAAAGCATTCAATGTGGACTATCTCAACACTGATGCATGCACTAGCAACATAAAGCAGCACACTGCGTGACCTGACCCCTATCGATGACGCATTTCATCAGGTAACACTAGCGTCCTATTCAACAACGCATTCAGAAACAAATTCACAATGTTCTCCAATTCGTCTGAACATTTGACACAACCTTCGCAACCATACCCGTACATGCATCCCGAAACCATTTTTTGCTACGACGAACCGTTTTTCCTTAAGAGGCGAAAAGGTCAGCGAGGTCAAATCTGGGGTACCGCATAACTTCCCTGATAATTCACTTATTGGGATCATTAAAACGCTTGTGCAACCGCTATCACGGTGTCATGCAGCACACCAAGTCAACTGGTCCCTCGAAGCCACCATTTGACCTCAGGTCAACGAAGATTTTAACACTACACCCTATGGGAATATCACGGTGTACCGAATAAAACTTTCATGAATACATTTATCGGATGGATATTAGCGTCGAATAATTGTCCACCGAGCAAGGATGCAGCACATCCGAGCATGTGTTCGTCAGTGCAAGCGTTTGACCTCAGGTCACGTTTTATGAAATTCAGAAAAAGAAAGTGGTCCACTTGGGTACCGTATGTGGGCCAAGCAAAGCATTCAATGTGGACTATCTCAACACTGATGCATGCACTAGCAACATAAGAAGCAGCACACTGCGTGACCTGACCTCTATCGATGACGCATTTCATCAGGTACATCTAGCGTCCTATTCAACAACGCATTCAGAAACCTGAGGTCAAACGCTTGCACTGACGAACACATGCTCGGATGTGCTGCATCCTTGCTCGGTGGACAATTATTCGACGCTAATATCCATCCGATAAATGTATTCATGAAAGTTTTATTCGGTACACCGTGATATTCCCATAGGGTGTAGTGTTAAAATCTTCGTTGATCTGAGGTCAAATGGTGGCTTCGAGTGACCAGGTGACTTGGTGTGCTGCATGCCATCGTGATAGCGGTTGCACAAGCGTTTTAATGATCCCAATAAGTGAATTATCAGGGAAGTTATGCGGTACCCCAGATTTGACCTCGCTGACCTTTTCGCCTCTGAAGGCAAAACAGTTCGTCGTAGCAGAAAATGGTTCCGGGATGCATGTACCGGTATGTCTGCGAAGGTTGTGTCAAATTTTCACACGAATCGGAGAACATTGGTTAATTGGTTTCTGAATGCGTTGTTGAATAGGACGCTAGTTGTACCTGATGAAATGCGTCATCGATAGAGGTCAGACCACGCAGTGTGCTACTTCTTATGTTGCTAGTGCATGCATCAGCGTTGAGATAGTCTATTTTGAATGCTTTGCTTGGCCCACATACGGTACGCAAGTGGACCACTTTCTTTTTCTAAATTTCATAAAACCTGACCTGGGGTCAAACGCTTGCACTGACGGACACATGATCGGATGTGCTGCGTCCTTGCTCGTTGTGCGATTATTCGACGCTAATATCCATCCGATAAATGTATTTATGAAAGTTTTATTCGGTACACCGTGATATTCCCGTAGGGTGTAATGCTAAAATCTTCGTTGACCTGAGGTCAAATGGTGGGTTCGAGTGACCAGTTGACTTGGTGTGCTGCATGCCACCGTGATAGCGGTTGCATAAACGTTTTAATGATCCCAATAAGTGAAATATCAGGTAAGTTATGCGGTACCCCAGATTTGACCTCGCTGACCTTTTCGCCTCTGAAGGCAAAACGGTTTGACGTAGCAAAAAATGGTTCCGGGATGCATGTACGGGTGTGGTTGCGAAGGTTGTGTCAAATGTTCAGACGAATTGGAGAATATTGTGAATTTGTTTCTGAATGCGTTGTTGAATAGGACGCTAGTGCTACCTGATGAAATGCGTCATCGATTGGGGTCAGGTCACGCAGTGGGCTGCTTCTTATGTTGCTAGTGCATGCATCAGTGTTGAGATAGTCTATTTTGCGTGCTTTGTTTGGCCCACATACGGTACCCAAGTGGACCACTTTTTTTCTGAATTTCATAAAACCTGACCTGAGGTCAAACGCTTGCACTGATGGGCACATCTCGGATGTGCTGCGTCCTTGCTTGTTGTGCGATTATTCGACGCTAATATCCATCCGATAAATGTATTCATGAAAGTTTTATTCGGTACACCGTGATATTCCCATAGGGTGTAATGTTAAAATCTTAGTTGACCTGAGGTCAGATGGTGAGCTTGAAGGTGACATGCTTGGATGTGCTGCTTTCTTGTCGGATTGGACATTTTTTGGCGCCAATGTTCATCCGATGAATGTGCTTAGGATGGTATTATCAGGTACCCCGTAGATGGCAATAATGCATGGTCAAAACAGTAATTTGCGAATATAGGTCAAACTATGAGATTGTAGGTCAGATGCTTCAATGTGCTGCATCCATGGGCCATAACCAATGTCTGGGTGTTTTTTCGTCGTGGCAAGTAAAATTTTGCGGAAAATATCGGGTACACAAGAATTTGGTATAGTGCCATTTTTGGGGCATTTTTGGCGAATGGTGATGAATCAGTGGCCACAATGGTTCACCTTGATTCATGTGCTCTATGTACGTGCTATGTAGACTATGACCTACAAAAACCAGGCATTTGCAATGAGTCACCATGATTTTATTCGGTACCCCGCAAATAGATATAGTACATAAGTAAAACCAATTTCGGTGACCTGAGGTCAAACCGTGTCATTGAAGTTTACGTAATTTGATGTGCTGCCACTTTGATGGACAGCGGACATCTAGGTGTTGGAATCATTCGGCTAAGTGAAATACTTCGAATTTTATACGGTACACCGTTTTTGACCCGAGTGACCTCTCTGGACCTCTGGAGGTCGAACCGCTCGTCCTACTGAAGAATCGTCGTTCGCCTTACTTTTGCAAGTGACGAAGATCATATCCTGAAAAAATGAACGAATTCGGAGAGTATGCGAATAGGATGCTGAATGCGAATGCGTTGCTAATATCATGGACATGTCATTCATACTTTGAATTAAAGCATGAGCCCCTTTGGACCGTTCGAAATCCAGCGACTTCAAAATCTGGGGTACGTAAAAGTTACAACCTACAAACCACCTTCCATTACCCCTGACGCAAATCCCAGGTAGGTACACCGCTAGGGGGGAGGGGGATCAGCGCCGAAAGTTCGCTTCCAAAAACGGGCGGACCAGATCCGCCAATGGCCGTACCGTGTATTCCGCCGCTCCCTGTACTGCGTACTCCGTCGCTCCCGTACCGCGTGCTCCGTCGCTGTCGTACCGCTTACTCCGCTTCCGTCTAAATGCGTACCTTTCACGTTGCTATCGTGCTGCGTGCTGGGCCGCTGCCACCAATACCTGTCTCAGCAACTGACGCAATCGCTCAGGCACCGGCACGCACCTCTTATATTGACACTGGCACCGACAACCTCCTGGCACCGACGCTGGCCTCCGACTCAAGCAGGAACCTCACGCGCAGGCGGAGCGGCTCACGAGCACACTGAAGCGTCCGATATTTGCCCGGACCTCACGGCTCTGGCACGCCCAGGGGCATCGCAAGGTCAATCAAGGACAGACGCTGTTGCCACGTGCCACTGTGGCTATAAGCCCGTTCACGCGCTCCCGAGTGACTTACGCGTTACTTACTTGCCCTAGTTCAGGCTATACTTGAATGCAGGCTGGTAACCTACCGGGATTGCTGTGGTAGGGGGTGTATCAGACGTGCCGCGGTCGTCTGTACCGGCAGCACGACTCGCCACTTTGCCGATTGCTTGTTGCAAGTCAAAAACATGATTGACGCCCATCTTGGAGCATTTATACACAATCACAGCGATCCATAATAATAACAAGCCAACCCACGCAACGCCAGATGTTCCAATTTTTCCCTCATTTGATGTCGAAGATATTGACCCAAGGTCATGAAATATGCACTCAATAGAGTTCACTAACGTACCCATCCAGCCTGTAAATTTCGTTGCTCCAAATTTAATAGGAGTCGAGATCTTAGGGGGGCGGAATCTGCTCCCCTCAAGTGCGCGTAATTTTCAGAGGCCCTCCAGGCACGTGCTAAGTACTATTTTTACGTCCTTTTAAAGACAAATACCACTCCAAGAAAAACAACAGCCTATTTCGTCTATTCAAACTTCCGGTTGAAGTTAATATTCAAATCCCCACAAGTGTGAGTTTTGTGGCGTCAAGTGTGTTTATTCCTGGAGGTTTTTTTTCAGCTCAGTGTGAAAAATAACTAGCATAAACGAAAGCAAATAGATTCAACAAAACCGTGGAAGATGTGTAGTCCGCGGAGAATCTGCCACTGGTCGGCCAAGATGATCCATATCTCCCAATGACGAATGGCGTAATTATTTCCAGCTAAGATTTTCAGACGTAGGTAGGCTGACTGCTAGCTGAGCGTTCGCGGATGGTAATGGAGCGAACCATCTGAGCGTGGGGAGGTGTGAGTGAGTGTGCACTACATTTGCCAAATTTGTCACTGCATGACACGTCCAATGCGAGCAGGGGCACATCCAAGGATAGCCTTCCTCCCCCTTAACGCCCAAAAATACACTAGATCGAACGATAACTTCGGTATCTTTACCATGCAAAACCATACGTTTTTGGCGCGTTTTGCGTGCCGGAAGCTTTATCTGCTTTGTTGCATTTTTCGGAGGAGGAGGGGGAGGGGTCGGGGGGTCGGGCCTCCCCTTAGGAAAATCCTGGCTGTGCCACTGCATATGAGTGCATGCACAGTGACAAGTATCCAGTCTGTGGGCACGACGGTGCAGTATCGTCCCCTGGCGAAGTTCGACCGGCCAGAATTGATTGTCTCTTGCATCCCTGCGCAGGCGCACTGGGCTTACTAAATATGCACAGCTATTTAAGTGCGACTTCGACACCGTTCCTGGGAGCTGTAAATAAATAGCTGTAAGCTATTTGTTTCCCACCGCCGATTTTTGTGGTCTGACGTTAATTTATTTTTAATTTAACGACCCCTAACTCGACAAATTTTCGGTAGATTTTCTTACTTTAAACAACGCGTCGGTCATTTCTAGGCAGGTACACGAACAATGGCGTATATCGGCCGGTACAATCTGGAGCAATGTGCGAAAAACCGGAGGGATGGGCGGATTTCGTCCAATCTCCAGGGCGTGTGTTAATTAAGAACAGTGCCCATAGGATTGCAGTTGGAAACAGTTTTATGTTGCTTAGGATGGAAATACTCCAAAGATGGGACAAATATTACTATTTCCAAACTATCATGAATGTACATTGATCCAGCAGTGCTATTAGTTATAAGCCTCGTCAACATCACTTGAATACGCATAACCTAGCTGAAAATATCCATCCGCTAGGGAATATCTTAATCACTTGTGAAAAACGAGATAAAAAATGAGTTAATTAAGTCGGTGATGTCTGACATGGTTACAATTTGTGACGACATACTGCGGCGAATGGCACGCACGTCACCAAACGCTTGCGCGGCGGCATGAAGAAGTAACAGGGTACACTTTGGCCCGCATTAGACATCTTCTGACATGTCATCACTTGCACGGCACACAAACTCGGAGCATAGAGGTCATTTGCACCGGCTATGCCGCCGAAGCTTGGGGGGACATCCAACACGTAAGGCAAGAATGGAGACATTTTATCGACACCTATCGAATGTCGATGACCAGAGTCAATCAATATCGGGTGCTGCTTCACATATAGCCTAGTTACTTAAAATGATGTTTCGATTTTCTACAACCTGTTGCTTACCTCTGAGCGGGAAAGTACTGTATGCTGCGTAGGTCCGACCGTAGTGGTGCAGCCAGGATCTTCTTAGGGGTGGTGGGGGGGGGGGTGGTTGACCTAAAAATAATGAAATTGAAAATACTCGTACACAATTATGAGCTCGGGTGGAGAGAAATTCGTTAAATTTCCCGTCTCATCTACTGTATTCTTGGTTACTAATGGGAGGGGCTCATATCCCCTTGGCGGTGCCTATGTCTGACAGTGAGAATGGAGCAGTCGAGTGCAGAACTATCACGCAGCGAAATTTCTGCGATTGTGAGGGACCTTGTATAAGGGCTATTGTATGCATGTCAGTCACGGTCGGTCCGCTCGCTTCGTTCTCCTGCAACGGTATGTCATCCTGATCCCTAATCCTGATCAACGGTATGTCATCCTGATCCTGATCCAGAGCATACCGTCTAACAGGCGTCGGGCCCCGTGGCCAGACGCTTGGCTGCGCTTTCGCTGCGTCGATGGTGCTGGGTTATGCACCTCACGGTATAGTGGACGGACGCCACGAAAACGACAGTTGTACAAGCCCTGGACATGTCACGTTTATTGTTGCAATACGTGTGCCTAATTCAGGCATCAGCAATGAATCAGACACCTATATCTTGCCATTCAAGAGGACATGTGCACACATGAAAAGCACGTCGATGCATGCCACCACCTGAACCGATCCATGAACCAAACGGACCACGCGAGTATCGATACACCAGACATGAAAAGCGCGGTTGACATCACATCGAGTTGGAGGCGGTTCGCGTGCTGGACATTACCACAGTATATATCAACCAAATCGCCACCATGTTCATCGCGCCAGAGACGTGTTCTCGCCAGGCATGGGCAAGTGCAGACCTCAGGGCTCGGGTAGGCCTCCGCGGTCGATATTCTGCAGCATGTACATGCATGTACATGTACACAGTGAGTCTGACGACGTGCCCACCAGGTTGGTCGACAGAACGCTCAGCCGGGCCCGACCCAGCTCACTTATCGGTATCTAGCTCTGCAGCTCCGGCGACGCCGCGCATACGACACCACTGAAAACAGACAGCCGAGTGTTATGCAAACGCACTTGCTTAGACGCACCAGCCTGATGCAACATGACGAACTTGATACAACACGACGAGGAGCTCTGAGCACACCTCCGGAAATATCGATCTGGCTCGCTGGGGTGTGGTCTCAGAAATTGAATTGGATGGAAAACTGGCTATAATTGCTGATGGAGAAGGAGCTGGCGGAATGCAAGACTATGCCACCGCGATGCAGATGTGTATTTTTCCATTTGTGTATTTTTGTGTATGTGTATTTTTCCATTTTTTCCACTTGCGTATTTTTTCTTTCGTTAGTAAATTGATGATAATCGTAAATGTGCCGTGAGCTCAAAGTGACCATCCGAAGCATTTCAATGAGTCAACAGCAAGTAACACAAACATCAGCGTTATCAGAATTAAAAAGAACAACACAAGTGCTCCGGAAGTGCTCGTGTTCCGACGGAAATTTCTCGCTCCCCACACACGAAACTAGACAGAATTGTTTAGGTGCACCCAATGGCTCGGAGAGCTGACGCTAACCCACCAATTGTGTATTGTGACACCAATTGGCAATTGTGTTGTATTGACATTTGCGTCGTACAGACAATTGTGTTGTACAGACAATTGTGTTGTATAGACAATTCTGTTGTACCGACAATAGTGTTGTACCGACAATTCGCCAGGGTACACCACGCCCACCTGATGGTGCACCAGTCATGCCGAACAGCGCCGCACCGCCCCGCACCACCTCCGAGGGTCACAACTGAAGCGCCTGGGGCCTGCCCTCTTACGCCAAGGGCTGACACTTCCCACGTGCGATGCAGAACAATTTCAGTGCATCAGCGTGGACCGAATTAACAGAATGTGGTTTTGTACGCGTTCTTGGTAAGGGCCCATTGTCGGCCCGCTGCCAGCATCCGATTAGCCACGTCTGCGAGACGCTCCGCGCATTGCAGCCGGCTACTATCTGACAATAACGTTCGTCCACAGCCGCGCAAGTAACATCCCACCAGCAGACGCAATGCACGCACAACCCACACAGCACATCAATAATTGAGATCAGATTACGCCATCTCAGCGATCTCATCTCTCTCTCTCCGTATCTCTCATCTCTCTCATCTCATCTCATCTCAGCGCTTACCTCACCTGCAAGCTGCCGCCATCATCTATAACTACTGACCGTCCTGATGGCTAACTCCATCTGGACCTGTCGCAGCGCGATCCAACCGCCACCTTGCTGGTGGCGGTTGTCCGCTGCTGGTGATCTCTGCACTGCAGTGCTGCAATGACGTGCAATCGCAGTACATGACCGCACACCATGCAATACGCAACATCGCAATCCTTCGTCTGCGATCGACATGCGGTGTTAGTCATCACGCTGACCATTGCACAATAGGTGCGAATCCTGGACTTCCAGATGGAGTTTTCCTTCACAACTCCTGCCGCAAAACCGTCCCGGAAAAGGGGAAGCGGAAGGCATTGCTTTTCGTCCTGCTCCTGCTCTTTTTGAATGCTAGATCCTCCCATCCAAGATTTTGTCACGTGCGATTCTCCGACGTGCATCATGTTGAGAAGAAGCGCAGCTGTTAACTTTGTGAACTTTCGCACACGAGTTTATATTAAAATTGAATCAGTCTGTACTTTACTCAGCCAGGAGGAACACCACCAGGTATGTGCAGCACAAACCCTTTCGCGAGTTTAGGGGCTCCACGGAGAGATGTTGCATGACTCCACGGAGGCCTTTCTGACAGTCAAGGGCAGACAGCATCGCTCCAGCTCCTGCAGGAGAGGTCGATTGAGGGCACACCCGACAGATTCAAACAGCGAGAAGGGCTTAAGCGCGAGCGATGAGAAGTCGCGCATGCAATTCAACCACTCAACGATAGTCACACACTGGTCAAGAGTAAAAACAGACAATGTGTAGAGGCCGCGCGAATGATCGCAAGTAATCGCGAAGCTGAAGACGTCGCCACTACATTGCTGCAGACAGCTGGTGTTGCCACTCTGCGGGAGCACGAAGCGGACTACAACAGCTGACGTGGAGCGTCGAACATTGCGCCAGCGCTGCGGCGAGAACGCCAGCGCTGCGGCGAGACCGCCAGCGCGGACCGTGTCGGCTGCGCGCGGCCGCCAGCGGCACACTAGACCTCCGGCTGGGCGCCGGCCAGCGGGTCCTCCTCACAGTGGTCTTGCTTAGTCGAAGAGCTGGCCGGCAGAGAGGTGGTGCGGGTCTTCGAGCCGGACGGGCGGCCGCCGTCGGCCGGCGTGCGACAGCAGCGACACCAGCGGAAAACTGGCCAACCTTCCAGGTGGCGCGCGATGATGTGGCGCGCCCGGCCGCGCATCGTGAACAGCACGAACACGAACATGCTCTGCAGGCCGTTGATGACGTCGCTGACGTACCTGCCACAGACCACGACGTCAGTGTGGGTTCACGCACTGGGACGCGTGGCGCCTGGCATGCGCTGACCCGCGCGCGTCAGCTGCATCAGGGGCGTGTCCAGGAATTGTCATGGGGAGCTTTGTCTCTGAAGGAGCGCCACCTACTCCATGGGGTAGGGTGGGGGTGGGGGCACATTCCCATTGTGCCTTTCCTCCTACACCCGCTCCTGAGCCGCATCGGACCATGTACATGCCCAGCATCAGCGCTGGATTTCTGGCGGGGCAGCACAGTGCAGGAATGGCAATGGGGTCGACATCTTCAGTTTTCAGATGGGGTCTAATCCCAGGTTCTTCAGGAACGATTTTCTAACAAAAGAGGTAGAAAGGTCGGACTGTGGCTGTCTTCTGTCCCTGTCCGCCTGTCTCAAGGGTTTATCCTAAGATGGTAACTGCGGAGGTATTTTCTCTCGCAGTCGCCCATTTTCCCAATCAGTGGAATGGATTTTCCTCCGCAGTGAGTGCATATCTCTTTCTAACAAATCTTTCCCAATACAATTTGTGTTGCACCTACAATGAAATAGAAGGCTTAGTGTCATTGTCCAGATAAAGCATTGATGTAATCATGGGTGTAACCACGGATTCGAAATTGGGGAAGGACAAACCAGGGACGCGGTAAGTTTGAACAGGATAGAGGGGCCTAGCCCCCCCCCCCACACACACCCCCAAAAGAAGATTTCAGCCGCCTTTCTCGATGTTATTTCCAGCCACTTCAATTCAATATTCAATGTATTTCTTTCAGATTTACCATTGTTAAAAATGATATTTTGGGGACTAAAGGCTCCGCCAAAATTATCAAATTTCACTACTTATCGCTGTCTATGAACATCTAGCTTTATGTCGTATGTGCTGGGCCCGATTTCGCGATCACCATAGAGCAATGCTATAGGGATCTTAGGCATTGCCCCTTTCTAGAAGTAAAAAAACATAATATTGGACGATACTATTTGACGACGACGTTCTATGGGAGCAAATATGGACATACAATTACTTCTCCCATGTTTTCCTGTTTTACGGGCACACACTTCGACGAAACGCGGAGTGACCGAATAAATAAGTTCGACCTTTGAATTTGAAAATTAATGTGATTTCTGAACAGTTTGCTAGCGCGCCACACGGCACGTCAAATGACTCCACTTGATGAAAATTAAAGATAGCGACAAGGTGTGAGGACTTCGAACAATGTAAGCTAACCTTCGGTCTTGTGGTTCGACATTAACATATCCAGGTTTGAAATGCTACTCGAGGTAACATTTTTTAAGTAGCATCACAGGCTGTTGCTTGAAACCAGATGTAAGTAGGTTAGGGCGAAGACAAAAAATGCTAGGCGAACAATGAAATCGGTCTGACCTATGACTTTAAAATGAGTTATATTTGGTAACATTGTACTACAGTACAAGCCTCGTCGAATGACACCAACTTGGTGCAAATCGAACCCATAGCGACGAAACGTGAGGACTTAAAAAAATTCCAACTAGCCCTTGACCTCGAGGTTTGACCTTGACATATTCCTGCTTGAAAATGTTACACCAAGGTTCACTATGGGCTGTCGCTTGATAGTTGGTCTCAGTAGGCTTGGGCGAAAACAACAAAAATAATGTGGGGCTACCGAAGAAAGCAGCTTGAATGTTGACCCGTCGAGATTATATCGAAATTTAAACTTTCTGATACTGCATAACAACACAATACGAATGACAATGCACGAATGACATCCATTTTCTGCAACTTGAAATCATAGCGACGAAATGCGAGGACATCGAAGAACTCAATCAAACCTTTGACCTTGACATGTCCCGGTTTGATTTGCTACTTAAGTGTTCAGCACTGGTTATTGCTTAACACCGGATTTGGATAGATTTGAAAGAAAACGAAAAATAGGCGACCGAAGGATCAGCTTGGCCTTTGCCCTTGATTGAAAAAAAATTGATTGCTTAGCTTTCTAATACTGCATGGGAAGCCACATTGAATGACGCCAATTTGATGGAAAAAAGCGATAGCAGCCGAACCTCGTGTTCAGTCGATATCGCTTCAATATTGCCATGTAATAAATCAAGCTAACCTTTGACCTAGAGGTTTGACCTTGACATGTGCCGATTTGAAATGTTGCACACTGGTTCACCATAGGCTATTGCTTCATACCAAACTTAGGAAGATTTGAGTGAAAACGAAGAAAAATGGGCGGCGACCGAAGTGAATGAACCAAACAGGATTGTGTTGAACCTTGACCGTTAAAGTGGTAAGGTGAGACTTATGTGGTTCATTCCAGCGAGCTAAGTGCAAGCATTTGTGGTAATTGATTCAAACGATCATAAACTCGTCGCTGAATGCCGATGTCAATACAAATACGCCTCTGGCGAACTCGTCGCTGAATACGAATACGAATGCGTTAACTTGACGTACGTGCTTAAGGCTGCCCATGATTTTCCTCAATGATTCTGAAGATACTCAGGGACACCCAAAGTCGCATTTATTCAAGATGTATCAATATATGAGCAGGGGAGTGCAACCTGAATCGCATAAAGCCTTGCGATAATGCAAATGTGTTGCCCAGGGAGAGCACAATTTTGCATCCAAGCGAAAATAGAAGATGGTCAAGGTTCATGTTATTCAAGAATGGCCTGGAAGCAAACATTTCTAGATTTTGCTAATTTACCATTCGGAGATTTCGTAACGACATATAGCTTGTGAAGCTCGTTGATTAGCTAGATCTGCATTTAGTATTTTTGGTGATATTGTTGCATATACATTTTCAGTTTAGGAATGATTAAGTATAGTTTTGCGGTGATGATACTCAGGTAGCTGAGGCTTCGGGAGACATTAAAAAAATTGAGGGGGACAAATCACCACTTTCCAGAAATTGGGGAATGTCCCCCCAGACCCCCAGTGGTTACATCCATGGTTACAACGGCAAGTTGCTATCTTACTATAGTCGGCTCATAGTGAACACCGCCGGGACACCGTATACGGTGCAGTATTATCAGCCGTCTGTCTGTATGTGGTCTGCCCGTGGCATCTCCATGTTGGGCTGGTGGATTGTTTAGTGGGTTTGTTGTGGATCTCCGTCACGGTGCGTATTATCAGCCGTCTGTCTGTCTGTGGTCTGCCCCGTGGATCCCAGTACACGGTGCGTATTATCGCCGTCTGTCTAGTCATGTGGTCTGCCCCGTGGCATCTCCAGTACACGGTGCAGTATTATCAGCCGTCTGTCTAGTCATGTGGTCTGCCCGTGGCATCTCCAGTACACGGTGCAGTATTATCAGCCGTCTGTCTAGTCATGTGGTCTGCCCCGTGGCATCTCCAGTACACTGTGCAGTATTATCAGCCGTCTGTCTAGTCTGCGGTCTGCCCCGTGGCATCTCCAGTACACGGTGCAGTATTATCAGCCGTCTGTCTAGCATGTGGTCTGCCCCGTGGCATCTCCAGTACACGGTGCAGTATTATCAGCCGTCTGTCTGTTGTCCCTGGTCTGTAGGGATTATCGCGTCTGTCTAGTCATGTGGTCGCCCCGTGGCATCTCCAGTACACGGTGCAGTATTATCAGCCGTCTGTCTAGTCATGTGGTCTGCCCCGTGGCATCTCCAGTACACGGTGCAGTATTATCAGCCGTCTGTCTAGTCATGTGGTCTGTCCCGTGGCATCTCCAGTACACGGTGCAGTATTATCAGCCGTCTGTCTAGTCATGTGGTCTGCCCCGTGGCATCTCCAGTACACGGTGCAGTATTATCAGCGTCTGTCTAGTCATGTGGTCTGTCCCGTGGCATCTCCAGTACACGGTGCAGTATTATCAGCCGTCTGTCTAGTCATGCGGTCTGCCCCTGGCGTCTCAGTACAGGGTGCAGTATTATCAGCCGTTGTCTAGTCTTGTGGTCTGCCCGTGGCATCTCCAGTACACGGTGCAGTATTATCAGCCGTCTGTCTAGTCATGTGTCGCCCCGTGGCATCTCCAGTACACGGTGCAGTATTATCAGCCGTCTGTCTAGTCATGTGGTCTGCCCCGTGGCATCTCCAGTACACGGTGCAGTATTATCAGCCGTCTGTCTAGTCATGTGTCTGCCTGTGGCGTCTCCAGTGTCGCGCAGTATTATCAGCGTCTGTCTAGTTGTGGTCTGCCCGTGGCATCTCCAGTACACGGTGCAGTATTATCAGCCGTTGTCTAGTCATGTGGTCTGCCCCGTGGCATCTCCAGTATACGGTGCAGTATTATCAGCCGTTGTCTAGTCTGTGGTCTGCCCGTGGCATCTCCGTAAGGTGCTTGTGTTTTTTATTGTATTATCAGCGTTTCTGTATGTGGTCTGCCCCGTGGCATCTCCAGTACACGGTGCAGTATTATCAGCCGTCTGTCTAGTCATGTGGTCTGCCCTGGCATCTCCGTACGGTGCGTATTATCAGCCGTTGTCTGTCACGTGTCTGCCCGTGGCATCTCGTAGGTGGTATTATGCGTTGTCTGTCATGGTCTGCCCTGGCATCTCGCTGGTGGTTTGTGGTGGTCGTATGGTGGTTCTTGGTAATTCTATTTGGTTTCGGTGGTTTTTTTGTTGTGCCCGTGGTTTGTACGGTGATTATCAGTCATCTGTCTTGTCACGTCGTCTGCCTGTGACGTCTCCAGTGTACAGCGCAGTATTATCAGCCGGCAGTGGTGTTCAGCCAGCCAGAGGGGCCGTGTTGTCAGTACCACCAACTGTGCTGCCAGCACCACCAACCAGAGGCGCAGCCAAGGGGGCCGGGGCCCCGACCCCCTCAACACCCAAAAATACATTAGATCAAACGAGAAATTGTTTGATATCAAACACTGATCTTTCGTCGCATCAAATCACCGCATCCAACACTGAATTTTCGTTGCGCTTTGCGCTCCTGAAGCTTTCGCCAATTCATAACGCTTTATTGGGGGTCGCTCGCCCCCTATGAAAATCCTTGCAGCCCCACTGCCACCAACGACATTGTAAGCACCACCAGCCGTGTTGTCCACCCCACGAACGGCATTGCCAGCACCACCGGAGCTGTGGTGTCAACACCACCAGAGCTGTGGTGCCAGCACCACCAGCCGGCTGTTGTCAACACCACGGCGGTGTCAACACCACCAGAGCTGTGGTGCCAACACCACCAGAGCTGTGGTGTCAACACCACCGGAGCTGTGGTGCCAGCACCACCAGCCGTGTTGTCCACAACACGAACGGTATTGCCAACACCACCGGATCTGTGGTGTCAACACCACCGGAGCTGCATTGTTAGCACCACCAGAGTTGTGCTGTCAGTATACTGACAACATAGTGGTAGTGATATGCTACTAGTGGTGCTACCAGCACCACTAAGTCTGTGTTGTCAGCATCACCAGTTGTGCTTCCAGCACCACCAGCGGTGTTATCAGTACCACCAGCGGTGATATCAGAACCACCAGCGGTGCTGCCAACACCACCAGCGGTGCTATCAGTACCGCCTACCGCTGGCGGTGCTATCAGTACCGCCAGCGGTATTCCCAGCACCACCAGCGGTGCTGCCAACACCACCAGCGGTGCTATCAGCACCACCGGCGCCTGGTGTCGTGACCGGCACAAAACACATCTGTCAAAACTCGTAAAGTGTAAATCAAATTAAGTCCGATTTTCCGCTGGCGCTGCAGCTCGGAAGACGGGCGCCGCGAAGACCACGTGCGCCACTCTACTTTTAGCTGTTAAAGGACTGGAGCTATTAAGGCCTGGCATTTGCCACAGCTATCGTAACTATTAATGGGCTAGAACCATTAAAGCCTGGCATTTGCCTCAGCTAGTGTCAAGACGTCTAAGCATGCCATCAATTGTAGGATTGTGTTTTAGGAGACTTGTCGGAGACATGCTTATGTATTGTTAATGGTCTCGTGGTCACCAAAGTGGCAATCAAAGGATCCGCATGTGGAATAGTGCTCCAATAGTGGTTAACTAATGTCCGAATAAGGTGGTACATCCTACACATGCCGTATTATTTGGGCGTTAATGCTGATACTATAGGTCTTCCAGTGGCATTCATGTCCAACTTATTCTCATTAATTATATTTCAACATTAACTACAACATATTTATGTTGTCTCAGTATTCATTATTCTCACCATATATAGCTGGGTCCGATATAGTAAGACAGAGCTTCGGTGATCCAGGGAATGCCCATCACAATGCATAGGCTGACGTATATTCTCAGTCTGCAAAAGAAGGGACACTAGTTGTGATTGCTGCTTGTCCTTAGATGTGTTGAAGACGATGGGCCATGCTATTCTAGGATCATGTTGTTGACCAAATGCTCCAAGTACCATTCCGACATGTCATTGTGCTGCTCGCAGCAGTTGCCTAGAGTGAAGGTAGAGCAGCGCTAGGCCCACACAACATGCTTGCATCAATCCACAGCGCACATGGCGGGAGCGAATTTAGTATGGAACGCACGATGGGGAGTAGTATGCCGAAGTCGAGATTAGGACGTTTGTGGAACGGGAACATTGCAGCAAGTTGGAAACGTGACACTGGTAGCGCTTATTGGTCACGATAACTGCAAGGAGTTGTCACCCACGCCATGCCAATTACGGTATCTATAAAATGACGAACTAACAAACTAGCCGTCGCACTAACTACAAACTAGTTCAAAACAAACAAAGTTGATGTTACAAAAAAGCAAAACAAATCAGCTGTTCCGTTACTTCGGTGACACCGCGTGGTAATAGCTGGATGTGGGAAACACCGACTACAAACATGTCCTAAACATCAGACGGAGAAGAAATACTCGATTTGCACCGTGGCTTGTCCTTGGCGCCACTATTTTCGGCGTTATCACGCTGCGCGGTGAGCACAAACAGAACAGCCCAACTGCGGCCGCCAATACTCATGGCTTCGATTTGTAAGACACATCCCGTCGCTTCAAGTGCGGCGTACCGTGACTCACCCGATCGAACAAATGAGGCTAACTCTGTTTAGGTTTGACTAGAGAGCCGGATGTGCAGACGGGGGATAGGGGGGGGGCACTCAAATGTTTGGCGGGCCGTGCCCGTTCCGAGATGGGCGAACGCGTCATTAATTCGTCATAACACATACCGAGGGCTTCTGGCCGGCCCACGCAGCAAGAGTGCTCAGTGCACCACCGGAGTGGAGGCATCGATGCTGATTTCCGGCCCATGGCGTCGTGTCCCACCGGAGGAGCTGGACTTGGTTTAAGTCGTGAACGGAGCGCAATGTCAACGTGACACGAGGTCGGCAACTCCGTCAAGGCAAAAGGTATGATATTTGCACGTCCAGTATTTAGATACAAATGGGCTCGACTTTTCAGTTAAATATTGATGATGATGTTTTTCCTTCCATTCCAACGGTGGTAGGTTCCATGTATAATATGAGAAAGAGCAGAGAAGAAAAGGAGAAAGAGAGAGCGAGAGGGAGAGAAAGAAGAGAGAGTTCAGTTGCTTTAGGGGATAGAAAGTGAGGTAGGAAGTGACGAAAAATGCAAATCGGTAAGTAACCTACGCAGGCTGAAGGAGTCAAAAGCTCACCTTTCGACGCCTGACTTCCTCTTGCGCACCATTTGTGTGTCTTCCTCTGAGTGGAACAGACTGCGCGCAGTGAGCAGGAAGAACACCAGGTTGGTCAGCATCAGAACCAGCATCGGACCATACAGGTAGACCAGGATCGCCCAGCCTCCTTCCGGTACGCCGGTCGCAACTCTCTCCACAGAGGGGACTGCCACAGGTACAGAAACGCGTGCACAAGTTTTTAGATGAACATTGGAACATTTTTCATAAGCAAACAATGCAAGCTACAGACAAAAGTGGACGATGCATGTATGGAGAAATAAACAAACAAAAAATGGAGTAACCTTGTGTTAGGTTTATTTGCCAAACGAAGGCGTACACTAGACAAGTGCTTATCTGCGTATAAATCCATTACTAAATTAATCTTTTGGAAATCCTAAGTACTGCTAGTGCCAAATTATGTAATCTAACAACTTCTCAGGTTTCATGTCAATTGAAGGTCAGGCCACTGAGAGTTAAGTGTGAAGCGCTCCTAAGGTGCGTGTTCTGCAGGTGCTCTGGGAGTTGAAATGCTGAATACTACGAAATAAACATGGATACATTTTGAATCAGGGTAATCTTGCAGTGAGTTCATTTCTCATGTGACGGCTTCAAGCATCCATTGCCATTGCATGCATACTTTTGAGGGGGTGCCCCCTAACCGTTGACTTTTCCACCACTACTAACTTCTACTTTTAGCACGGGACCCAATGTAGTGTACCCCCCCCCCAAAAAAAATATGATTCCGACCATTCCCTTCATGTATTGTGCCCCCTTCCCCCCCAAAACGCCCAGATCCATGGCTTTTGATTCATCGTTGATCGATTCACGGTCAACTTCCGATATATCAGTGATATAATACGTCGCTAAGCAATTGAATGTTTTTTTTTCTTCACAAAAAGTAATGTATTTCTTGCGGGCGAAATACATGGCTTGAGCCATGATGAAGTTCCGGCCTTTCTCGTGCACACTTTAACGACACCAACTTGGCGTAATATATAAATGCATGTATTTGAATGCGAGCACTTCCTTGCCATCGCCTACCAATTATAAAAGCATCACAGAATTGCGAAGAGTCGCGCTTAAAATTCAAGACCTGATAGCGAATGCGCACCTGTTGAAAATTCAGCTTCGGTCACTGTAAATTGTCCGTACTAGCGGCCAAGTAGCTGGTGCGTCGACCATAGTGTGCATGAACACGATGATGCTTAATTGAGACACGCCATGAACATGCTGCTTGGCCTGAAAGACAGCAAGAGACCGCAACATCATTGGTTCCTCATTAGAAACGGTTTCTCTCGTAGATTCATCCTTAATAATTTTGCATCTACCGTGGCGGCTAAATGCGCGGTTTTATCCCGGTGACTTTTCGAATCTTGGCTTTGACATTCACTCGGACCACCACCTGATCAGGGCATTTCCGTGCGGGCAGCACGCTTGTGGGTCAAGCACTGCACAAAGACAGGTCAGTCGAACCCACAGCGCGAAGGGCGGGGCGGGGTGCGAGGTGGCCGAGTGGTTAAGGTGTCGGGCTATGGGTACCAAAGGTCCCGGGTTCGACACTAGCGCCACTCAGGACATTTCCCAATCCCGTGGCCCACCGGCGAAACAGTGTGGGCGGCGCCATTAGCCGTGAATGTGCATAAAGTGTGTCGTGAACCAACCAATAAACAAACGCGAAGGGCGGCACATTTAGCCACACACACATGAAAACACACACCCACACATACTGCTAGCAGTGCCAATCGAGCCGGCGCCGGCCGACGGAGCGAGCCCGTATTGACGGCGCGCCCACCCGACAGGATGACACAGGACAGCGGTCAGAACGGCTCCTCTCCAAACAGCGACAAATGAAATGACGCGCCGCCGAGCCCACACGGCGACGGCCATGCCTTATGGCTGTGGGCAGATCACACGCCCGGCGCCGTGTCAGATGTCACGTGACGCCGTGTCAAGGTCACGGCCGAGGCGCCGCCGACTGGCGTCATCAGGCGGACGTCTCGACGTCTCGCGCGGCAGGCCGTCGCCTGGAATGGGTGTGGTTGGACAGACTGCGGTCCCAGTCCCAGTCCCAGCTAAAAGATGGGCGTCTCGACGTGGCCGGCCGTCGCCTAGAATGGGTGTGGTCGGACAGACTCCGCGCCCAGTCCCAGTCTCAACTCATGGAACAGCTAAGCTTAGTTCATTACTGGTATCTACGATTGGACTCGCAGCCCCAGTGTTTATTTCCCTCGCATGCCTGTTCTGATTTCATGACGAGTGTATATACGATGTATGATTGCTGTTGGGGGGATAGTACGAAAACTAGTCTGCGTTCCTTGATACATGGTCAGATGTAGCGTGGGCGACGTGTTTGGAGAAGGGTTAGGAGCCAACGTCATTATGTTAGCGTGGAATGTGTCAGCACAGTGGTGGATGGAACATTCAAACTTTGCTATACGTCCACTTTTAGCTTCGAAAACGTTTTGGTATTAGGTCTACGGTAGATCAAGCAAAGATCCATGTAAAATATCGCTGAAAACAACCTGTACATTCAAATGGGTAAGAATACAGTTCCCCATTAACAATGACCATTTCTACAACATTACTTGATGAGCATGAGCGCATGATGCATTCATGTTGACAAGCAACAGACCAACGACAACGACAATAACGAACGATCCCGACAGACACCACCTTGCATTGGCGCACTAACTTAACAAAGGCACTTAACGTAGACTGGTCCCCAACTCGGAGTCTACCGGTTCTCCCGATCCACCTCCGTAGGTGGAAGATCAACAGCAAGGCCGAAACTGGACATTGTGAACACGGTGCTGCAAAACGAACCGGTGGTGCTGCCCACTGCACAGTACAATCCACATCAACGTAAGCTTCGCGAAAGCCGCCCGGTAGCTCAGTCGGTTAGAGCGCTGGCCTGCACTGGTCTCCCCTGTCCTGGCAACACAGGGTTCGAGTCGCTTCGCGCGCTCGCATTTAGCCCCCGGCCGGGAGTGTCAGTTGGCAGCTGGCCCGATGAGGCCGGGGACCAGCTACCGGGCGGCCGTGTCGGTGCATTGGTGGCACGTTAAACTTTCGGTCTAAATTCTGCCGTTGAGCTGGAGTTCATGGACCGGGTGGTGGGGCCAGGGTTCACGCAACAAGCTCTGCTTAGCAGTATAACCCTGGTTCCTCAAGCCACCCCAGCAACAATTCGTATCAAATTTATTTTTAAAAAGAAGAAACAAATTATCAAATTTATTCAAAAAGAAAAAAAGCTGGTGCCGCAGCGGTCGGCACTGGTGTCGCGCGTGCTCCTGTATTCGGGCACCAGGCCGCGCCGCTGACCTTTGAACCAGCACCGGTTGACGCCCAGGCCGGGTCGCAGGAGGTTCTCGGCCGACACCAGGCTGTCCGGCGCGAACTGCATCGCCACCATCACCGCGGTGAGCAGGAGCGGGCCCAGCCAGCCGTAGAGCGAGTAGCGCACGAACCTCTTGGTCTTGTTGTCGCCCTCGGCCGACCGCACCTGGCTGAAAACGCGCCGGAACGCTGGCTGTGCGTCGATGCGGCAACACACGGGTGGGGAAGTTTCGTATGCATTGGTGGCAGATTTCTGAACATGGAGGTCTTGGGTTTGTGCCGTTGAAATTGGCATCACTGAAATTCGATTATCTTTTAGGGAGCTTTGTTGTCGTATGGCGAAAGAACATTTGACGCCGTGCTATAGCTGCGATTGATATACGATGCACTCTCTAGATACATCGTACGTCCCGGATCCAATTTCGTCTGGCAAGAATCGCTGGGGTACAGCAGGGTACGATGGAACCAATTTGGATCCAATGAGGTTTGATGTGTTCCTCGTAAATTTTGCCGCTTTTGGTAAGGTCCATCTGGACCCGATTGCACACTTCGAAGCACGTTGGGTCCAATAGCGTTCGATCCCATCTCGTGATGCTCGATTCGATGCCGTGGGAGGTCGGTCCGATCGGATGTCGTCCGTCGAGTTGGGTCGGGGCGGGGCGGGACGGGTCGGGTCGGGTCAGGTCGGGTCAGGTTGAGTAAAATGCGATCGGATTGGTCCGATGGGATCAACTCCTACGGAATTGGGTGAATTGAGGGAGTTTTGTGCAGGTACAGGTCAGGATAGATTCTGTTGGTCGAACACCGAAAAATACAAATAAATAAATAATCCGAAACTCTAACGACCACTTGATTTAAAGTCTGACCATATGATGCCTTACCGACTCTAACGTTACCCAGAAGCTAAAGTATAATGTCCATGCTGACATAGCTGCTTTGCATCCAACTGAGCCTTGTAAGACCTGAAGCTATAGACCGATCAAGGAACGCCGCAGCACGCGATATGCTCGGGTACGACTGGATTAGCTTCGGGAAGGTAATGCTGCACTTAGAGTTCGTCACTTCCGTTATCATTAATTTTGCTAATCGTTGAATATTTAAGATGACACATTTCGAGAAATTACAGGCCACCTGATATTGATGACTGTGCAGAAGTGCTTGGAGAAATGTGGCCGTAAGCAGCGCAGCAGCATTGTATCCGAGAAATACTGCCGCTGATGGCATTAGGTGCCTTAGCGAGCCGTCATTTCAGCCAGTTTAGCATCTTTTCAGAAGTAGCCCATAGCTAGTTGTTCGGAGACTTACATATGTTTTCTCTAGACCTTTGTTCAGAACCAAACCTGCCAGTCTGTAACTGTAATAGGGTCTCCAACATTTGCGACGGTCACTGGCTCCTTGATTAATGGGCCAGGGAGGAGGGGGACCCACTCCGCCAAGTTATGCTTAGTGCCTGGCCAGTAAGTACTTCATCTGTTAATAATCGAACTGAAACGTTCGGTGTACATCATCTTCGCTTAGAGACATCACAGATATTCATTTTACTCGGGGATATTGTTTTTATGCTTGTAAATTTACGTTTACATGAGCAGCGAAGCTTCCTTTAACGGTGTGATTACGAAAACTGACGAAAGTATTGCTCTGCTATATGGGCTTATGACATAAACATCAGAAACGTTTAGCAATATTTTCTTCGCCGCCCATGTAAACAGAGTAATTCGTCGCTTAATGTTGACTTGCCCAATGGCCTTGCCTTACCCGCAGCCCCAATATCCTTAGAGTTTACACATGGTCCAAATAGAGCTGGCTCTCAATGCGTAGACTGCGTAGACCCAATGCCTCATGTCCTCATGTCCTCGTGTCGGCCCTGGAAGAAGTGTCCTAAAATCATCACCATCCAGCCAACGCCCGGAGGACCATCTCGTTGTCGCACGTGTCGCGTCGCCTTTCAGCCAATCACGCCCCGCTCACTGCCGTCATGAGTGTATCGTTGTTTGTCGATTTGCTGACGTCATAACATCGCCCGGCGCCACTGCCCGCCGCTGACACACGGGCACAATGGGTGCAAACAGCGACCATTGGGGTGCAGCAGTGCCCGTGCGTGGTGGCGCGGAGCTCATCTGGCCCCAGGCGGAACGTAAATAAACCATCCAGGGCCGCATCGTCCGCCGAAGCATTCTGGGCGTTCATCTCGGATACCATGGGGCCTTTGGCTCCACCATAGTGATGCGATATGTGGCGCAAGGACCGGCTACAGCCGTACCATAGTGATGCGATATGTGGCGCAAGGACCGGCTACAGCCGTTTCGGGATTTTTCACAAACGCCAGCAAGCATATCGAGTTTCGGAAATATCGAGAGGACTTCTCGCACCTATCATGCGCCCGGGACGGGGGGGGGGGCAAATCCGCCAACCCCTCCGGTTTTTCGTACATAACTCCACATTGTACCGGTCGACATGCGCCATGTTTTGCGTACCTGCTTAGAAATGACCGACGCGTTGTGCAAAGCAAGAAACGGAAATGCGCCAACTTTGTGTTGAGTTAGGGGCCGATAAAGTTAAAAATAAAACTTCGTAGCACCAGACCACAAAAATCGGCGCTGATGCGCCACCCGTATATTGGCAAAATGGAAGTGTTCTTGGCAACATTAGCGACTTGTTTGATGTATATTGTTATGCTATGTAGTCTGAAGATCATGTTAGGTCACCGAGCTCAAGTCAGGTCAAGTTTATGACAGGTTAATGGAACCAAACCTGGTCAACTTGAATGTTGTCATAAATGCACATGAATGTCATGATGATGCCATGATGATTGATGTCACTTTGAATTTTACTCCCTACACATCCCCCAAACTACTGTTTGTCATTGCGTACCTAAGCGTTTCCATACTGTATTCATGTACTTCACTCCTTTCTTCGTGAAGCCGATTGCGCCGACCCGCCCGACGGAGCAATCGGGCGGGCGGCCGGGTTCCGGTAACTGGACCAGCAAATGACCTGATGAAGTGTTGCTATATGGGAGACCCGAGATCAAATGCTGGATCTAGCATCTGTATTGCATCATTAGTAGTGTCTAAAACATCATTGACGCCTATTTCGGAGCATTTAAACACAATCACATTGATCCATAACAATAACAAGCCAAATCACGCAAAACAGGAAAATTCCAACATAGGAGACCTCATTTGACCTTTATGATCTTGACCTGAGTTCATGCACTTTTCACACCATGGAGTTCATTACCATCCACCCTGCGAATTTCGTTACTCCAGCTGTAATAGGAGCTGAGATCTTAGGGTGAGGGATGAAATCCGCCCCTCCATTCCCATAGAAAGGAACCCACATGTATGTCCATTCTTCTCCAAGATAGAAGGAAAGGAAACGTCCCGTTCGCCGAGCTGGAACAATATGAACCGATGCAAGTGTCGGTGTAATACGCACACAGGTTTGGCGAATATGTCAAGGCCACGTCAAGGTCACCATCCAGTCCCGAGAGAAGATGGTCAGAAAGGAGGTGATTGCGATCAATGAAGGCTTGAGACCCGACTGTGTAGTACATACCAGACTAAGATTTCGATGTTCATGTCGCACCCTCACAGAACTCTTCAAATAGTGCAGATGGTGAGGTGACAGCAGCCTTGGGGTGCTAGACAGACGTGAAAAGGCAGACGTTTGATGAGAATATTGGAACTGTGTCAGTACGAGGTCTTGCAATGACTCAAACGTTTATCAGCCTACTACTTTCCTAATGAGTTCCTCAATCATCCACCGTGTTTTCAACATTCACATGTGGAAGTTGGTAGCTTCAGTTTTTTAATGAAAATATTTCGACATCGGTCAATTGTCATAGTATTGCGTGTATTGCGATTATTCCGATTGCTATATCGCAGGTTTTCCCCACTTCGTGAATATTTCACGCTGCATGGATTCGAAGACTGCCTTGAAAGAATCATGGAACGACCCAACTGAAATGCCACGGTTAACCCTCGCCATGTTGCAACCATGTGCGGAGGAAGTTGTCTTGGAATACGCCAAAATGAAGACGATTTGCTCGTTCATCATAGGCACTGCGATTTAGAAAATCAAGCATTTCATAGGCACTGAGCACCGAACTGAATACGTGCTGCCAATACAGCACTCAACACTCCAGAAGCCTCCCCGAACGTGGAATGCTTGCCCTGGCACAATATCCACCGTCTGAAGTGCCATGCCATCCACCAGTGATACCACTAGCGCCAAGGTACCATACATCGCGTCAAACACCATGCAGGTCATGAACAATGAAGGTGAAAAAGTCTTGTGACTATGCCGAATACCTAGGCCCAGAGAAGCACACAGTTGTCAGCTTTCACATTCCTATATACTATAGGAATGTCAGCTTTCACATTCCTATATACTATAGGAATGTCAGCTTTCACATTCCTATTTCACATTCCTATATAATACCTCCCACCCATCAGAACATATATTCCGGATCGGGTAGCAATCTCACGGTGAAATCGTGCACTTAGGTATATTTTTTCCGTCAACAGATCACAGGAATGTACGGGCATGGGTAAGCGTGGTCTGGTGGTTTCCTTTGGTCCGGAAGACATCTGAATGGCATTCAAAATACTATCCCACGTGCCTCATCAACCATCAGTCCGCTCTTCTAACTCGTATCCACGGTTAAAACGGTGCTTCGGCAGAGTTATCAATTTTTTCTTCCTGCACGGTGTTCTGGTGCGACGCTAGCGACATCGATCTAGCGACACTCGTATCAACGGTTAAAACGGTGCTTCGACAGAGTTGTACATTTTTTACAAGAAAGGAGAAAGAGGGAAAGTTGAAAACTATAGACCAGTAAGTCTCACATCCCTAGTCTGCAAGGTACTCGAATCAGTTATCAAGGATAGAATAGTTAGTTATCTGGAAGGTAGCAGATTCATTCAAGATACTCAACATGGGTTTAGAAAAGGACGATCGTGTCTCACAAATCACTTGGACTTTTTGAACTTCGCCACAGACCAATTTGATCAGGGAAATCAGGTTGATGTAGCATATCTTGACTTTAGTAAGGCCTTTGACAAGGTATCCCATAAACAGTTAATGATACAGCCTCAGTCCCATGGTATTGCAGGTAGCATCTTAAAATGGAAAGAGTTGTGGCTTTCAGATAGACAGCAAAGAGTGATGCTAAATGGTACAAAGTCATCATGGCAAGATGTTCTTATGGAGTCCCCCAGGGGTCAGTACTGGGGCCACTACTGTTCATTATATTTGTAAATAACATTGAAAGTGGCCTAAACAGTAAAGTTTTGAAATTTGCGGATGATTTGAAGGTCTTTAGGGCAATAACAGGTCAAGATGAGCATATCTCGCTGCAAAAAGACTTGGACGAACTTGTGAAGTTGTCCGAAGAATGGCGAATGAAACTTAATTTTGATAAGTGCAAAATCATGCATGTAGGTAAGCAGCATATGAAGGCTCCATACTTGATGGGTAGCCAAGTGCTATCAGTGACTCAACAGGAGAAGGATTTAGGTGTTATTCTAAACACAAAATTGGGAGCATCAGAACAGACCAAGGAAGCCAGGAAGAATGCACTGAGAGTGCTCGGGGCAATAAATAGGAATGTATCATACAGAAGTGAGGAAGTGATCAGGAAGCTTTACTGTGCATATGTCAGGCCACATTTCGAATACTGCATCCAAGCTTGGTCTCCTAGCTATGAAAAAGATTGTTGGCTTTTAGAGAGAGTACAAAAGAGGGCTATAAAAATGGTTAATAGTATAAGCAACCTTTCATATGAGGAAAGATTGAAGAAAGTGAATATGTTTTCACTTAGATATAGAAGGCTGAGAGGAAATCTCATCGAGGTCTTTAAATTTGTACATGGACTGGTGAGGGGATATCTTGGGGGAAATGTTTTAATTGAACAGAAATGATGCAATTGGAGGTCATAAATTCAAAATTTAAGTTAACCACAGCAGAACAAGGTTAAGGCAGACTTTCTTCACCAACAGAGTAATATAACACTGGAACCAGCTGCCAGAAAATATTATCAGTAGCAGCACATTGAACATCTTTAAAAACAGCATAGACAATCATTATAAGAATAGAGGGCTTGCTTTTCAGTATCACAGGGAGGGCTGATTGACAGATTTGGTGGGCGACTGGTTCAGTGTACAGAGTGCAACCAAGAAGGGCCCTTGTGGCTCATAGTGCACTAATCTTTTATGTCTTTATGTCTTTATGTCTTTATGTTTTTTCTTGCTGTCGGGTGTTCTGGTACGAAGCTAGCGACATCGATTTGGTTGCGTAGTAGGTGTCGTGGAAGACGCGCGAAACGGGAACTCGTTCTATTCGGCCTACCGTGTTGTGTTCTAACATATTTTAGGCCTTCAGGTCTCTGTGACACACCTACCGTGGATGGCGAGTTAGTGGTTGTTCGCTCTCCTGGAAAGGCCAGCCTGAGCTACCTCTCCAGCTGTTGCCGGATATGAGCCCCAACTTCGAATTGAGGTTTCATGTACGCATATTCCTGGCTGCGTTAACTGACAACTGTGCTGTATCAGATGCGTGACGTGTTCGAGACAAGGGGTCGCAGCTCAGTCAGTAGGGCGCTATAATCTTCATCGTAAGATCGTGGGTTCAACTCCCACAACCGGCGGGCTTACCGAGCCCACCCGCGACCAATCGAATGAAACGCATCGCACGCGGGAAGCCTACAAGTGACCGCCCACAAAGACACGCCACCCACGTGTGGTGATACTGGCGGGGTATCTTCGTCTACCGGGCGCGTCACCCGTCATCTGCGTGAGACCGTAGCAGTAGCACCACCCGCCCGGACCGTCACGGTACAGACGTGAGACCGTGGCAGTAGCACCACCTGCCCGGACCGTCACGGTGCAGACGTGAGACCGTGGCAGTAGCACCACCTGCCCGGACCGTCACGGTACAGACGTGAGACCGTGGCAGTAGCACCACCTGCCCGGATCGTCACGGTACAGACGTGAGACCGTGGCAGTAGCACCACCGCCTGGACCGTCACGGTACAGACGTGAGACCGTGGCAGAGACACCCGAAGAGGCAGTAGCACCACCCGCCCGGACCGTCACGGTAGGACCGTGGGTGCACACCGCCACGTCACGGTACGCGGGCGCACACCGACCGTCACGGTCAGAGAACCCGCCCGGACCGTCACGGTACAGACGTGAGACCGTGGCAGTAGCACCACCCGCCCGGATCGTCACGGTACAGACGTGAGACCGTGGCAGTAGCACCACCCGCCTGGACCGTCACGGTACAGACGTGAGACCGTGGCAGTAGCACCACCCGCCCGGACCGTCACGGTACAGACGTGAGACCGTGGCAGTAGCACCACCCGCCCGGACCGTCACGGTACAGACGTGAGACCGTGGCAGTAGCACCACCCGCCCGGACCGTCACGGTACAGACGTGAGACCGTGGCAGTAGCACCACCCGCCCGGACCGTCACGGTACAGACGTGAGACCGTGGCAGTAGCACCACCCGCCCGGACCGTCACGGTACAGACGTGATACCGTGGCAGTAGCACCACCCGCCCGGACCGTCACGGTACAGACGTGAGACCGTGGCAGTAGCACCACGCGCCCGGACCGTCACGGTACAGACGTGAGACCGTGGCAGTAGCACCACCCGCCCGGATCGTCACGGTGCAACAGCTACACTGGATGGCTTATCGCCGATGATAACCAACCGCGCCTGTTTGTGTTGGCCGGGTTCCTATGCAGTATACAGCCGGCGCCCTGCACTCCGTCGATGCTGCCGACGCGTACCCAGCTCACCAACCGGCCACCAGCCGCGCCTACTGCCTGCGGCTGCGGCTACCGCGCTCCGGCTACCTCCGGCTACATCCGGCTACCGCCTGCGGTGCGGATGCGGCTATCGCGCTCCCGCTACATCCGGCTACCTCCTGCAGTGCGGCTGCGGCTACGGCGCTCAGGCTATATCCGGCTTCCGCCTGCGGTGCGGCTGCTGCTGCAGCGCTCTGGCTACCGCCGGCTGCATGCGGCTACCGCCAGCGGTGCGGCTGCGGCTACCGTGCTCCGTCTACCGCCGGCTACCTCCGGCTACCACCTGCGATGCAGCTGCGTTGGCGAGTCCCAACAGGGAACCAACAATACGGATTGGCACAATCCGTAAGCAGCTTATCGGACTCGTCCAGTGTTGTACCACGCGACAAAGGATCATTATTCCACTGGAGCTGTGCTGCCGCTAACCAAACTAATTATGTGTCCACACCTCATTTTTGGCGACATCAAACGTCAAGAACATACGAACGCCTGTATTTAATGGACTACGAGGAGACATTCGAGTTTCTTTGAGAACTCCCTTCGTGTGCGAGGATAGACGCGAATGAAGCGATTTCAGGCGGAGCTGGCGATATAAGGTGCACTGCAATGCACTTCGTAGTGCGCTGGGGAAATCATTAGCTTCGTAATGCAAAGGTGTAGAACCCAAATTCATCAATGCTCAAAACACCGTCAATGGTGCTCACTGGTCGAGCAACAGCAACTAGATGGGAAGCTGCACCCATGCAGGCAGTTAACCGATGGGGAGTCCGGTTTGGGTGAAGTCAAATCCACACACCGATGCTGTGGAGTCAAGTTTTGATGGTGCTAAAGTTTTGATGGTGCTAAGTCACTTACTCCAGGCGACCAACAATACATCAATTTGTATTCCGCTTTTTAAAAAATCGCAACGGATTTCGAATACGTATGCTACAAGCAATCGAACAAAACGAACTTCTCAGCAAGCAAGCAATGCGATATTGCTACGACTTGGACTCATAATTTTAAGACTGAATCAAGACCATAGTAGAAGGTTAAGTGGCCGATCCAGAGGGCCATTGGGTTATGCCTCCGGGCACCAAAGGGGCCCAAGCTGCTCATGGAACACGTGCTTCAACATTGGCAGTGATGAAGCAAACAAGAAATTGGGCGCCCCAGGGGGCTCTGAGCGACTGGTCAGGGCCCCGGGTCGTCGTCGCGACCTTCTGGGCCAAGGTGAAGGTCCCTGGACTGACGAAAGGGGTCGAGGCCGGCGGAAAAGATGCTGGGCTGATGAAAAGATAACCCGAGAGTGTCGACGGAGGGTGGAGACGAGGGGTGGAGACGAGGGGTGGAGAGGGTTTACTGGCAGACATTGAGGGTCCAGGCTGGGCCATTGTGAAGGGCCGTTAGGCCGACGGAGGGGGTTCCGGACCTCTGAAGGGGCATCTGGAATCATCGAGATAGCCCTGGGTAATGAAGGAAGTCCCTCAGCCAAAGGAGGGGTCCATTTGCCGACGATGCAGGACTGGAAGAGGACACTGGACCTCGGATCAAATCAGGGTCGGATGCGTATGAAAAGTAGAGGAGGAAGAGGGTGCAATTTAATTTATTCTCACCGTCACCTATGTTTTCTCATAGCAGAAGGACGCTGTCGCGAAGTTTCAATTGATCCCCATCACGCGTAGTGGTGCCAAAAGCGTCGACTTGTAATGCGTTCATAAAGTCGGAGCGGCGCGGCGGTGCAGTTTCCCCGTGTCGGCTTACACCGGCAGCTTGAGCTCGACCGCTGTCGGAGGCGGGACAGTGCCACATCCCACGCCATCTTACGGCTACACCACTCTGGGTGGATATATATATGTATATATGAATATATATACATATATGCGTGTGTGTGTGTGCATGTGTGTCTGTGTGTGTGTGTGTGTGTGTGTGTGTGTGTGTGTGTGTGTGTGTGTGTGTGTGTGTGTGTGTGTGTGTGTGTGCGTATGGGTGCAACGAAGGAGACAAATGGTGGATGCGGTTACCTAGCTCAGATGAGTCGATGCTTAGTTGGAAGGTCAAGTAGCTCAAGGGACCGAATATGTGCCTTTTGGTTTCGCAAAGTATGAAAGAAAAAAATCACCGTGATATGTATGGTCTTTGGTAAAAAGTTGACGAAGAGAAACGTTTTGTTCATGACTTATTTTAGGGTTCGAGTAAACGCACCTCTTTGTTCACCCGCACTGAATGTCGCAATGCGTGGCGGTAGGTTCTTGAACTCTAGCGCACATTACGATGACTGATCCTCAAAATGAGCTCATTGCGGACATTGCGGACTCGGCAGTAATGTGGCCATTTCGGTGGCGACATGTCGCGTGCCGGGCCGTCGGCCTGTGCTCCTTCTTCAGCAGGCTGCACGACCTCATCAGATATTCCAACACGACACGTCGGCACTGGTATTTGTCCAGCCGCGCTTCGGCGGGTGGGGAATATTCTCAAGCTGGCCCTGTCATGCTCCGGACACTCCAGAATACGTGCCGTGTAGGTCGTGCCCCGGACACTCCAGAATATGTGTCGCGCAGGTCGTGCCCGGACACTCCAGAATATGTGCTGTGTAGGTCGTGCTCCGGACGCTCCAGAATATGTGCCATGTTGGTCGTGCTCCAGACACTCCAGAATATGTGCCGTGTAGGTCGTGCCCCGGACACTCCAGTATATGTGTTGTGTAGGTCATGCTCCGGACAGTCCAGAATATGTGCCGTGCAGGTCGTGCTCCGGACACTACAGAATATGTGTCGTGTTGGTTCCAGAGAGATAGCGTTAGACCCAATGGTTATTGGTTTTACGACACATCGGCAGTTTGGTCATGTAGCGTCGCCAATCTCTCACGCCGATTGGTCGCGGGCGAAGAGTAGCGACAGGTGAAATCGAACCCATAACCTTTCGATTGCGGGGCAGGCAGCTTACCCCCGACTACTCGTCCTCGGGAAGACCCAATGCAAGTCAGAAACTTTGGTAGGCCTTGCTATTTCGGCATTTAGTAGATTTCATACCGATGTAAAGGCATCACAAAAGCTTTCCTGCCAGCATCAGGTGCCATTGCAGGTGATGGACAGATGTGGACATAGGGAGGGCTTCATTTGTCCATGTTTCAAGCACAGGATCGAGGATCATACCACGACAGAACACTTACAGACCGACCGTAACTCTATCCGACCGGCATACCGATATTATTGCGTCCAGTTGTCGCAGAAATACAGGAATCAGAGAAGCCTGATTCAGCAAACAAGCACAAAA
The DNA here is from genome assembly GCA_034440575.1 of Imbricaverruca yamaguchii. Taxonomy (NCBI): domain Eukaryota; kingdom Metazoa; phylum Arthropoda; class Thecostraca; family Neoverrucidae; genus Imbricaverruca; species Imbricaverruca yamaguchii. The sequence goes on from JAOTOL010001622.1 coordinate 252,286, forward strand.
CATCAAAATATGGGATATATGCTCCAGATTCGGCACAGATTGGGGAACTGGTGCCTGCAATTTCCGCATTTGTGGATTGAAATACAATCCACTTCAGCCGAATTTAGCTGTAATCCTGCCGAAAGCGGGTTCGGCTGCCCAATATAGTGTAAGCATCTCAAACCAATGGACATGCAGCGGGCACTGCAAGCACCAGATCATTGAGAAAGACGTCACGTGTGATAATGGCATGAACAGTTTTTACCCTTCAAATATTAGCACAATTGACAAAGCCCCGGTTGGCGAAATTACTGGGTTTTTTCTAACACCTCGTCGAATTGATGTATCTTGAGCATTAGTGAAATTTTCCTAGTTTCTCTATAATTCCATGCTGCTTCAGCTGATGAATTAGCTGCGTGCGCGAAGCCATTTCAAAATCTTTGCTAAAGCTTATGTAGACTATCCTGCTTCTATGGTCAGTTTTCCTTGCTGCATAACACTCCATGCATTTCAGATTAACTATGGATGGAGCTCCCAGATCGAGATCCATGCCGAGTTTCCTCTAAAAGGTTATGCCTATCAAGATGAGTCAAAACATTCTCCTTGACAAGTTTTCTAGCACCCGTCCCATCGCGGGAGGACGTGTTTAACCACCCTTCGAGGGTGTTAGGGGACCTTTCTCCGGTGATAGTGGGGAAAATGGCGGCGCACAGCCCGGACAAATTTTGTATACCTTTTTCGTGAACAATTGTACCTTTCACATGAAAAAGTTATGCCGGATTATATCAGGTCACTTGCCAAAGAGGATCTCGTACAAAACTGTTGAGCATGGATAACCCTCCAATCGAAGAGATAGTCAAATGCTACTTGAACTATGGGTTGTAATTCACAATACGTACAAACCGAATCCTATTCATTATATTTGAGGTTAGGTTATGCACCTTAGGAAACAGCAAGTTGCAAGCCATTTTGACCTATTGTGCTGATTTGTTAATTTATTTTATTTTTTGAACCCGACGGTTTGGGCTTCGGACACACGGAGATGTTTCAGGACAAGCTCCCTATACAATTGTGCTGCCCTCCGTCAAATGACCTTCGATCATGTGAAGGTATGCAATGTGCGCACGGTGGGCTAAACATACCTGCCGGGTTACAGAAAACACAATCTTTAATGTTAACTTTTAGCGTTTAGGAACGAAATAGTGGCATAGTCGAATTTTACGATCAACATTTCCTGACGAAACCGAGGTGTTTGATAAAGGTATGGATCAAAGTCATCCGAGGTGATTTTCCGACGGCAATCACTTTTTATTTATTATGTTTATACATCAGGAAAAAGTATTTCAATGGCGTTTTTCTTGCCGACACAAAGTATTTTAACTGGCAAATGGCTTGTGGTAACACCAACATTGATTCACATTTTCCTAATCGTGGCGCATATTAGCAGCACGTAAGCACTGAATGGAGCTGACCCATCCATCATGTGATACTTATCTCTTCGCAGGCAACGGTAAAATTAGATTCCTGGCTCGAATGCGATGATGCATGTTGCCTCATACATGTTTTCAACCCTTCAAAGCTGCCAGTATTCATGAAGATCGCGGGAACCAGGGTGCAAAGGTATCAGCAGCCTCACTCTAAACTTTAGACGAGCTTAGCATTCATCCTATATGACACGTTGCATATCAATATTCGACCTCAAACGGCTCTTCTCCGCCAGCAAGCTTGAGGTCGTTGGAGACTGCCGCAATTGTTGCATCGCAAACACCGGCATCCCCAAATCCACAGCGTACAACAGATTGGGCAGTTGTTCCTTCTCCCAAACAGGCGGCATCCGCTCTTCATGTTGCAAAATTATGCCGATTTTAATCATGCAGTCAACACATGCTTTATTTTGAACCTACAAATATTTGCACTTGTCGCACACATACGTGACCGATTGCCAACTTCTTGGTTGCCTATCTATTTATGTCGGTTTTTCCACTCGTAATCCCATTACTTATGATGTAGCGTGGGCAAATCATACTTGGCTTCAGCACACTAATTATTAGTGCAAATGTATCAACATAATGACAACCGCAACCCACCCGACCAATGCACATCACACATTGCTCTGACTAATACCACATGCCGCAGGCGGAATAAGGATGGATTTCTGAAGCAACACCAACCGGCCTAAGTGAGCGGGAAATGTGCCTTAAAGCGGGGAAACGCCACTGAAGCTTCAACGGCTCACCTAAATGTCCGCCAAATGTCGAAACTCATCACGTTCAACCAAAAGCAGTTGGCCAGCAAAGAGTAGTACATCACGATGGCTGGAAATAGACAAATCGATGTTAGCTCTCGCCGTCCGTTGTCATTTTGTAACTCGCAACAGCACCGAGGTATCGTCTTTAGTGCGTGCAGCAATCATGGTATCATGGAGTCATGAGTTAATGCTTGTGATACTTTTAAAAGAAGAGTTAACATCCTCCGAACAGAAAGAAGAGCAGAAAGAAAGAAGAACCGGGGCGCACTTTCCCCGCTTCGGGTGATGACAACAAAGATTGTGGCAGAGATCCAACACCAGTCGATGGGGTTGCCAAGAAATAGCTACACTTGCCGAAGGCAATAGGGTTATCGGAAAAAAACTGCACTTGCCGAAGCCGAGAATAACGAATGAGCGACCGAACCAGGGATTTCTTTCCATGAAGTTTCATGGAGGGATTTCCATGGGCACCCGTCTCGATGGGGCCAATTCCTTGAAGGGCCAGCATTCGGCCGATAACGATTCATTGAGAGAGGTGCACTCACATTTTATATGCGGCCTTGCCCTCTCAGACAGGCACCTTTGGCTGAAAACAAATGTGTGAGTGGGGAGAGGTGAAGACTGCACTCGAGCTCCCCTGTAGGGGCGCCCCTTTCCCAGTCGAATGGGAACCATCTTTCCATGGAGGGAGAAACACACTTCTCCTTCGTTCCTCTGTAGCTGCCACTACGACGAATAAAACCAGATAACCAGTCCCATCCTTCAGAGCACGCTTAGCGCGCTTCCACACATGCTCATCGGTCATTACTCATGCAATGTTCTTGGCATTGCTCATGCAATGCTTCTAATCCATGCAGGAGGTGTTGCACATTGCACAGATATGCGCCTAAATGCGATTGGTCTTCGCCGTTGTTTGAAACCAGAATATGCTGGAAGTATGTAAATATATGTCACCGGTGACCTGACACCAGCCCATGTTGCAACGAATGACCCGAATACTCACCGATGACCCGATATCAGGCCATATGGTAGTGTATGATCCGAATACTCACCGATGACCCGAGATCAGGCCATATGGTAGTGTATGACCCGAATACTCACCGATGACCCGAGATCAGGCCATATGGCAGTGAATGATCCGAATACTCACCGATGACCCGGGATCAGGTCATACGGCAGTGAATGACCCGAATACTGACCGGTGAGCTGACACCAGGCACTGTTTTCGTAGACGGCCCTGGCACGACCGACCAGGCAGCACAGGCAGGCGGTGAAGAACGCCGCCGTGTGCGACAGCAGACAGCGGCCGTGCACGTTCCGCAGCTCTGGGATGGCCGCGTACACGACGAACGTGGCGAACAGGAAGACGAGCGACACGACCAGCAGGACGGCCGCCAGCCGGTAGGGCGTGTACTCGCTGGACGCCGGCTCGAGGAAGCAGGCGATGCCGAAGTCGAACACGCGACCCTGGTCGGCGTACTGGTCGATGCAGAACTGGTGCGGCTGGTAGGTGTGGCCCGGTTCCGGCACCCAAAGCGTGTTGTCCAGCTGCAGGTAGAAGGTGTCACCGTCGATGAAGGCTGGCATGAGGGCGAACACACTGCCGTACTTGCCGCTCGGTGACAGCGAGCAGACGGGGTTGCCGGCCACGATGGTGAAGCGGTCGACGGCGATCTGCGTGCGCTGCTTGTGGAAGGCGGGCTGCCAGGGCGCCGACCGGTTCTGTGCGATGCAAGCCTGGTCGCTGCCACGCACCCGGAGGCCGCGCGGACAGCACTTGCGCGCGCACACGTTCTGCGAGCACGCCGACAGCTCGTCCACGTCGAGCAGCGAGCTTTCCTGCTGCATGCTGACGTTGCAGACGCGCGCCGCTTCGGCCTGGCCGTCGCCGGCGTCGTCGTCGGCGTCGTCGGGCGACAGCAGACGGTCGGCGCAGAAGCCGCCGGCTGGGAACAGCATGTCGGTGTCGGCCAGGTACAGGTGGCCCGTGCTGAGCACGTGCAAGTCGCGCTCCGTCCAGAAGTGGCCGTCGGCGCAGGTGAAGTTGCCGTCGGCCAGCACCGTCGCGTGGTCGCCGGCCGTCGCGTGCTGTCCCGAGCTGCTGTTGAGCAGGCGCGGCTGCCAGCGATGGCCAGCGTCCACCGGCTGACAGGCGGGCTGGCCGGCGGCGGACCGCACCAGCGCCTCGTCGGCGCCGCAGCACTTGGCGATGGTGACCGTCTGACCCGGGCGCAGCCGAGGCAGGTCGTCGGGCAGCGGCCGGCCGGCGCCGGCAGAGCCGTCCGCCGCCGGCGGCCGCTCGGCCGCAGACGTCTGGCCGTCCACCGCCCGAGCCGCCAGCGCGACAGCTAGCCACGCACACGTGCACAGGCGCCACGTCGTGACGCGAGCCGCGCGTGCCATCGCGCCCCGAGCACAGCCAGGAGCGCGCTGGCGAGACGAAGTGCACTGCGCACGTCTGGTGCACACTGTGCCACGGCGGGCCGGTGCAGAGGCTGGTGTCGGTGCACGCCGCGCCGCTGTCGACTCGGCTCTGAGTGTGTACGCTCGAGCCGCGCCACGCCGTCGGCCGGCTGGTGTCGGCTGGTGCGCACCCACCACTGACGCCGCCGCCGTCGGCCGGCTGTGTCGGCTGGTGTCGGACCCACCACTGACGCCGCCGCCGTCGGCCGGCTGGTGTCGGACCCACCACTGACGCCGCCGCCGTCGGCCGGCTGGTTCGCCCCTCGCCGGCTTTCGACCCACCACTGACGCCGCCGCCGCCGGCCGGACCGACTGCGCGCGACTGCGACTCCGCCGTCCGGCCGCGCTCGCCGAAACTGCCGGCCACAGTCGGCGGCACGCGCGTGCCGGGCTCCGGGAGTTTCGGCCACCAGGGGACGAGACCGCCCGTCACTGTCGCTGCTGACAGGGCCGTCTCCGCCAGCAGTGTAGCAATGCATACTGGAGGGGAACCTGTCGTCCGAATCCAGACGAAGAGTTTTATTGAGACTCTGGCTCTCGCACTGTTTCTTGGATAGATTCCAGATGCACGTCTAGATCTCCGCAGCCTTGTTCATCACCGTCACCCGTCACTCATGGCTGAAGAATTACGGTAAAATTGGCCAACCGACTTCACACCAATTGCAGCGGTCTTTCAACATGCATGTCAATGGTCGAAGTACTGGAAGTCAGGGATATAGCGAAGCCTCTAAACTGACCACTCACGGACCTCCAAAAACGAAAAACTCTTCGAATTCGGGTCCTATTGTATTTGTTAGGTCCTTACCTCATCTTTTTCAACTTCACTATCTTAGCCACTTTTCCCCATACACTCGCAGTGCTCGGTGGTGCACTGAATCCAAGAGACGGCCGGTCAGGATAGCTTGATTTGGATTCGATTGGGGACACCGGGCGTCCCCGCCGACCATCCTCCCCAAAACGTCTACACCTGAGCATTTAGGGCTATGGACATCAACTTGTCAAGGATTACGTATGGGTGGACTTGCTAAAAAATACTATTGGAAGGAGGGTTGAGCAATGGTTGAGCTATTCACCCAACAATTTTGCGGGCAGCGAAATCGTTGACAACATGTTGTCCACAAGTCAACGACGTAGGCAAAATGTTGTCAACGATTTCGCTGAACGTAGCATCGTTGGTTGCTTATTAGCTTTACGACACATCGACCGTCGAGTCATGTACCGCCGCCAATCTCTCACGCCGATTGGTCGCGGGCGAAGAGTAGCGACAGGTGAGACTCGAATCCGCAGCCTTTCGATTCAGAGACGAGCAGCTTACCCCTAGGCTACTCGTCCCCAACGTAGCGTCGCTCTGGTACAAGTTTACAACCTCGCGCTGTCAAAGATTAGGTGCAGCACCAGTCCATCCTGCATGTTGTGGAGCGCGTCTGTAGCGCTAATCAGACAACTTGCAAGGTCAGAGGCGCAGTCAGGGACCTCCCCCTTAACAATAAAAAATACACAAGATGAAACAAGAAATTTTGAGAGTTTCACCACCCAAAACCAAAACCTTTTGGCGTCGAAAGAATTATGTATTTCAGGACATCTTGTTTCGGGTCGGGAAACCTCTTAACAAAATCCTGGTGGCCGCCTCACCATGCAAGGGAGCTGTAACTTCGCGAAAGCGATCGAAAGCAAGAAAGGCAGTGTTTGATCGTCCAACTTACCTGAAATGACATTACTACGAAATACAGACAAGCTCATTATGCACCAGGTTCTTTGTGGTAACACAAGTTCACCTCTCTTATTCACACTCCACTCCTCGTGCACACTTATATTAATATACTTATACACATCACTCCTCTTTTCTACATACATCTGTATACTGATTCTTGAATGTTTCAATGAGTTGCTTTAGGCCTCGTATTTTCTAACTGATAACCGTGCCTTCACCGCATCGCAACGGCAACTAATGGTTCGTCAATTGTGCTTCTCTCTTTGCTGGACCCGGCTTCTGTAGCATTCCGAGAGCGCGCTGATGTTTTTCATCTTAAATTATATATTTATAACGAAAAGGTCTCTCATTGCCATTAGCATACCTGGGATTTGTGCAAGAGGGTGCACACTGATTTTGAGGGGTCCGTCTGCCACAGTTTTTTAAGTCCCCGGATTTCGGCTACTATTTTTGGAATGGGCACATTTTATCTATTTTTATTAGAATAATGAACGTCGAACTTAATATAATTCCTGTCGGAGAGCCCAATATCCTGCAATCGTGTCAATGTCACCGGATTGCAACCCGCTCCCCCTGTTCAAAGTTTGTTTTCTTCTTATTTATTTTGATTAGTCAGCCCAGACTGCTCAGATTACGCCTGTGCCAATGACGGTAAAATTCACAATTTTCCTATATCACGCGTTTCAGTTCATAATGCCTGGTCGCCACCACACGAACGATCATGCGTTTGCACACCCGCCTTGTGCATTCGGCGCTCTTACCACACTTCGTGCGATTCTACTGTTTCTGCTAGGCCTACGACGTTTTGCAAGTTGCTGCCACATGATAGTCTTAGGTCATATTTCACGTCATGGAATCGAATACAGTACGGAGGCTTGGTGGGGAAATTGTATAGTTGCAGTTCGACGACTTATGATAACTTCAATTGATTTCTTTCCCCACAAGTTCTGGTGGGAGGAAAATCCGACTACCTCCGCTGAGCTTTGATGCACCTCATTTATTCGTATTAATATGCTCCCGGATTGGCTGCCGAACCAAAAGGCTTGTTTGGTGTTTTCTACTCCTTTGTCGAACCAATTTTGAACCCGTCATCTACCAATGTGTTTTATGGCCCCAATAAAATACTGTACTTGGCCCAAATATAAAATATGTACGACCCCACTTAGAATATTTTGTACTGGCATAGAGCCCTAAGTATAAAAATATTTGTATATGAAAGAAAGAGTGCAGCGCAAAAACTCTTGACTCATCAGTGGACTAGATAATTTAGAATATGGGGAAAGACTTATGGCATTAGATATGTACACACTCCAACATAAAAGATTAAATGGTGATATGATTGGAATGCATACAATAATCAAAGGGCTAGATCAGGTCAATATGGATGATGCCTTCCTACTTAGACTATTACATAGGGGGCATCAATTAAGGTTAGATGAATGACGTGTAGTATAGCAAAGCGACAACAGGCCTTCAGTAAATGGATTGTTGATCAGTGGAGTAGTCTTCCTGTGTTGATATTGCGAAGAGTCCCTCATTGAATGCATTCAAAATACGGTAGACAAGGTTTTTAGACTGCAAAGATTTGTTTTTTTAGTTCTGAGTAGTGTTCGATGGGTGCCATTTATGCTAAGTATGTGTGCTCTGTACAGCCTCCTTTAAGCAGGCATGAATGGTGTCTAAAAGTTATTGGTGAGGCGCCCAAGTTGCATGTGCTACACCAGATCGAGTGAATAAGGCTGGATAGGTAAGGTCGATATACATTGAAGAGTGTGGGGGATGCTGGTGAACGTATTGTTTGGAATTATGGATGTTGTTTGGGTTGGTGTGAAGTGTCTTTTTGCCAGGGTTATGCTATCTTCCCTTTACAGACTTAATCTGTATGTCCCATTGTGGCTCTTATTAAGTCGGATCACTTAATGACTATTTCCATAAAACAGCGTCGATTGCCTTGCGAAATGCTGGAAAGTAAACAGGACGCGCCGCTCCGTGAGAATCTCAGACGGTTGTGGGCAGCCAGATCAGAACATATTCTCCTCCGACGGGTGCTCCGTGGCCGCCATTTGAGAAAATAGCCGCGGCGGCCGTGAGGGGGTTGCACGATTGCCCAGCAATGAAGGCTGCCAGGAGCACATTCGGCTACATGTGTGCCAACTTCCGTGATTATATTTTTAATGATCATTAGGTTAGCTTATACACCCGACTACTATCGGTTGAAGAGAAAATAGTCGAGAAGGTCAGCGAATCACCCAAAGTACGATACTCGGACATCAAACGTGAGCTCTCAACACTGGCAACGCGTTCACCTTTGTTTCGTGTCGCTCGCACGCTGCACCTGATAACACTGAGGGAGTGACAAACTCCTCCTCCTTGCACCCAGGAAGGCGGCAACATGTCGTCCACCGGCAAGGAATACTTGCGCCAACAATCCCTACTTACTACGACTCAACTGCAAGTGGGCCGTTTATTAGATTGTCAGCTACGTCAGCGTCGAACACGCCTGCCACGCGGCCATCCATTCAGGCAGTAGGTTACCCGTCAGGTGAATCATCGCTGTACAAGGTGGGGACATCGTACTCTAGTTAATCAATTTCGCCCGCGATAGCCCTGTCGGGTTCAAACGCTCGAATACACACGCTGAATCATTCGTGTCTGACGTTGGGCTGCAATCAAAGTGTGCTGGAATTCGTGCGCTGAATGCAGCTGTTTCCGCTGATAATGGAGCGCTCACGCGCCACGCGCAGCTCAGTCTCAGAAGGAAGATCGGATATTTAGCGCGTAGTTATTCCACATGTAGCTATGCCACATGTACTGAAGCAACTATAGCAGGAACGCTTCACAGCAAAAGGCGACATCGGTAAGACAGGTTGTTTTCTTTACTTAGCATGGCAATGGTGAGCAATTCGGTACCGAATGGGACGTTGATATATGCATATACATACATGCATATATATATATATGTCTATTATCGAGAGCCCTAGCAGAAATAGTGCCACCTTGCCAAAAAACCAATTAGGCATTTCGATCACTGTAGCATCAAGAAGTATAACATAACATTAACACCAGTATAGGGCGTCATCATCGGCATTGGCAAACTATGCCAAGGGAATGGCGAATGCCTCCCGGGTGGCATGGACACACAATCGAGCATCGTACCGTCGTTTGGACCGATCGCAACTGTCCTCAAATGGCAATTGGTAGAGACGCAAACAAGGCAATTAACCGACGCCTTTCCACCGTTTTCCATTTTGTGATGCCGTAAAGCACGTGCTTTATTCATTTTCTTGCATTCACAGGCGTCGGAAAGCAAAACACCGCGGTGCGCATTATTGTGCCCTCCACCTCATTTTGTTTCAAGCCAGTTCCTACATTCGCGGTTCAACCAGGTTTGATCAAAATACCATTTCCTGAAATATTCAGCTGCTTTTTTTAAAACTCTTTCGCTCTCGAGTTCTTGTTGCCACCTTTCGGACTGTCACTTCTTTTACACATATTTCGAGCTATCATTCAGTTCATACGAGTGGTTCCTCCACAGCCTGCACAAACTATCAGGCAGAGGTGAAAAAGTGTTAAGCCTGTCAACTACAGAATATCGAACACCACCAAGCTGCCACATGTTGATGGCTTACAGTAGGAGCCGTACGCACGTGTGTGAGCGCGAAATATCGACGATGGTGGGCCCTGAAATATCGACAAAACATGGGTCCGGACCCAAATAAATCAAACCCATGGAAGTTACCATATAACTTATTTCAGCAACAAAGGCTCATATTGGAAGAATCAAAACATGTTTTTTCATGATAATGACTCCACAAGTTTGCGGAGCGGCAAAATGACTGAAATATGTTAGACTGATAAATATTGTGCATACGAGCATTGCACCAAACAGCTTTATATGACTAAGTAGTTGAGCACCTCTCCCACCCAGGGAAGAAAACCACCACCAAAAATTGCACGAGGTGTTACAGTATTTTTGCTTCCATATGAACAAAACACCCTCAAGATTGCCATATTTTTCAGAAATGATGTTGGTTAGCAGAAATACATTCAGTCTTACATGCACTTCCAGCAGCAATATGCCATGATTGTCACCGGCCTCCTTCTCAAAAGGCAATGTTCTTCAGCAGGATAGGAAGTCGGCATGCTTTTCCTTCATATGCCTTTAGGATAGTTAGGAAAACAAATTGACTGGGCATGTTAAGAAGCAAAACGTCCTGATGATAAATACAATCCATGCTCAATGATAATACGGTACCGTAAGTTGTCACCATAACTGGAGATATTTTTTCAAATATCTGTCAAACACGCTCGTGGTCGAGTAGTAGGTTTTCTCACTTCTGCAGTATCAGGTTTTACGCCAGCACAAGGTGATGTAGCCTGTAAGCCAGATAATTATCGTGGACGCTGCAAATTCAAGAGCAGTGCATGATTTCTGCTTCTCAGGCATAGCTGGGGATCTCGGGTGGATCGGGGACGGGGGAGAAGGGATTCTGGACTCCTGGTTTGGCACCCTGCTTATGTTAATTTACTGTTTCCCTATTCAACATGAAAATTTTCCGACCAGGCACCCTGGTTTGGAAAGAGCGTGCCATCAAGAACAACTATGTGTATAGTTTTATTTCCAAATGCATGCGTTAAAAGGACAAGCACCGTCGTAACGATTACAGTAAAGAATAGATGGCAACGACAGGGGCGGTGTCGGGTATGTAAAACGACATTGAATGAGTGGTTCCGTTTCAACAAATATATACGTGGCTCTAGTGAGCCTTACTTCAGAGACATCGAATGCTTCAGACACAATTCGGTTACACCGAATGCTTCAAACACAGCTTTGTAAAATGTCCTTGAATCACCAGGCTCCTAGGAATGTCGCCATCGACACAGGACGATTTGTCGAGCATCCTGCACAAAGTCGCACCGAGTCGGTGAAGTGTGACAGTCGCGAGGTTCGGCGCTCCGCTATTCAGAGACGGAAGCCGGACATCGAGACCAAGTCAAATGTCCGTGTCCAAAGTCCAGCAGGGCAGCGTCTCTCATTGACTGGCTAACTGAAACGGAATCCTCGCTCAGCAGATGTCGTCGGCAACGCTGCAGTGTTTCCTGGTGACGCGGCAACACCGCGTTTTGAACCGACAGCAGTCCACAGGTGTGCTAAGGCTCTGTTCGGCGACGCTTCCCCGGCCCAGCGGGTCAGGTCATTCCGGATGTCTCGTCTCAGGGCAGGACGGGCTGCGTCGTTAGCGGTCTTGCACACGGCACTTCCGGACGACCGTTTTGTGTTTGTTTGCTGGGTGGTTCTCGATCCAGTCCATGCACGATCACGGCTAATGGCGCCGCCCACACCGCATCGCCGGCGGGCCGCGGGATTGGGAAATGTCCCGAGCGGTGCGAGTGTTGAACCCGGAACCTTTGGCACCGGAGCTCTTCCGGAGGATCGCGCGGCACGCCGTCAACACATCGGCGGTCGCGTTCGTCTGTCCGGGACGGTGGAGCAGAGTTTCGGGTTCGATTGGCCGGATCGGAGATGGGTTCGCCCGGCAGCCGCAGCAGTTGGCTGCAAGACGCCGTCCATTGTCGCTCGCAGCCGTCGCTACTGTGGGTGACCTGTCTCAAGCTGCCAGCAGCAGAGGCAACCATCAGCTGACTGGGATCCGGCCACTGCACATTTCGTCGATACACCTTTAATAAAACAGAGTAAATTCCTGAAAATGGAACATAAAATGAACTGCAACCATCCACCTACCGCTTTCCTATATCCGTCCATGCAACCATCGCATAAGGATGATACTTCGAGGTTTAATTTCATGGCATGTTTTACAGTAAAACATAACTTAAATTTGCAACAATTACAGTCCTATAAAATGTTCTTTTCAGATGGCATGTCGAATCTATCGAAGTGTTTGCACCCTAACATGTGGTTCAATTGGTATAATTTGAGGTTAGTAACAAAGTTAGCACTAAGTGTCTGACCAACCCACGGCTGGTGGCATGATACATTTTTTTTTATCCCTGGCCGCTTTATTGTCATTTTACTCCGACACAGTAAATGAATTGGTGTCAACTTCCCTTAAACAGCTGTGACAAAGCCGGCCGTCGGTGGTCGAGTTGGTATGGGGAGGGAGAGTCGGGAGGTTGGTCATACATGCAGGCACCGGCGTCGCTACAGAATTCGTGGGGCGATGGGGAGGGAGGTCATCGATACAGGAATATGTCCACGATTTAGGGGAAATGCTAAGGAATGCTAAGGAATGCTGGGCAAGGAAACCGACTTTCTGCTTCAGGATTTGCAATGCATTTCTCAAGTCAGGCAGATATCTGGCCTCAAGCTCGATGACCCTGGAAACAGAACCTGGCGAGAATAGGGCCATTACAGTTAATTCCCACTCCACTGTGATACTAGCGAGCCGTATTGTTTAGGCACTGTCGTCGCGTCAGACTTTGTTCGTCTGGCGATTAAGGGATGTTTTTTGGATCATATCTTTTGTTCTTCAAAGCAAAGCTGTAGGGGAATATGTTCAATTTATGGGACAACAGACAACGTGACTGATAAATGGATAGAACCTGGTCGCCTTGCCAGGAGAAGTCAATATTCTCACGACTCGCGGCAATATTCATGTTATGTGGACAACCACTCGCCACACCAATTACCTACGTGAAGCATTACATTCCTTCCGCATCCATTCATTAAACTGATGTTAAGCCGTAGTCGAGGGTCGGCATCAGGATATCCTGCATGTCCACTCCATGCATGCCACGTCAATTAGCATAATGTGGCGAATTCTGACCACCTTGCGTGGGAAGCAAAGTACACGCCCGCTCCCCGTATACCTGAGAACTGGGATGGTCGTTGATTCTGTGTAGGGACACACTTAACATGGCCCTTTTCTGTATGGAATTTCCGCGGAGAGTCCATACAATTTTTGGATTCGTTCATCCTACGCTCCTCCGAAATGCGGGTGTGTAGGTGTGTGTGTGTGTGTGGGATGGGGGGGGGGTGTCAATAGCTCGCGAAGCGAGGAGCACATGCGAGACCAAGCGCGGCGGATACTGGGCGTGTCTCACCAAGCATTTCAGGATAATTTTGATGTCCCTTATAAGCGTAAGGCTCAATGCTAAGGCGTAGAGAACTACCCCGAATGTGGTCGTCCTGATGAAGTCTGGTGACGGACGGGACGACACCTCTGGAGTCCCGCCACCATGCGGCCTCCTACGACAGCCAATTTCTGCGCAGACTTTCTGGATCGCCAGCTAGCCACACTGGTAGGCTGCAGCGGTGACAGTCCGGCAGAAATACGATAATCGCACTCAAGATCTGTCCGTTTCAGCTTTGGCAACGTTGCCATCACTTGTGCATCAGCCTCGTATGATGGCCGAATGAATATGAAAGCGTGTGTCCATGCACAGCATGAATATAAGCTGTGTTTTATTTTTAGTGAGCGACCGGTTCTGGTTTAATCGGTCCGGACCCAGGGCACAACGACCCGGTATGGGCGGGAGGTTGTAAATTACATTGTATACCTCTTTTCGCTGTTGATTTGCTTGTATTTTCTTGTGCTTTACGTCCATACCGTGTCCGATAAAGGTCTCTGAAGGAAACATTTTCAAGGATACTGACTCAATACATGCGCGCGCGCACGCGCACACACGCATATATATATATATATATATATATATATATATATATATATATATATATATATATATATATGAATATATGTATATACATATGTATATGTATATATATATATATATACATATATATATATATATATATATATATATATATATATATATATATATATATATATATATGTACCCTCACATATTATTCCGAAACCTACTTCATGCAGGTAGGCATGAGTAGTTTAGCAAATATAATATTTATGTAGGTCTGAACCATGCAGATTGTAGGAAGGGTGACAATATGGCCCTATTGAGTCATTTCGTTGGTAATTGGCGTCCTTTGTTGAACAAGGTCGAGGTCACTGTCGGATCGAGGGGCGTGCCCTCGAAAGCTTAGCTCGTCGGCGAGACCCGGCCACCCAGTGGAGGGCAGCATGTGGGTGTTGGGCATAGGTGGATTACGTGGGGCAGGGTGTTGTGCCTGCGGTATCAGCTTATATAACGGCTACATCCACGCAAAAATGCATATTATTTGTGCATACTTGGTGACGCCAATTTTTTCTCAAGTGGGAAACAGGGCCCGAGACTGGCAACGGCATTTTGTCAGCAGTCGTACACCAATGCTGCTTGCTGCAATGAACCCAACCGTGTAGGCTCTGTCGTGATGTGATAACAACGCACAGCAAAGCCCCACATGTATTGCGGACAGCCGCACACCAGTAGAAAAATACAATCCGGACGGATAACAATCGGATTCGACAGTCTCACAACCAGCAACAGAGCGAGAAGCATGGATCGACGCACAACAACGCAAAGCACAGTGCCAGACGCCAGCTTCGAGCATCAGCTCTTCACCGGTGCCATGCCCATCCGCCCCTAGTACACGCAGTGTCGAACACATCAGCAATACTATACTTCATTACCATATATTTGAGAACAGTTTCGGACATTGGAATGCTGAAGGAATTGCTGACACTGTTCAGGCCACGTATGAGTTGATAGCAGGTGCACGCAGAGGATCTTGAATGGCGCAGAGGCGTGATGCGTAAAACGGCCTGACGCGATTCGCTGCTGAGTAGCACGCACTGGTCACATATTGGTCAGTGCCACGCTGTGTCAGACTGCTGAGTAGCACGCACTGGTCACATATTGGTCAGTCCCACGCCGTCTCAGACTGCTGAGTAGCACGCGCGGGCCGGAACTCTCCGTTCGATTAATCAACCTCCGCTGTAATCTTCTTTTGTCACCATCGTCCACATTAACGAGCACTATGATTTCACAAAGTTGAATCCCTTCTTAGTGAGGTCTTCCCTTGCCTCCTTGATTTGCTGCGGACAAAGAAGATGGTTTAGTGTGTGCAGATATCATACCCATAATCAATATCTGAAAAAATGGTGATGAATGACTATAGGCGCTGTATGCACTAACGTTGTTCAATAGCATAGTATGAACGAAATGCTATGCCGATACGCCCATTATACATTCCACAAAATCAAAAAATATTGCCAGGATTCCCGCACATCCCGAATGCTGGGCATTAAAATACAAGTCAGCATTGTCTGACCTAACGGAAATGCGAGATACAAGGCAAAGGGTAGCAAGACCGGCATCGGCTGGGAGATACGGAGATCTGATCCACCCAAAAGGGAATTTCCACCTCACCAGCCATCGCTGGTGGCCGAGTTGTGTACATCTCATGCAGCCATAACGTCTGGTACACTTGCGACTAGTGTCTTCCACCGGCACCACTGCCTCAATTACTCTGATCAAACGTCATTTCACGAGACGGCGATGTCGCAGCTTCGGTGAGAGCGGATGCTTAAGCAGCAACAGTCGTGGAAGAGTATTCACATCTCAAACTGTATCGGACTGGGGAGCTAGTTATCTTGTGCGTGAAGTCCACCCATGGCTCGAAATATCACGGCCATCATTCATATTCCGCCCATCAATGGCAGGGGTAGATAAAAAAGCCGTCACAGGGGCACTTGTCTGGAGGGACGATTTTCTTTGGAGATGCACCTTCGGCTGAGAATCCTTTAAGTGGGGTACTGGAGGGGAAGGGTGAGGTGATAAACTCGAGTACCCTGCATGGGTGCCTTTCCCTCTACGAAGGACACATATGGCCAAAAATAAAATCCGTTGCACGGAGTGCGAGACTTTCCAGAGGGGCGCCTTTTCCAGGCCGAATGGGCGCCACCCTTCCGGAGGTGGAGAGAAGGGCAGCAGATGTCCCCGGCGTCCCACGTATTCACTCTTGATCGAGCACTACGCGCATGCAATGTCAAGCCCACCAGTTTGCCACGACCGACGACCGCATGGCTTCAGCTCACAGCTGACGCGCACCACTCGGATGGACACGTACACAATTCCCACTAGCATTAACACCAGACGTCTGACAGTCCATCATTCACAAACCTGTAAACATTGACGCTCAACGTCGCACACATTGGTTCAATGATTATTTGCTCATGGGAACGTTTCATATACAAACAGTACAGCACCCGCGAGCACTCCCACACACTTACACCCACCGCAGCCAAACGATGCACGAAAGAGCGCACGTGCCGAGCTGCATGTGTGCATGCACGTATAGATCATTTGCCTTGGTGTATGTGATGGACACATGCACATTTCGGGACTAGCATCGGGATCGACCCTTGATCAGCGGAAACATGAGCGGCAACAGCGGTGGTAACAGCACGTGGAATATGGAAGGATCATATAGCATATGTTGCTGCACAAACTAGCAGAAACTTATGTGTAATGGTAAGATCAAAATCCTTTATTACAAGTCATAGGTTGAAATATTGACACAATATATTTATTCTGTTTAATCTGAGGTTCTATACATTAATGCAGGAAAGCAATTAAAACATACGATTGAACAGGATTACTAAAATACAAACAAGTGTCTTAAGAGCTACAGATAATCAGCACGACACACAACCTGTAAAGGAACCAGTGTGAACCGTAATATGCTGAAGTGATCTGCTTAATTCATGAACAGAGATTATAACCACATATATGTATTATGAAACATTACAATCGACCTAATGGATGCAATATTCATCACCAAGTCATTTACGGCATACTCAACATTTATATGTTCTTGCTTCATCAAGTTCTTATAGACTGATTTCCAAATTGTTCACTGCACCAATAACTTGGAATGGCATTATTTCTCCCATATTTATTTCATTGCTCAACCACCTATCAAGAAGGAAGATGAAAACAGTTGACAGATCTTATTTTGTTGACTTATATCGGAAACTAACTAACAAGACGGAAATAACCATAAGAATTTGCGCAAAATACAGCAGGAACAAAGGGAAAATATCTGGTGGTTGTAAATGTACGTGTGTGAAAGTGTAGCTCAGCATGCATATGCATATATGATAGTGCACATGCGCTTAATTGCATGTATATGCAAGTGTGTATGTATATATGGACGTCTGCATGTGCATGCATGTGTGTATATGCATGTATGCATATTAATGTAAATATACATGCATGTGTGCGTGGATGTGTGGGTGTGCATGTGCAAATGTGTTTGTAAGCATGCATTCACGTGTTTACACATATCCTTGTATGTATGCGTTACATGACATGAATCTATTTTCTCCCTTTCCCTCCCCCTTAACACATTTTACTGTTACTCTAGAAATTCCTTGATGTTATCAGCCTGTTATTTCGCTCTGGCGCTCCTGGGGCTATTTCTACTAATGCCTGGGCTACCTGGAGAAGAAAAACGACTAAAAATGGCGAAAACATTCGCGCTGAACCAAAGTTACGGCGAATGACCAGTCGGCCCACCAGTCGGCTGCCACCTTACTCAGGCCCCACCTGGGTCATGTCCACCCCACCGGACGCCCGGCGGGCTCCGGCCCGCACCAGGTCCGGTAGTCGGCTGCCACCTTACTCAGGCGGCCCCCACCTGGGTCATGTCCACCCCACCGGACGACCGGCGGGCCTCCGACCCACGCCAGGTCCGGTAGTCGGCTGCCACCTTACTCAGGCGGCCCCCACCTGGGTCATGTCCACCCCACCGGACGCCCGGCGGGCTCCGACCCGCACCAGGTCCGGTATCGGCGCGCCAGTCGGCTGCCACCTTACTCAGGTGGCCCCCCACCTGGGTCATGTCCACCCCACCGGACGCCCGGCGGCCTCCGGCCCGCGCCAGGTCCGGTAGTCGGCTGCCACCTTACTCAGGCGGCCCCCACCTGGGTCATGTCCACCCCACCGGACGACCGGCGGGCTCCGACCCGCACCAGGTCCGGTAGTCGGCGGCCGCCAGTCGGCCGCCACCTTACTCAGGCGGCCCCCACCTGGGTCATGTCCATCCCACCGGACGACCGGCGGGCTCCGGCCCGACAGGTCCAGTATCGGCGGGCCAGTCGGCTGCCACCTTACTCAGTGGCCCCCACCTGGGTCATGTCCACCCCACCGGACGCCCGGTGGGCTCCGACCCGCGCCAGGTCCGGTAGTCGGCGCCACCTTACTCAGGTGGCCCCCACCTGGGTCATGTCCACCCCACCGGACGCCCGGCGGGCTCCGACCCGCACCAGGTCCGGTAGTCGGCGCCCACCTTACTCAGGTGGCCCCCACCTGGGTCATGTCCACCCCACCGGACGCCCGGCGGGCTCCGACCCGCACCAGGTCCGGTAGTCGGCGGCCGCCAGTCGGCGCCCACACCTCACTCACGCGGCGGCCGTCGCGCCGTCGTGACCCAGTTAGTTAGTTAGTTATTTGGGCTTTAGGGCGCATCGACCATGTTGATCATATAGCGCCCATAACTGTGTTCCTGTCTACCTAGGCTTTATGTTCCGTCCAGGATTACTTTCACGTTTAAGGAGCACTCACTATGCCCAAACGAGACCGATATATTTACCTCCCTGGATATATGACAGCAAATCGTATTTGCGACAGAAACTCGAATAGTTGTCCATTCTGAATCACACGTGACCTATCACCAAAAAGATTTGTCATCGTCAGTACGGATACCTCTCTTCCAAAGTGTCGTCTTCGTTCAGCTGCGAAACGAGGGCACACCAGAAGGATGTGTCGGACCGTTAATGGGACATCACAACGAGCGCAAATCGGTCTGTCCTGATTATGCAGCAGGTAGCCGTGGGTGGCACAGGTGTGTCCTATCCGTATCCTGGCGAGCACTACCTCCTCCCTCCGTGAAATTCTTGACGATGACCCCCACCGCCCTATATTTGGTTTAATGGTTCTCAGTTTGTTTCGGCCAGATAAGTTCCAAAGATATTGAGGCCGTCGTGACCCGAGCAACACATCACCACACGGCCCAACACGAGGGCCCCAACACGAGGAGAGTGACGGAGTGATGCGGGCGCCAGCAACACGCAGCACGCTGCAGAGCCGTGCCTGCGCCTTCCGGGGAGCCGCCGCCGAGCGCGTCCGGTCCTGGCACCGTGCCATTTCCGACATTTAGCGTTGGACGTTAGGAAAGCATTAAAAAATGTGGGCGAGCACGGTAACAACGGCCCATAAACAACTTCGTCGGCTAACAAATGAAGTCAGCAGAACAGCCACCAGCGACTCTGGCTGACACCAGCGACAATAATCCATACCGGCGGAAACGATATTCAGTTGTCAAATATCTCCAAATAACCGTCGTGAAGATCCTCGAACCGATAGCACGATCAAGAAACATCCTAGCGGGCACTACGCCCATGGGCGCTCCCTGGTGAGACCGCGGACAGCGGACGTGCCGACGACACCATCGAGGAACACCCCAGCGGGTACCACCATGGACGCTCCGTGCTGAGACTGGGGACAGCGGACGTGCGGCACGCGTCCGCAATGATCGATACAGCCGGTCCAGCCGGCGCCGTGCCGCCGCCTGCAGTTGCACTGGCGCCGAACGCCGTCCGAGCCGGCACTGGCACTGGGCCTAACGTATCGGCTGGCGGGACGGCGAACATCTTGCGCCGACACAGACTGCCATCACCGGCGGACACGTGGCGCGCGCGGCAAAACAACGGCGCACCGTGTGCCAACGCCGCACCTGCCGTGCACGTGCACGACCTGGTCCGGTGGAGCGCTGCGTTCTGAAGGTGCGGCGACGACCAGGTCATTTCACGCCCTCGACCACGAGTCGAGCGATCGAGTGAACCAGTGCAGTCACGCCCGGCGGTGGACACTATGTTTGCGAGGTTGGTTGGTTGGTTATTTGTTTTACGACACATCGACCGTTGAGTCATGTAGTGTCGCCAATCTCTCACGCCTATTGGTCGCGTGCAAAGAGTAGCGACAGGTGAGACTCGAACTCACAACCTTTCGATTGTGAGACAAGCAACTTACCCCTAGGCTACTCGTCCCCTGTTTGCGAGGGCTTCCGGGGGAGTGGCACATGCAGCACCCCTCCCGCCAAGTGTCACAAACACGAGCCGTCCCGACCGTTGGCGAACAGCCGGCGCTGGCACCACCACAGAGGCACGCAGGAGCCGCGAAGTTACGCTGTCGTGCACACGGCGTCCGTCCGGATACGAACCGACTTCAATCGGGTGTGAACACTGGCAGCTGTGCTCCAGGCACCAGCATCTGGCGAGCGGCAAAACCAAACGAGATCATCGCACCAAGGCTGAGAAGGCGACTGCAAATAACTTGCGGGAAGACGACGCATTTTCTCCAAATTACGACCGGATCTGACCACTTCACACCGCAGTCAATGCATCAGCAAACGCGTCCACCAACTTCCAGTAGTCACCATGGCTTTATTCTGGGATATTCGAGCGTCACAAAACAACCAAGGATCCATGGAACTGGACAGATCGTATGAACAGCAGAAGGGATCTATCGACACACTCGACGTATCGGTACGCCCACGCCAAAGCCAGGTCGATACACAAGTGGACACGCCAGTGAAAGACACGCTCTCACGACACTGGAAGAGAATCGACTGTTGTGGCTTGTATATTTCAAGCGAGCGATCGGTACAAACCAGCCAATGCTACGGACATGAGCTGCAGCATTAGGTCGCCCATACAACTGACATTCGCCGGCCATTAGCTCTTCCAAACGAAGGGATAGACCGCATCGCCTGCACCTTAGGCGCTGGAGCCATTAAAGCCAAAACTATCACCAACTTACAAAGGTGTCACAGCGCAATGGCCCCGCCACTACACCTCACATGATGATACCCAGTCTAGGGAGTGATAAATAGGACTCCAGGATACCGGGCAGTATGTGGAATGAGCAGATAAACAGATAACACCTACATCATGGTATGTGGATATTACATGACAATGTTACTGAAAATACCATTATTAAAACTACTTTATATTATATATATATATATATATATATATATATCATATATATACATATATTATATATATATATATATATATATATATATATATATATATATATATATATATATATATATATATATATATATATTGCTGTTCATATTTATATACGGAAAGCTATATGGATGCAGCAGTTACTATGCATACAAATTATCGCTTAAAGTGTAAAGAACCAATATCTAAGAGCCCATTTACAAGTAGTAAAATAAAAAGGATTTTGCGTTATTCACAGAGCAGTGATCTCGGTAAAAAATGAAACTAAGCAACAAAACGAATAAAAGCTGACATCCGCTGCCAACGCTATTGGTGGCAGGACTTGTCCTCCAACGTAAACATTCCTAAGAACCGTGTCCAAATATCAAGATGTTCAATTCGAACGTCAACGTTTTCGCAACGTCAGGCTCTGACGTGCGCCCGAGGCAGTGCAGCGCGTCACCCCCTCCCCGTGTAGCACGCACGCTCTCTGTAGTGCAAGTTCCTGGCTCTGCGTGGATCCACCAGCTCCGGGAGCATGCACTGCAAGTAGAACTGCTGCACGCGCTGCACCTTCTCCTCCCAGAATACCGGGTCGAAGGCGATCCTGTCGCACGCCGTCTGCAGGGGCGACCAAACGAAGAAGTCACAGAAGCTGGCGCCCGTGCACGCCAACTGGCACTGCACCTGGCTGTAGTACGCGTGGCCTCTCTTCAGCTTCATCCCGCCGTCCAAGAAGAAGCCGCTGACGAGCGCCAACTCATCCAACGACACGTGCTCTGCCCTCTTGGGACACTTCACTTCGAGAATGTGCTCGTTACTGACGATGCCATCCGGCGTAGCCGCCACGAACCCGTGCTGTGGGTGCACCACAAGGCCAGCCGGCCTCTCCACCACGCATCCCATCTCGGCCTCATATGCCTTGATGGCGACCTCTTCGTTGTCTCTGCCGTAGCGCAGTCCGGGCGTGTCCAGGCTCACGTGTGCGCCGTACAGGAGCGCGTCCAACACGCTGCGGCAGGACGTGCTGGAGCGCATGTTGGCCACCCGCTGGAAGGCGCTGGCGGTGACGCGGCCGCGTCGCGCCGCGAACCACGCGTCCCGGTCGTGCCGCGTGCGCCGGAACAGCGCAGCGCGATCCGCCTCGACGGGCAGCAGCGTCTGGTGGAGAAGCGCCGCCGCTGCGCGACGGTACCGCTCCGGGTCGGTGATGTCCAGGTCACCCGGCAGCTGACCCGCCGACGGCAGGTCGACTGCCAGCTCGCATGGCTGGCGATAGTGACCTGGCCGCCAGGTCTCGATAGGGCTGTCGCCGGCGGCACCGCGCGGTCCACTGGGGGGCTGAGCGCGCAATCGACCGTCGGGAGACCGTCGCTGAAGTGCAGGGTCTGGCGGCTCCTCTCCGGAAACACACGGCCGTCGTTGGAGCGGAGGGTCTGGCGATTGTTCCCCCGAAACACACGGCCGTCGTTGGAGCGGAGGGTCTGGCGACTGTTCCTCCGAAACACACGGCCGTCGTTGGAGCGGAGGGTCTGGCGACTGTTCCTCCGAAACACACGGCCGACGTTGGAGCGGAGGGTCTGGCGGCTTCTCTCCCAAGACAGACGGCCGGCGCTCGGCGTCAGGCTGAAAGAGAGCCGAGGCGGCGTGACTCCGTGTCACTCACCGACCACGTCGCCCGAGCACGTCAGCTGCCGAAGCTGATGAAACTGCTGTAGCTGCTGTCCCCGTCCAGTGTAAAGAAAGTCACGCGCCAAGCTAACGGGCATCCAGCCGCAAGATCAGGGACACGTGGCCAGAGCTTCAGCGCCATACCAATATCAACCGTCCACACCGATGCCGACAGAAGTCGCCCGTGTCGGAGTTCCAGGCACTGCACCAAATATCAGCAGTGGTCAGACCACCGATTGGTCATAAAACAAACCAGCCACATCGCCAGTTAGTCAAGTTGAAAGAACAAATGTCAGAAGCTTTGCTGCAACGGGGCTTGCGTCTAGCGCACCCTGGCGATTTCAAGGATATAGAGGCCACTACGAGCACTTTTGATTCTTGCAAACTTGCGACAGTTTTCCCCGGCCACTTGCGGCGATGCCTTTTAGGGGCTGGACTAGTTGGCACTTTTGAGTTTCCACATCAGTGAATCGTCGCAGGATTATACACGTGCTGATATTTTACGTCCCTGCCGAACTACTCTTCACTCGTGCCAGTAGTCAACACGAGTCACTGACCACTGCACCATCCTCCTGTTTGGCAACATAATTAACTCAAGTCGCTATTGGTCAATATATCAACTCCACGAGAGCATCGCAGTCAGCATAGTGCTACCATGTCCTGGCCTGTCCCACACACTATCAATGCAGGGATGCATTATGCTGAACTGGACTCAAATGAGTTTCTAGCAATTTACACCCTTCAGTTCACTTCAATTCATGGCATGCATGGAGATAAAAGGGATCAGCTCCACACTCTTGTCTCATTCTGTCATTGGCCATTGATCCTAAACAATACTTATGAAATCAGCACGGAGCCATACCAAGCGACAGATCATTTAAAGCTAGGACCAGTGCCTGGAGACAGCTTGCAAGTGCAACAGTTTATCGTATCCAACATAAAAAACTATTTTCACTCCCACCCAAGGAACGTCCACATTTGTTTTGCATCTAAGACCTACATCTACGAGCTATGTCTGCGAGCGTTGTCCGAGCTACATCTATGATGCATATGATCTACGCATACGAGCTACGTCTACGACCTGTATCTCCGTTTGCCCGCTTTCAGTTCCATCCGTATCTTACCGCTCTTAGCTCCTTCTCGGCTTCACTACAGTCGTTGAAGTTGTAAACTCTCCAGGCGATTGTGGCTATGGAGTAGATCTGGTGGAAGAAGAACTGATCAAGGCAAGGCCATGAAAACAAAAGGACAGCCTGCTTGAAACATGCGCTTAAACTTGCTTGAAACCAGCAATACAAGTACTCAAGAAAGGCTATACTTGACATTTCATGAAGAACAGTGAACATATGCTAGCACCAGCTAACTTTGCAGCATACAATGCCTGGAAAATCCAAAACCAGCACACTGTTACAATTTGTTAAGATTTCAGTCAAAATGATCTGTCAATTAAAATAATGTACATTAGTAGATGGTTCTAATAATTCATTTCTTTGCACATATTTCACCAGTTACTTGCACAGCCTATACCATGTGCTATACTTGCTATAACATACATAAATTACGCAGTGTTCTTCATGCTACATCAAGGCAAATTAAGTTCAGTGGTTGCACAGTTCAGAGCAGATTAATTTATGTGGACACCACAAGCAGGCTGGCATGAGAATGGAACTCAGTTGAACTCAATACTCAAATTACAGAGATAAATAAGAACTCGTCAATAATCTCACCCCAAAAAGTGCCACCAAAACAAGTGGGTAGAGAAGGATCATCAGCTTGTTCTGGTCCACCCATGGTGACTCATAGCCATTGACGAAGACAGCCAGCCATGGTCCTAGGATAACCACTCCCATGACGATCCACTGCATCAGCATCGTCATCATGGAAACCTGCGACACACAATACCAAATAAGATAAAACACCAAGCCATACCATGAAGATCAATCAAGATTGACAATGAAATCTGCACACAGCCTGCATCACAGCCCTTTTCACATTCCTAATCATGATTCATGTGAGTGACTTGTTTACATGCCATGTTTCAATGTGTATGATGGAGGAACTGGCTGGAAGTCAGCTGACAGTGGCTGAACTACCTTGTTGATATAAAGGAAGTGTGAGGGATAATAATTGAATATTAATGTATAACTTGTCTTGTAAATACCATAAAGTACAATAATACCGGATTATTAGGGGAACATTGTGAAATTTCAAGTTAGAAAGGACAACGTATCATCTGGTTCTAATACTTATAAAAAAACTCACTGTTAGACATTCCAGTCATCTTTGGGCATGTTTATGAAACAGCGATGAGCATGTAGGAGTAGGATGGGCTATGCTTTTTTGTAAATCAGTTGCGAGGGGTGTTCAAATAATGTAGTCTGCTGTGTAGAACACAAATCTGACTGTAATGTTTAATTCTTACAAACCTAACCTACATCAATTTGCAGCTGCATATTGTAAAATTTGGGATTATCCTGGTATTTTTCCTGAATGAATTAAATTGTATTTGTTGTC
Organism: Imbricaverruca yamaguchii; assembly: GCA_034440575.1. NCBI lineage: Eukaryota > Metazoa > Arthropoda > Thecostraca > Neoverrucidae > Imbricaverruca > Imbricaverruca yamaguchii. The sequence goes on from JAOTOL010001622.1 coordinate 277,805, forward strand.
CTGTTTGGCTCAGCAATAATCATAATATGGGTGTATTGAGGAGGTATATCAGATGAAAATATAAATTTAAATGTCCTCGCAAATTCAATTTTTAAAACTGACGCTGGCGACGCATTAAGACACATGCATTCTTGGTGAACAAATAATAAGTGGTGCATGATATTTGTGGCACAAGTGAAGTCACAATGTGTCACTCTGTGTGGTCTGTGGTTTGGGGAAGGAGAGTCCAGTCTGACATTTTGTTTCAGGGCGGAATGGATGGAATAAGTGTGAATTGCATTAACATTGCATGACATATTGTGTTATGGAAGCTGTTCATGTCTGAACCACCAACTGGGATGGATATCCTGGGGTATGCCCAAGCTCACTGAGGTCTGGAATTGGGCAGTGCAGTGTTTTCTTGGGAAGGGCAAACTTGATGTCGAGAGGATTGAAGAGAGGTCCGTGGTCAAGTTAGACATGGTAATTTATGTTTTGACTTGCAAGTGTCAAATTTCCAGTTGTGTCATCTAAACCCACATCAATTACTCCTGTAGCAGAATGAGAAGATTCCTGTGAAAGATCTTCCCTTCATCAAGGGACAAAAAGAGAAGGCTGGGCATAAAGGAGCTCACCAAATTGAAAGCCCTGATCTGTCAGGGCTAGGATCTGGGACCGAAACGAAGCAGTGCCGAGGATGACTGTCCCTGAAGTTGGGCTCTTCCCTGAAATTTCCGTGAGCCTGCAGCATGATGAGATTCCAACAACTGTGAACTGTGATGAGATTCCAACCCTGCATCCTTATTGATGGGTGGATTGATCTGACCAGGGTGGTGATGATTTTGATGGAAGCTGGGGGCTTGTTTGTTTGTTTGTTTATTTGGTGGTTCACATCACGCTTTATGCACATTCACCGCTAATGGCACCTCCCACACTGATTCGCCGGTGGGCTGCGGGATTCGAAAATGTCCTGAGCAGCGCCAGTGTCGAACCCGGGACCTTTGGTACCCATAGCTCAACACCTTAACCACTCGGCCATCCCTGCTCCAAAGCTGAGGGCAGTGCTCAATCTTTTCTTGCACAGATCAAAGAAGAACACTATGATGTTACTAGTGAACATGGCAGCTACTGTCCGCCCCACTTTATCTCAAAGAAATGAACGAAAGAGGAGTTGCATGCTGAGTAGATGGACAAAGCCACTTTCCTGCCTGAAATACAGGGGCTTTGATAAAACCTTTTGGCCCATTGGAGAGCTCTTGTTCAAGATGTTGGCCACTCAACAAATGTGAACACTGGTGTGAATGCTGAAGTAATGAGGAAGCTGGAGCTGCACCTGGGGAGAAAGCTGATCTGGTTGGTGTGCAGCCTGTACACTGTTGCACTTCCCCTGCACCATCCCATTGCAGACCTCAATGCCCAAGGTCTACTCCTTAGGCATGAAGGTTATGGGCGCTACATGACCAATGTAGTCGATGCGCCCTAAAGCCCTAATAACTAACTAGGCATGAAGGTTGACAACACATTTTCCATGCCAATTGGAAAGGTCTTTACTCCTGCTACATACCTGGATATCACTCCAAACTTCCCCGGATCTATACTCGCCCATCACTGATCAAACTGCCTAACAAGGTTCAACATCTCTTAACTGACTAACATTATGGCTTTAAGATTGTCTGTGCAGTCAGGGATAGAGTGTTTCCTGCTCTGTTGACCCTGTTGGATCAGGGAACCACAGCTGTTGGCTCATTGCAATGAGCATACTTCTCAGGCTGTGTACATCAAAGCAAGGCCTTAAAGGAAATAACTTAAAGAATATGCAATTCAGCATTGGACTACACCATCCACGTTGGTTCAGTGATAAATTATTCATGAAGTAGGGCAAAACATACCACTTACTGAACACTGAATCGACATCCTTCCAAAAAAGTATCAGCATCGTGCTTCTTGGTGCATGCTTGTGAAGTCTTCATGCCTCGTTTCTAACAGTATTCTGTATATAAGTACCTTGGTTATGCTCACCATGCCTGATTCAGGATCGTGATAACAAACATCATGTGGTGCAATTCCCAGTAGAGGGGCCTAGAGCCTACAGTTACTTATAATGTGCTGCTATACAATACCAGTTTAGAGCACAGATATTTGCATCATTATCATTGCTATCAGTATCTCCCAAATTAGATGCCTCTCAAGACACTCAAAACCAACAGACATATGTACTCAATGGTCTCAAAGCTGAATTTTGAGGACCAAAGTATTTAACATTTGTGTGGAAATTGCAGAGGATAAAATTTTGGAAAGATTTTAGAACTTAAAAACCTAAACTAATCTAACCCATTTGTTTGCTTTATGGAGGAAAATGAATGTAAAAACCTTTCTTGGTACCACCTTGAAGCACAAAACCAAAAATTTCCAAAACATTCTAGCAAAATTTCAAAAACATCTTAACAAAATTTCCAAAAAAGATTTATATCTCTAAAAAGGTATCTTAGGTTTGGTTCAGTCAGGTTAAGGTGGGTTAGGTCTTTTTAATTTTGAGAATTTTTCGGAGAATAAATTTCTCAGCACTTTCTGGTAAATATAACCAACAAGGTAAATATTGATTTTGTGAATTAAAAATAATACTATGGTTCTCACATGATTCAGATAATGCACTTGTTTCCTCTGCTACTGATTACTTTTCATTTGGCAAAGAAATACACATTCATAATCTTCACTCCACAAATATAACCCATCTCATATAATTATCCATACCTGGTGTCACAGATTCAACATTTAAAGAAGAAATTCAACACTTAATGCACTCAATTTAATACTCTTGGTCACTGAAAACCTTATGTTTCTGCCTTAATTGGACATCAATTCCTGGGAAGGAATAACTGCAGCTCCACACACCTGCAAGGCCTGGAGTACCTTGTGATGCTCTTACTGATAAAGGCAGAGCTGTCAACATTGCATATATTTCATGTCATGGCCCAAAATGTGTGAGACAATTCTGGTTTTCCAGTTAGGTTAGGCTAGGTTAGATTATATTATGCAATAATATATTTGATATATTATGCTACATTAACTTAGTCTAGGTTAGGTTATTTGATTTGATTCATTAAATGATATATTTGTTTAGTAGTCTGTGGGAAAACCACCCACAGTCACATGCACCACTCATATCAGTGTACACTTAGCCTAGTGGTGCATCAGTTGTGCCACAGTATCTTTTATAATTATTAAGATTTCCTTTGAGGACAAACAGGCAAGCCCATAATTTTCTGACAACACTGTGCTGTTCCCAGTGGAGTTATTTGCTCAAATTCAACTGTTGCAAGATTCAAAAGTTCCTTCTTAAAGCATCAGGGGTGTAAACTGCAGACCTGTGCCCATGATGCCATCAAATGCATTGACCAATATTGACATAGAAGTAATGATTTGCAAAGGATATAGGTAAGTGGTCACATTGTCTTAATCACATCAAAAAGCATAGTTTTTTTTTGTAATCACCCAAATCAACATTTACTTTCATAGTTATATCTATCCTTTTTCCTTACATTATTTTTTTTCTGCCCAAGGTAGATTATGCTAGGTTAGGTCATGTTATGCTGCATTTTTATTTGATTGAACATTTCTTTTTATGTTATGTTACCTAACTCAGACACATTTTGCATTACTTTGCTCACAACCTGAAAAGTAAGCATTTGCACAGAAAATAAGTGGTCCCATCATCCTAGTCACCTTCACAACATGATATTTCAAAGAAAAAACACCATTTAGGACAAACTTACCCCAAATATCCCAGCAATTCAATGTAACTTGCTTGGATAGACAAAAAGTGGAAAGCCATGTCTTCCCTACCCAGAACACAAACATCAATGTTTCAACACTGATCAATTAAGCTCCAAGGGTCTCAATATCGATATTAACCCATCCAGTCTTGGGGGGGTCTTTAACCACCCCCCTCAGGTTTTTCAGATAGTGGACAAACGGCACACAGTAGCACACCCAAATTTGGCATACCTTTTCCCACATCAATTTGACATGCTGATTCAAAATTTTTACGTCAGATCATCTAGGGTCAATGAGTTAGTCAAGGCCAAGTGAGGTCACTTCCAAAAAAGTTCAACCAGTTGTCATGCTTTAACGTGTACAGATAATTTAATGAAACTTTCAGCATTTGCTTATCTTTATGGATGCAACAAAACATATGAGTTGAACTTTTTTCCATTTTTGACTACATATAAATTTGCATTTTTGCCACATTGCAGTTCAAACACAGGATTCTGGCTCAAGTAAAGTAAAATGAAAATGAAAGAAAACCTGAAAACTCAAAACTTTGAAATTTCTAAAAAATAAATTATATTTTTTTGGGGCCAAAAGAAATCATAGCCCTGGTGGATTTCGCTGTCCTTTTCTCATTCCAAATACTTTTTTTCTCATATATCCCACAAAATTAACTCCCCAGAATAAAAATCATGATGTAAGTCATGAAAAGTCATGAAAATGTAGCCCCCTGGCGACATCACTTTTTGGGAATTTTTTTTGGGGGCCATGGACCCGGACTCAACTCATCGAGTGCTTTCCGATGACACCTCTTTCGTTCTTGTGCGATGCCTAGTTTGGATTTAGATACGGGGGTCTTGAACTGCCCCCGAGATGTGGTGTGAGGATTTGACCTGAAAGATGGCGTGGGTTAATATTGCACAGCAGTGACAAGGAGAAAAACTTGCAAGCTCAAGAAATGCCATAACATTTTCTAGGCCATAGTGTACTTAGACAAAGCAAAAAACACAACTGGAACTAAGGACGATATGACATTCAAATTCCTTTTACACAAACGTACTGGTGCCTACCGATCAACACTGTGCCTTACCTAAATTACAATGTTAAGCACGGAGCGCCCAAAAATAATTATCCCGAACTAGCAAATCTCGACTTGGAAACACTCGTCCCGAACTAGTAATATATGCACGTTTCTTGTTTCTCTTGTACTACTGTGACTTAACTATAACTTCATTTAGGGCTGTAGTATATCACATATCGTAATGAAGTTCCCGGAAAACTATTGAAGAGACCTCCTAATTGTCTCTAAAGCGCCAATCTGTGAAATCTTTCCAGATACCACGTCAGCTGTTTAGCACGGTCTGTGACATCATAAGTGAGACTGAGGAAAGTGAAGCTATTATAAAATTATTATATCAGTAATAAATTTAACTAAGAAAAGTACATGCATAACAAAATAACTCGGCAAAATTATCTTAATTTGCTAGACTACTTTACTACATATTCTGCATGTAACGAACACAAAATATATATAAAACAGCATTCTAAGGAATGTACCCAGCATTCGTTGACCAGTATTGCCATCTATCGTCAAAATATTCAACATGCGAAGAATGCATTATGCCGTGCCTTGATGCCGTGCACGGAAACGCGCGGTGTGTAGTGTAGTGAACTTTCTTCCCTTTTTCCTTCTTCCGACTGGTGTGCCAAAGTGTGGAAAGTGAAGCAGCTGTGTGGTACTAGAATGAACAGTCAAGACTATGACTTTGTCCGAAATACTACTCTCCTCTTCTTTCTGGATCGTCTCATCGAGAAAGGCCAACCCAGGACTCTCCATGACCTCAGCTGCCAGTTTGGAACCAAAGGATTCACTAAGGAGATGAGGCAGATTGCTGGTGGATCTCAATCGGGACTGCACAAGTTTCTCAGCCAGTATCCATCTATTTTTACCATTCAAGGTGACAGTGTTGACGTAACTGATTTTTCTGCAGGACCATCAACAAGCGACAGCAATGGGCGTGGAGTCCGAGACTATGCACAAGAAGCTTCAGAATATTTCGTCAACAAATTGCGGCAATATGGTCCTGGCACTGAGGTGCCAATCAAGTCTCTTCTGGGTCATCGATCACAGGCACCCCCCGAAGTCAGACATATATCGGGGCAACACCTGAAGGAATTTCATGACTTCCTGGAAAGGTTCCCTGATGTTTTCATTGTCAAAGATGAAGTTGTCATGCTGACAGAAGATGAAGACAAGGAAAGGCACCCCTATGTGGAAATTGAACAGCCAAAGGTGGATGAGGAACTTACAAGAGACCTTCTGGAGTTCCTTCAGACCTGCATTTCTGTGAATGGTCCAACTATTATTGATCAGTTGTTCAGCAATGTTTCGTCCTACTTTGGATATGATAAGTGGTCCACACTGTTCAAGACACCACAAGACCTTTCTACATTTATCAAAATGTACTCGGATAAGTTCTCTGTCCACTCAAACCTGGTCACCCTGGTGCCTATGAAAGACAAGCAGGTGATCAAGCCTGGAAGACCAGAGCCACCACAGAACCTGCCTAGCCCACCAGCTTCAATTAAAACCTTTCAACAGACCAATTCAAGCTTTCAGCAGCAAACACTGAAGCAGAGAGTTGGAAACATCCTCATGAAGACAATAGCACAGAACACAGAACAAACCAGAAACACCTACAATGCCCAGAGTCAAGCTGCATGGAACAGTCCTGCAGACCAGTGCATGGCCCAACAGAGTCTCAAGAATGTGCGGATTGTGGTGAACACAAAGGAGTGTAGGAATATTGTGGGAAGTGTGATGGAGGCAGGATCTCCAATTGGTGTGGATGCAGAGGGTGTGAATCTTGGGCCCAGTGGGCCAATGACAATGCTGCAGGTCTGCACATGGGCTGGTCAGGTGTACCTGTTTGATCTCCTAGCTAACAGGGATCTGATGGGAGAAGGAGATCTTGGCAAGCTGTTGCAATCAGAGAGCATTGTGAAGGTAAGATTAGTAATTTAAACACAGACAATGTCCTGTAGGTAGGCAAACTTGCTACTACAGTTGATACATATTGTCTATTTTTGTAGATATCACTAGAATATCATGCTGGTACCTACACATCAATATGTGATCTGGGTAAATTTTTAATGTTGAATAATGATGCAGGTATATTGCATACTTATTCATATGGCCTCTTGTATAGCCAATATTGCATTACTATTGCATTATCCATTCCTGAGATATTGACCCTTTTGGTTGATACCAGATGTATAGATTTGCAGTGCTACACCAACCAACCTCCTCTGCCACCCCTCATCCTAACTATTGTTGGCAGGTTTTCCACATTTCCCTGTGAGCATGGTTGAAATATGCTATCTGGAATTTGCATTCATGCTAGCATGTTAACCCCTGTTGAGGTTGTGATGGCAGAAATCCAAGAAATCAACTGTTGTGAAAAATAACAGCTACTACGCTCAAATGTTGTAAAGTTCATTGGGAATCAATTCAAGAAGTCAAAACTCTGCCACAGGTCAGCACAATTTCCTGATTGTCATTTTCCATGTAATTTGGAATTCCAGGACATTGTATGTGCAGCAGTGTATTGATGTCACATCATCAGTGCCTACACTACAGTGCCTACACTGGGATCTCCCAGGAACAAAAATAGTGAGGCAATCCCTTCTTCCTGAGTTGCCTGACCAACCTGCTGACCTACATGACCAGGTGGCGGTGTGGTGACCAGGCAGTGTCATTCAGCTGACATTGCTACAGTGTGTACAGGGCTCATGTGACCACTGGTCCTCTCTGGAATCTGACCCAGAATGGCCTGACACTGCTCCCAGCTGATGTGTGCCATGTCCAATGCCACACCCAGGTCATGCTGATGACCGGTGTATGATGCAGTGACCCACCATCCACCTTGATGTCCCCTAAGTCCGATATGTACTGCCACATGTGACCTTGCCTGCAGCATTTCCCACAACCTGACATGCGTCACGCCCCCTGTCTGATTCGTCTTGTGCCCCTCTGTTTAACCAGTGCTGGGCATTGCATTACAGTCTGTGTAGGGTACAGATAGCTAACCTGTGCAGTGCTCAGTGACCTAACTATTGTGTTATCACCTGACCTAACCAGTACTGAGACCATATCCTTTTAAAAAGTTGTTATTGGTGACCTCGCCCACACCCTAAGCAAGCTGTTATGGGTGCTATATGACCACTGTGGTCGATATGCCCAATACAGTCTGAATAACTAATGCCCAAGCACATGAACATTATGCATCATAACCTGTTCCATATCTGGCAATGGAACACTTACCCTATTCCATAACTTGGCTAACATCTGGCATAGCCCCAACATTTACCATGCTGCACAATGTAACCCATGTCATGTGCCATAACCTAGCCCATGTCTTGTGTTGTAGCCTAACCCATGTCATGTAAGGAAATCTAACTCATGTTGTGTGCCATAACCCATGCCATGTTCTGTGACCCAATTCATGTCATGTGCCATAACTTAACCCATGGAATGTACTGCAACCTAATCCATGTCATGTGCTGTAATATAATACATGCACTGTGTCATAGCCTAACCCACGCCATGTGAGGTTGTCATGTGCCTTAACCTAATGCATGTCATGTGTCATAACCTAACCATGTCATGTGCTGTAACCTAACACATATATACCATAAAGTAGCCCATGCCATGCACCATAACCTAACCCACATCATGTGTGGTTGTCATGTGCCTTAGCCTAGCACATGCCTTGTGTCATAACTTAATGCATGCCATGTGTCATAACCTAACCATGTCATGTGGTGTAGCCTGACACATGTATACCATAAAGTAGCCCATGCCATACACAGCAACCTAACCCATGTCATGTGCTGTAACCTAGCTCATGGCATGTGTGGTAACCCAAACCAAGTGCTGGGCCATAACCTAACCCATGTCATGTGTCGTAACCTATGGGCGCAAAGTGACCCTTGATGTCGACGCGCCCCTAAACTCCAATCCACCACCATGTGTCGTAACCTAACCCATGCCATGTGCGGTAACCTAATCCACGTCATGTGCCGTAACCTAGCCCGCAGCTGTCTCCAGCCTAGCCTGTGCCAGTGCTGGCGGGTTGGCCCGGCCTGCGCCCGGCCGGCCGACGTCTGCTCCACACCGTGCTGTGCCCAGGTGTCGGCCGTCGGCTGACCGGTGTCTATGGCGGCAGGTGGTGCACGACTGCCGCAACGACAGCTCGGCGCTGTTCCACCAGTACGGCGTCACGCTGTGCAACGTGTTCGACACACAGGTCGGTGGGTCTGGCAAGCCAGAGGTACGGGGTTCGGTTCCCCGCGATGCCCGCCCTTCCTGCCAGGGTGAGAGTCAGGCGACGCTGTATGGCCTCAGCTGCTGAGGGCGTCGTAAAGCCACAATCCAGTCCAGGTCGGCGGGTCGGGGGTCGTCCGATCGTCCGACGCCCGGGTCGGGCGACGGGCCCGGCCGCCGGACCGGGTCTCGGCTGGTGGGCGTGGTCGGTCTGCTGACGCGACGGCTTGTCGGCGGCGTCAGCTCCCGCTCGATGTCTGCCGTTATCCGGCTGGGCGGGTCCCCAGCCCGGGTGCAAGCTCACAAATCGCTGGCCCTGAGCGTGTCCCTGAGCTGTGATGTCGCCGTCGTGTCTTGGATCGTGGCCACGCTCCAAGTGGTCTGGCACTGGTCTTGTTCTGCCCGTTCCGTGCCTTAATTATCACTCTTTGGTGTGTATGATGGTTGGCGAAAACATCTGAGGCATTCTGGGCACGTTAGCAGTGCGGTGGCCAAAGCTAGTATAGAGTTATTCAAGATGATTTAAGGCAAATGAGAAATAGTTATAGTTTCAGTACGTCAATTGCAGATATTTCTTTTCGTTCAGTTTTTTAAAATAATATTCCTCAGAAAAACAAGAAGACAACTGACCATCGTTATGCAATGAAAAGATTGTTGTATGTTGTGTATCATGTTGTAAAGTATACAGGCACAGCTGGAGATTTCCAAAACCCATGGAAAACTTTATGTGGCGCTTTCCTGGAAATCGTGGTCTCCAGGGCAAGAAGAGCAGCCACTTTCGGTATTGTTTTTGTCACCCAGAACACTGTTCACCAACATGTTTGGATTTATCTTTTGGGATCTTTCATTTGGAGATAGAAATTCGGAACCATCAGATTTCGAGACAATGATTTCCTTGCTGCCTGAACATGAAACGGCAATTTTTGGACTTTCAAGTGTATTTGCGACATTCTTGTCAAACAGCGTCAAGTCTGTAGTCATTTCGCACAGCACCGACGTCGTTGCCGCCCTCGGCGATTGTCAGTGTTGAGTGTCTGTCGGGCTGCCGGCCCCTTCCCCGCCTATCCAAACAACGTTTTACCGGTGAGCTCACCCGGTTCGGTGTTCTCGAGTTGTTGAAGTCGACAGGTGATTCGGCGCTCTCCGGGTCGATTTGCCGGTGAGCCAGTGCCAGTGGGCCGGTCTGTTTCACTCGTGTTACACGGACACCCGAAAGTACATTCGAAGCTGGGTGGGACCAATTGAAGCGCTTTCAGAGGCGTAGCCAAAGGGATCCATTCTCCACCGCATTTGCAACCAAAATAGACTAGACCAAACAATAAATTGAGATTTCACCACGAAAAACTTTATTTTTGAAAAATCGTCTCGTCTCGCGCCGGAAGGGGACACCTTTTCAGTGCGTTTTTATGGGTTGGCGCCCTTAAGAATGTCCTGGCTGCGCCACGGAGCGCTTCGACAGGTTCGGTCGGGGCGTTTGCATGGGATTGTCGGTTCTCACAATGCATTGCATATGAGGTGGATATTCCAATTACCGCGGCCCACGGAAACTGTGTATTTAGTTCGCCTGTGTGGTGTCTGATCAGGTGACGCTTCTGTGCGCTGTTTCGCCGCAGTGTGGTATGGCCGACGGGCAAAGGTTACGTGCTTGCGGACGCCTTTCTCCTGCCGTTGCGGCTGACCAGGTACTGCCGTTCACACTCGGCCCGATTTCACTGCGACGGATCTGTGTTGGCTGGTTGGAGCCAGGCTTGGCGCAGGCACGGTTTCTGCGATCGGGCACAGAATGCCATTCGTTTATCGCCGACGAGGTGCATGTCGCTCAGATGTTCGGTCACTGGGCGTGTGCACTTCGGTACGCTGGACGAGTGCTCGTTTACGGCCCGCACACCGCGTGCGTTTGAATGCTGACCCCAGCAGTCCGATGCTAAAGCCGGTCACGTGTTAAGTTGCCACCCTGTGGAATTCACCGATGGGCATTCTCTGGCATTACCGACAAGGACGGCATCGTCAGTGCCAGTGACACTATCAGGGTTTGTGATGGATGCGGCTGATGTTTGTCGGATAAGTGTTGTTTGCCGGAGGAATAATGAACGCTTTTTCACGGAGCCCTTTTCATTTTCTGGAAAGCCTGTTGTGCTCCGCTGTTGGCGCGTACCTGGGTCCTCGAAACGCGATCGGCGGCTATAGATTGGAATTGGCAAATGTCCACACGTTCCGGCTCCAAGCCCGAATATGACCGATGTGCTATGACCGAGCCCGATTAGAATCCCCATTCCTGACCTGGCTTTCTAACCTAGCCCTGGGTTTCGACATTTGTCATCTTTACTGTAGACCAGATCGGTCCCTCTGTTTTTGTATCCGATTGGTCAGTACGAAGCCTGCTCGCCTCTCCTTCCCCGCCTGCCAGATAAATCAATAAACCAGCGAGCAGCCGAGCACAGGATTCTTGGAGAAATGTACGTAAGGACAAGTGTACGGATGGCAGAAGTACGTAAGCAAATGTACGTAAGCAAATGTACGTAAGCGCAAAGGTGCGTATGACAATTGTACGTAAGCGCAGATGTACGTATGGCTAATGTACGTAAGCGCAAATGTACGTATGCGAAAATGTACGTATGCGCAGATGTACGTATGCGCAAAAAGTACGTAAGCGCAAATGTACGTTATGCGCAAATGTACGTATGTACAAAAGTACGTGTGTGCAAATGTACGTGAGCACAAATGTACGTAAGGGCAAATGTACGTATGCGCAAAGGTACGTATGCGCAAAAGTACGTAAACGCATTTAATGCCTGCATTTAAGCACATTTGGTTAGATGCATATGCCATACGTACATATGTTCTCAGGTAAATTTGCGCATACGTACATTTGCGCTTACGTAAATTTGCACATATGTACTTCTGCACATGCGTACATTTGCTCTCACGTACATTTGTGCTTAGGTATATTTGCGCATACGTACTTTTGTGTATATGTACATTTGCCCTTACGTACATTTGCGCATACGTACTTTTGCGCATACGTACATTTGCCCGGTTACTGAGCACAGTGCACCCGGCATGACATGGAACTCGAAGTGTCATCATTGCCGCGTACTTAATCCTCGCCGTACCAACGAATCACTCGTACCCGCACTATCGCATTACGGTGTCGTTGAGAGGTTCGGCGTGATTGGCCAATGGTTCACACGATGGACCATTTGCCGCCACATGGGACGTTCTCACTTCTACTTCGGCGGCTCGTCGGCGATATACTTCTCACTACGGGAGCGTTCCGCGGCGGACTTTCCCGCCGTGCTGCCCAGGGGCCCCCCTTCCCACACCCCACCATGTCAGGCGGTGTGCCGCTTGGCAACGCGGACTGCGCCGGTAGGTTGGCTGTTGACGCAGCCACTCGACGTCCCCGACACGCAGTCGTACGACGCCGAAGGCTACGTGTGAACAATCGACCTTTGACACACGGTTCGGAGCGTTTCCTGCTGGCGACTGGTGATGTGTGGAGCGGGGCTGGCACTGGTGGGGGAGCGCGACTGGTGCTGGTAGGTGGTGGGCGTCGACGTCGGTTGTGGATGGGTGTGTGGGGTCGGCTGTGGACGTGGAGGCCGACCTGGCGGCGCGCGGTCGTCACTCGTCAGCCGTCGGCGCGGCACATCGAGCGGCTCTGTCTGCGCACACATGCGGTGCGACATGGCGGACGAGCCAGTCTGCGGCTCAGTCACAGAGAGCGGTGACGGACTGTGACTGACGGACTGTGACTGACGGACTGTGACTGACGGACTGTGACTGACGGACTGTGACTGACGGACTGTGACTGACGGACTGTGACTGACCGACTGTGACTGACGGACCGGACGGAAAGACGGCAGATGCCAATTCGGGGCAAGGCATGGGGCAGAGCGACAAGGATGGATGGGCGTCACAGTTTCGTGAAATAGGATTGAATATATCGTTTACTTAGCATTGAACCGACACCTTTCACAATTCAATATCGGCATCGTGTTTGTATGCGTGTTTATGATGTGCTCGTGCTTCGCCTTTAAAAGTACGTTCTTTATGCGTGCCATGATTATGCTCATCGTAACGGGTCGTGATACACGAACTCCTCGTAGCGCAATTCCAGGTAAAGGGATTACGTATGATGTTATATATTACACAATACCCTCGCTTCTAACAGTATCTCGTCCATGCGCTTTTCAGTTATTCTCCGAAAGCTCCTCGTCAGCTTGAAATGGATGCTCGCAACTTACAAGATTATTGCCACGTTACCCGTAGAAAAAAGTGTTAATTAACTCGATATGCAGAGCCGCGATCACAAGTAGCGGTATACTCTGCACTGCGTTTCTTCTCATCTTTGGACATCTAATAGTTCTGCAGCATATTCGGTGGAATTCCGGTTAGATGCAACGCTGCCAGAGCTGTAGCACGGGATTCTATTCACGAACCCTTCATTGGTGACCTCGTGCATTGTCGGAGGAAGGCGCCTATCATTGTTTAGCTTCCGAGATATCATAGCGACCGTTGCCAGGCAACCGTTGTTAGGTGACTGAGGCGGCAGCCATACTCGTAGATTAGCTATGGACTGCCCGTGCTTGGTGCCGATGGATGTTCGAGCCCCATCCTCCCGTATCTGATGTACCCGATCGGTGACGCGCGGCCCCAGTGGGTCGCAAATGAACCACTCCTCACGCCGACTGCCGTCAGCTGCCTCCAATTATTGGGGTTGACTGCCGACGCTCGTGTTGTTCGCGCTGTGTCGCCTACACGGCCATATCGGCGTCCACCGGCGGCTTCCGATTGTCCGTGGCACCTTGCGTTTTGGCGACTGGCCGCTCAGCCGTGCGATCCGCGGTTTGCGGCGCAGCGATCGGGTGGGCCAACGTCTCGAGAGAGGATGGGAGTCGTGTCCTCTCTGGAGACACCGACCTACCCGCTCCTCCCGTGGCCCAAGGGAGGACGGTATCAGCCGGAGGGAGCCGGAGGTCGTCGGTTCGAGACGCGACTGTGTCTGGCGCGACATCGCCACCGGCGATGAATTCGCCTGGCAGGTTGACGTCGATGCGTGATTGTGAGATGCTGAACACGCCGGATATAAACTCCAGGGGTCCTCATCTGTTGCGACGGGCCATGTCATAGCCACCGATCCGTGATGATGCTCCACATCGCGGATCTGCGGAGACGCTGGTTGTGTCTGCAGCGGGTGACGTCACCGGCACAGTGGGAGCGAGTTGGGTGGCTCCGGCAGAACATCGTAATCAGCCTGACGCAACTGTACTCCCAACTACTGTCAGTCACGACAATGGCAGTGGTTGGGCTTGCGGTCTCCTTGAAACAAACGCCCCCCCCCCCGAAGCGAACGTCTCGCCGTAAGTCACGGCTCTGTAGATCCGCGATCTGGAGCATTATCGTGGACCAGTGGATATGACATGACCTGTCCAAACTGACTGTATCATTTGTCAGTGACTGGAGTCAGGTAGTTATCTCTTATTCCAGGACTGTTGCTGTTTCTGTTCTCGGTTAGTCCCCATCTTAACATATTTGTCACGCTTGTATTGCCTTTTTTGTAATGTGCCGCTTTTGACTTGTTTTTATTTGTTATAGTGTTGGTGTTTGGTATTGCTAGGATTCGTGCTGACGAAATATGTTCCGGAAGAACGCACCAAGGAGACGCACAAAGAACAACAGTCGTCAACAACAACACAGGACAAGTTGGCATGGGGAGGCTATTTTTGGCCAGCTGGGCAATGGCGTTTAGTAAAGTAACAGGGAGGCATCCACCGAGTATGGAGGTTAAACAGTACCTCTACATAATGTGCGATCTGTTAAGGTGGTAACAAGTATTTCGTTCAGTTATGAACATGGTTTTCTGTTTTGTGATCGTGCCTCAGGTGGTATGATCGGCTACAGCACACGGGAACACTAGGGCTCAAATGCTACATAGCTTTGTGACAGCCAGGATTGTATGTGACCCATCTCGGAATCAAACGCCAAACAGCTTTGTATCAGCCACGATCGCCTACCATTAATTTCGGGATCAAACGCCGCACAGCTTTGTATCAGCCAGGATCGTATGCCATCCGTTTCGGGATCAAACGCCACACAGCTTTGTATCATCCAGGATCGTATGCCTCCCTTACCG
The DNA here is from genome assembly GCA_034440575.1 of Imbricaverruca yamaguchii. Classification (NCBI taxonomy): domain Eukaryota; kingdom Metazoa; phylum Arthropoda; class Thecostraca; family Neoverrucidae; genus Imbricaverruca; species Imbricaverruca yamaguchii. Next base: position 293,014 of record JAOTOL010001622.1, read on the forward strand.
CTTTCGCTGCCGGCGGATGCACATTAGGTGGTTGTTATGCTGGCATTTCGCCTGTCATCGCATCGTTGTCGGCGCCACCACCCCAGAGGCGGCACCAGCCGATCCGTGCCGCGACCCGGCGAGGTCGCCGTCCCGGGCAGCGCGCCGGTGACCTTTGACACGGCGCCGCCGAGTGCCGACGCCGTGTGCTGTGCTGACGGCCGCCCGGTGCCCGGCCCGTGATCCCTGCGGCTGGGTTCCGCCACCGCCGCCGCCGCCGCCGGGGTCGGCGCTCGTCGACGGGGCCCGGTCGTGACTGTGCTGCGACATCGACCACGCTTCTGACCCTCGGGCGGCGGTGGCGGATCGGCGGCGGGTCGGCCGGCGGCGCCCGCCGTGCCGCTCGCACGCCCGCCGATGGCGTGTCAGCTCGGCGGACGGGCGCGGCCGGCGGGCGCGGCCGGCTTTGTGACGTGTTCGGCTGGTGGTGTGCGTTGTGTTGACGGCGGTCGGCACCGGCGGTTCCGCCAGTCCAGACCAGACCGGACCAAGGCTGGGGCGATAATTTCTTAATTGTTTTTGTTCAAGACGAAAAAAAAATTGTACACTCTGAATAGAGGTATACTGATAATGCTGCAGTAAGCATCAAAACATGCTTCCTTGGTCTGGTGTGGTTTTAAGTGGTGGACAGGCTCCTTCCATTGGCTACACCTACATCTACGTTCTTTCAGTGCTTATTAGCTCTGTCTAGTAATAATTAGGCACCCAGGCATGATTTTATGTTCAAGTCTTGCTTGAATTATGCATTTCAATTTCAGAAGTCGAAGAAGGCAATCCAGACACTGCTACAGCAGTATCTGGATTGTCATGCCGCCATTATGTCATGGGTTGTCAGACATGCCGCCGGCATGAATCGTAGTCGCCTCTGATGATGGCTGTAGCCACGCCGAGCGTCTGCGGCAGAGCCGTAGCCGCCTGATGTGTTCTTTGTGCCACCAGGCATTGACGGCATGAGCCGTAGTCGCCTCCGATGTATGTAGCCACCCCGAGCGGCATTGACGGCATGAGCCGTAGTCGCCTCTGATGATGGCTGTAGCCACCCCGAGCGTCACTGACGGCATGAGCCGTAGTCGCCTCCGATGTATGTAGCCACCCGAGCGCATTGACGGCATGAGCCGTAGTCGCCTCTGATGATGGCTGTAGCCACTCCGAGCGTCATTGACGGCATGAGCCGTAGTCGCCTCTGATGATGCCTCTGATGATGGCTGTAGCCACCCCGAGCGTCATTGACGGCATGAGCCGTAGTCGCCTCTGATGATGGCTGTAGCCACCCCGAGCGTCATTGACGGCATGAGCCGTAGTCGCCTCCGATGTATGTAGCCACCCCGAGCGGCATTGACGGCATGAGCCGTAGTCGCCTCTGATGATGGCTGTAGCCACCCCGAGCGTCATTGACGGCATGAGCCGTAGTCGCCTCTGATGATGGCTGTAGCCACGTCGAGCGTCACTGACGGCACGCACCGGGCGCGAGCGGTCCGTCATAAACTACGAATACGAGCTCGGGAGGTGGCGTTTGCTGCGACTACCGAGTCGTTGAACTTGACGCCCACGACGTGTCCCAGGCGCCGCCGTGAGCACGTTATCGTGGCCTTGTTTCGTTGGCACGGCGTCGCTGTGACGATGAGTGTCCAGCTTGACGCGAGTGTGCTCCTTGGACCGGCACCGGTGGCTGGCTGGCGCGCGGCACTATGCCGTCACGCCTGCAAATGTGACACGTGCACACGGACACCGGTCCCCCAGGACTCCACCACTCTGCGTCAGGGTGGATCGCAGGGGAGGTTGTGGCGGTCGTCTCCTACGCCGTCGGGTATCTGGAGGAATTCCGCAACAGCCTCCGCAGCTACGGATCATCGCCCAGTTTGCCCAGCATAAAGTGAAGGGCACCTCAAAGTTCGTGTGGTACGCTGAGCTTTATCAAGAGGGGGATGCAGGGTTACAATAATGGTTTTTTGTTAGGTGTGAGATGTCGAAACGAGCGCAGTAGGTTGTCGAAATTTGCCATGGAATTAGTGCCATTTAAAATGATTTTGATGTCTCAGACTCCAATTGGAGCTGATGCTATAGGTACTTATGACCCTACCTTTATCATTTGTTTTGAGATGCAAAATTTAAGAAAAGCTATATTCAGGATATAGAGAACAATAACTATGCTATCAACTGGTATCGTATGCCATATCACATTATAAGTAGTCCCGTTACCTGAAATTGTATTGCGAAATGCTGGTGTATCGCCATTCATTATCGAGACCATGCACATGCTACTTATCAAGGTGATACTGTTAGAAAGAAGACGCGAAGACTTCATAAGCATGCATCAAGGAGCAGGACGTCGATACTTATTGGAGAAGGATGTGGATCGAGCGTTCAGAATGTGGTATATTCCACCATATTTCACGAACAATTTATCGCTGGGGGATGCCACACCGAAAATATCGGTACACAATGCTGGTGTTCGTAACTATTTCATAGAACGACACCCATGACGAAGCCGGTGGAGCTGCAGCGCCTTGCGAAGATCCTGGCTCCTAACGGGCTGCGCGTCGGCGTCTTGGCCACGTCACTGCTTCGCCGTGCGTTGACGGTCGTCACGCTGTCGATCCGCCGCCGACGGAGCCGGGCGCGTCGTGGCGTGACGTGACGTGTCGTGACGTGTCGTGACGTGACGATTCGTTCGCGCCGGGTCACCGCGAGCGGCTGACGAGTGGCAGAGGCGGCCGCCCGACCTGACACCGGAGCCGGTAGCTGTCCGCCGGTCGGGCTTACATCTGCCCTGATGGTCGGCCCGCCGCAGGCTGTGCTGCATGGTGGTGATGGTGGCCGTCTGGCGACTGGACTGGTGGTGGTGGTGGCCGTCTGGCGACTGGACTGGTGGTGGTCGGACAGGTCTGATGACTGGAGCGATGGTATTTGGAGCGGTCTGAAACTAGGGTCGATGTATTCGGAATGGTTTTGATTGGAGCGATGGTGTTCAGGACGATCTGATGAGTGGAGTGATGGTGTTCGCTATGCTGTGCGATGACCAGCTTAATGGTGTTCACGACGCTCTGACGATTGGAGAGATGGCCTTTGTGATGCCGTGATGACCGGGCTGATGTTGTTTGCGACGGTTCAGGCGTCGGCGACGCTCGGCAGGCGCCGGGGGTGTAGTCGCCAGCCTGTCCGGCGACAGATAACGCTGTTGACAGTCGTAATCAGCAGGCGTCGGTGCGTGTCACCGCTGTCTGGCGTGGAGACCCGGCCAGCTGATGTCGGCCGGTGCCGGCGAGGTCTCTGTCGGTGCCGGGTAAACTCTGTCGCGCACTGCAGCGGCTGGCAGACATGCTGGCGTGCTGGCGCTGTTTGGATGCAGGCGCCACTGTTGCGGCACGTCTGGCTTAGTTGCGGTCGGTGCCGTATCTTCTGCCAGTGCCGAGAGCCTGTTAACTGGATGACCTGGGTGCTCTTCATGCTACAGAAATGCATGAGCGCATACATGCATGGATCCCCGGAATGGATCTCTTTCCTGTGTCAATTTACACTGCTTGATGTAGCCTGAATTGTGTCAGGCTATCAATTAAGTAACGTATCTCTGACATCCTCCGATCGCTCGTAACCGCCGGAAGTTTGACACGCTTGAACCACGCCCCCTGATAGTGAACGGAAGCACCAATGGATGATTGCACCGCTCACTCGGCGTGCGATCGTTCGGCGGCCGTCAACCATGACGACCGCCGGTGGGCGGACGAAATTTCTCCAGACACAGCCGAGTTTCGAATCGGCAGCTGTTGGGTTGTGTCGCTGCCACCGCGCCTGCCGCCCGCCCGCGCCTGCCGCGCCTGCCGCCCAGCCCCTGCCGCGTCTGCTGCGCCTGCTGCTCCGCCCGCGTCTGCCGCGCCTGCTGCGCCTGCCCCGCCTGTTGCGCCTGTCGCGCCTGCCGCGCCTGCCGCTCCGCCCGCGCCTGCCGCGCCTGCCGCTCCGCCAGCCCCTGCCGCGCCTGCTGCGCCTGCTGCTCCGCCCGCGTCTGCCGCGCCTGCTGCGCCTGCCCCGCCTGTTGCGCCTGTCGCGCCTGCCGCGCCTGCCGTTCTGCCCGCGCCTGCCGCGCCTGCCGCGCCTGCCGCTCCGCCCGCGCCTGCCGCGCCTGCCGCGTCTGCCGTGCCTGCCGCGCCTGTCGCGCCTGCCGCTCCGCCCGCGCCTGACGCGCCTGCCGCTCCGCCCGCGCCTGGCGCGCCTGCCCTCCGCCCGCGCCTGGCGCGCCTGACGCGCCTGCCGCCCGCGCTCGCGCCGGCGCGCCTGCCGCCCGCCGCGCCTGTCGCGCCTGCCGTGCCTGCCGTGCCTGCCGCGCCGGGGCCGGTGCGGCGGCGGTGTGGGGCGGCGACCAGCCGGTCACGCGTCGTCGCGCCTGCCAGTGCCGCCGCTGCGTGTCGACCGTCGGCGCGCCGACTGCCACGCGCCGCCGCTGCACAGATGAGTGTTGGCCGGCGCGTCTGCCGGCCAGCCGTGCTGAACCGATCCGCTCCGACACGAGCCTGCCGCGTGCCTGGCGCAGGCCACGGTCGGCTCTGGCCTGATCCGCTCTGGTCCGGTCTGCTGGCGGACCAGACGTGGACTGCTGACGTGGCATGCGCTCAAAATGGCCGGTGTGTCCCGTCCCGAATCCCCAAAACTGCAGACGAACGTGTCGAGCGTGAAAGGCGGAATGGTCTGGCATGGGCCTCCGTGCGCTGCCGGACCTCGGTGGTGTGGTTTTGGGTGTGAGCCGGGGAGGGATTTGTGCTCGTGGATGTCGTAACGCGCCTCCGTCTGGCCGGCGCCGGCCCAAGCCCCACCCGTGTTGCATACCGTGCCGGCGCGCCTCGCCGCTGACCGCTGGCCCACCGACGGAGAAGACCGAGTGTGATCCTGTGTGGTCAAGCATGCGTGAACCAGGGAGCAGAGAGGACACAACCCTCCCTTACTTTGGATGAGTGACATTTGCCCTATGGCTTTGCGTGAAATGGGTGGACTTTAAGATGACTTTTCCTCCCCGCCCCTATCCCAAACTGTGAGACGGCACCTGGCGTGTTACTGCCAGAGACCGTACCGCAGGCCGGCCTTGAACGATCGGCGGTGACTAACCATTGGTGCCGAGCCTGAGCGATGCCAAATGCCGCCAACCGACAAATGAATGGAGCTGCGTCCAGTTGTACTACTCTAGGAAGCATGTGATGGCATGACGAGGCTCGAGGTTTTCTCAATTCCCAGTGTCCAAAACCTTTTCTGTCTGGATGGAAGACACCCAACGAGACAGTCCTTCGCTTTTATCCTTCACGATGGCAAACAATTTCCAACTCTCATTTTTCTTCTATTCACGAATCACAAGTTGAAGATGTAGGTAGCATGTTCAAGTATTCGTATCGGCATTCTTCCACCCAATGATTTGGATGTGGGATTTTTCCTCTCACTTCTGACAGCATCTATGGTTGAAACGGGTCGAACGGCAGCCGGCGGTCCGACCAAGACAGCGCCTGTGGCCGAAACAGCCGCACCACTTACACTCCTGTGTCCCGTCCCCCTCCCCAGAAAGAGTACGTGACGCGCCGTGACGACGGCGGGGTCATGGCCGTCACGTGCCGCACGGCAGCCGTGACGTAATGCAGCTCTCCTACCCGCAGCAGCTCTGCTGGAGCTAGGTCAGTCCGGTCCTATCTCGCTGAGCCGATAACACAAGGTCTCACTCGGCTGGCGGGCGCCGCCGGCGATGCTTGTGGCTGGCATCGCCGCCACTGGTATCTCACCGGTGGACGCCTGTGGACCAGGACGTAAACCGATTAAGGACGTGATGTTACCAGTTTTGAGGTACGACTAGCGCGTTACATGCGCAACTGTACGCCTTGCGGTGGCTCATCGCCCATAGAGCTATGTGAGAGATGAGACGCCGCCAGGGGCTCGCCAGGGATGAGACATGAGGAGTGAGAGACATGGGGACCTCGTCCGCCCTCAGTTGGAACTGTTTGTCAGCTGGTTGTCATGCGACTGCTTCATCTGTCTGCGCACGCCGAGCTTGGCTGCTCGCGCCAAGTTCGGCCTCCTCCGAGCGGTGTGTCAAGTGAGCTTCACGAGGATGTCCGGCGGCCGTGGCTGTGGCCGCCATCTCGGGGAAACCTCTCCGTCACGACTGTCGCCGGCCCCGGCATGAGCGGCTACCGATCGCCTGGAGCGATCCCGGCCGCTCGGCGGATCTGCTCGGAGGATCTGCTCGGAGGATCTGCTCGGCGGAACTGCTCGGATCGGGCCGAAATACCGCCAACGCGGCGGCGAGGTGTGCCGGCTGACCGGTCTGCCTGCCGGCTGTCAAATCTGCCTAGACCACTGTCAGGTCTGCCTGTCCACTGTCACGTCTGTCTGCCCGCTCTGTCCTGTAGCCGGGGCGTGGATGTTTCGGCCTGCTACGTTTGCCTCCCCTCCTGCCCGGCAATTGCGACGTTATCGTCGGCTGTTGCGGCTGCTATCTCCCCGTCTGGTCCCGCGACCCGGCAGTCGCCGATAATTTTGCCCGCTTCGGCTGTTTCCGCTACCCGTCCCGTGGCCCCTGTCCTGGCGTGGCTGTGATCTGCGCCTGCACCGGTTGTTTCCCCTGCCTGCCCTGCTACCCCTGCTTCAAGTGGCTATTGTCTGCGCCTGCCTCGGTTGTTTCTCTTGCCTGTCCTGTGACTCCATGGGTGCTAAATGACCTCGTAGTCGGCGCGCCGTTAAGCCCAAACAATCGATAAATGCGGTGACTCCTGCCTTGGCGTTGCTATTTGGCCTCCTGAGGGCTTCCTCTCTGGTCTGTCTTGTAACCTATCGTAGTTTTGGCCACATGGCTTCATTGTCGATGCATCTGGCCTTCTGCATCTCGACAATTTCTGCCCGCTGTCGCCTCATTCCTGACCTGCCTGGCGACCTCTGCGTCTGCACGTGGCTCCGGTCGGCTCCGAATCGCCTGCGGCCGTTCGGAAGTGTGACACGGAAGTCAGCACCGGTATGTAAGTGATTGCTGTGGGTTCGTTGTGTTCGGCAGGCCGGGCTGTTGCGGCCTTCGTTCCTGCTTGTACCAGCTGGAGACCCGTGACGCGAACTTGGCTCGGAGAGCCGTGCTTGGCGCGCGCAGGCCAACGACTCAATCGTACTCGATCGTATCCGGCTGACAGTTCTCATTGAGAACGGGCGAGGAGAGACGCGGCATGAGCCACCGTCAGGCGTGCCCTCACCTGACGGCACGTGGCGCGTGCAGTTGGCTGTGGATGCTGCGAGGACGACACTGTAATTGGTCACGCTCCCTCTGCTCAAGTGGTTCAAAATGTGTAGCTGTGACGGTGTAGCTGTATTGTTTGCTTTTTTGGTTCGAATCGTTTGGTAGTCTACAGAGTCAGGATCCATTGATCCTGCTTCTGTAAAGTCTGCCTAGCGTATTTTGTGAAGTCTACCCAACCGGTTTCTGTGAAGTCTGCATGGTCTACCTTCAGGGACGGCACAGCTTGTTCGCACAGCACAGCGGCACAGATCGCAAGCTTGTTGCACTGATCTTGAACCCATCTCCCGATCTGGAAACTCTTCAAAAGCACAATTTTGACGAGTTTAGCGTACCGACATAGTCTGGCGCGGCCGCCTGGTGTCGGCGCTCCCGACTTCGCCTGACCTGGCGATGCCTCGCCGCCTCAGTCCGTGCTGTGTCGTGAACCGCCCGAACTGTCGTCGCCACACAACTTGGAATCTCTACCTGACATGCATTTGAACGCCGGCGGCAGAGACGGTACATCGAATCCTGAGTTCATCAGGATTTGATAGACCTGTGACACTGAGAAATGAGCACTTTGTGCGCATGACTTCATTGTGAAGTCATGCGCATCTATGCTGGTGACATTTCATGAGGCGCGACGGGGCTTTCCGGTCTCTTTTTACATTCCATGTCCGGGGAGCATAGATATAATTTCCTGTTCCTAAGGAATACCCCGAGTTCTTATGTTGACATATTTCAATATCGCACCCCATGCCCTCCAACGCATTTTGAGCATATAACCATTGCTGGGCCCACCCAATGCTTTCTGTAAAGTTCCTCCGTCTAGGCCTGATGAAATGGCTTGGCGTTCTTATGTTGCACTTCAGAAACCATGTGTGGGCCTTCACTTTCCCATGGATGAGTCATCACCGCCCGAAATACATACATGGAATCAACGAGTGGAGTATTCGTTATTTTACCACCCACATGTCATCGCCGTTAATCTGGTCGGTATTGTTCGTGTGTCATATTCAATACGAATGAAATCTTGTCACAGAATATATTTTTGGTGACCTGAGAAGTATGTAGCTGCCAAACGCTATTGCTGATTTTCGGTAGAGTGTCATCTGGCTACACCGTTCTTCTCGCCAAAATAAAATGTTGGTGATGCGGCAGAAGTGTTCGCACTGTGGTCAACCGGTTTGTTATAAAACATGCGATCCTCACAGGTGTCGCGCCCTAGGTACAGAGACCATCAAACAAACACACGTATTTTCGTGTGACCCCGCAATGAAAGAGCCGACGATGTGTGCTGCTTGGTGCAGTGCCGGCTCGGCTCGGCTTCGTCACCCCCTGTCGACGGCGGTATTGATCTGGTCGGTGAGCTGGCCTGTGTGGCTCAGCGGTCAGTCACTGGCAATGACTGACTGGGCGCAAAATGACCCTAGATGTCGACGCGCCCCTAAACTCCAATCCACCACCACTGGCCATGACTGGTGGCGGGCTGGTGGCGCGTACATGGAAACATTGCTTCCGATGACTACATCGGGCGGGAACTGGTGCGTAGCGACAAAAGTATTTTCATCCTTACTTTAACCATTCGTATGCTAGCATGCATCCCTTACTGGAAACCTGGAAAATAGCCCCTATACTCATGGCATAGCACTTTCCTGAAAAGTACCATTTATTTACGTCTGTGCTCAGGATGCTATGCTATGTCTATGTCTATGCTGCATTGATATTTGTATCCTTGGTAGCAAAGATCAAGCAATCTTAAGTGCATAAGACCCTAAAATCAGGCCTGATTTTGGCGCCGTGCATGGGCACACTTGAGGGCGACGCCGTCGGAGCTCGAGCAACTCGCTTCACGGCGGACATTTCCCACTCATTATTAGTCTGTTTCCTAGGGATTGGGCGAAATGTGCCCAATCGTGAGACTTGAATGCGATGTATTGATTGGCAAGTTATTTGGGTGCGCCCACAAATTGGACTCAAATTGGACACAGATTCAGCCAGCCCTTGTCATGCCCATGACAAGGGCCGATAAATGTGGGCTGGCTCCCCCAAACACACACACACCTTATCCTTCCCTTGCATACCGCCCAGTCATTTCCAGTCCCCGACCTCATTCCATCCCACATTCCCGCGCTAATCTCGTCCCATGTCTCCCCACCCATGTCGCTCATCTATGTCCACTCCAACAATATATGGCTCATGGCATGGCACCTAGCCATGTCGATGTCACAGCGTGGTCCGATCTACGGCAGCCTCCATACGGCTTTTCATTCAGTGAGCTCTCACCCGCGGCTGAGCCCGCACCCGCGCCCGCGCCACCTCGCCCGTGCACTAATCCGCGTCCTCGCCCGTGCACTAATCCGCGTCCTCGCCCGTGCACTAATCCGCGTCCTCGCCCGTGCACTAATCCGCGTCCTCGCCCGCGTACCAATCCGTGTCCTCGCCCGTGCACTAATCCGCGCCCTCGCCCGTGCACTAATCCGTGTCCTCGCCCGTGCACTAATCCGCGTCCTCGCCCGTGCACTAATCCGCGTCCTCGCCCGTGCACTAATCCGCGTCCTCGCCCGTGCACTAATCCGCGTCCTCGCCCGTGCACTAATCCGCGTCCTCGCCCGCGTACCAATCCGCGTCCTCGCCCGTGCACTAATCCGCGTCCTCGCCGTTATCCGTGCACTAATCCGCGTCCTCGCCCGCGTACCAATCCGCGTCCTCGCCCGTGCACTAATCCGTGTCCTCGCCCGTGCACTAATCCGCGTCCTCGCCCGCGTACCAATCCGTGTCCTCGCCCGTGCACTAATCCGCGTCCTCGCCCGTGCACTAATCCGCGCCCTCGCCCGCGTACTAATCCGCGTCCTCGCCCGTGCACTAATCCGCGTGTTCTGCCAGCGCCCGTCCCGGTGCCCCTCACCCCATCGCCCTCGTCCTCGCCCTCGCCCTCGCCCTCGCCCTCGCCCTCGCCCCCTCACCCCTTCACCTCCTAGTCACTTCCCCAGGCCTCTCGACCTCGCCCGCGCTCCATCGCCCTCGTCCTGGCCCGCGGCTGCGCCCACGGCCGCTCCCGTGCCCCGGCACTGTTATGTACGGCGGGCGGTGCACGCGAGGTGGGGAGGTCACTTCCAGAACATCCGCCTCTGTCGTGATCTACATCCGGAGCGGGCCCCGCCCGGAGAGGATGGTTCCGGCGTGTGCCACAGCATGCACTCCTTGCATGACATGTCACTGCTCTTGTGAGATCGCTCATGGCGTAATTTTGCTGAGGCAGGAAATTGGCGTGTTTAAATTCGAAAGTATGCATGGAGAACAAAATATAGAACGAAACATATTTTATCTTAGTCGAGATATTATACTATGTCTTTCGTGAACTTACGCCAACGAATAAACGATCATGATGGTACAACGTATACAATATAGCTGTTCATTTTGAACAATGCCTGCGTAGTTGTGTTTCCTGCTCCACAGCCATAACGTTGTGTAATGCTAGTGCCTGCAGCTGAGGTGCATATAATTTCACCTCGCTATTTACATCCTTGTTTGGAAGAGTTGAATAATTTTGTTTGCATCTGACAGTCAACTAAGCGTTAATGTTGACACTCCTGGGAAATCGCGTCTCGGAGAGGCCACTCCGCCGTAATCAGTCAGGCACATCACTCCGACTCAGCGCTGTGGGCGGCCGGAGGCGTGAGTGGCCAGACTGGCGGACTGGACGGATGGCGGCCGGAGGCGTGGTAGCCAGATTGGCGGACTGGACGGACGGCGTGAGTGGCCAGACTGGCGGACTGGACGGACGGCGTGAGTGGCCAGACTGCCGGACTGGACGGACGGCGTGAGTGGACAGACTGGCGGACTGGACGGACGGCGTGAGTGGCCAGACTGGCGGACTGGATGGACGGCGTGAGTAGCCAGACTGGCGGACTGGACGGACGGCGGCCGGAGGCGTGAGTAGCCAGATTGGCGGACTGGACGGGCGGCGTGAGTGGCCAGACTGGCGGACTGGACGGACGGCGTGAGTGGCCAGACTGGCGGACTGGACGGGCGGCGTGAGTGGCCAGACTGGCGGACTGGACGGACGGCGTGAGTGGCCAGACTGGCGGACTGGACGGGCGGCGTGAGTGGCCAGACTGGCGGACTGGACGGGCGGCGTGAGTGGCCAGACTGGCGGACTGGACGGACGGCGTGAGTGGCCAGACTGGCGGACTGGACGGACGGCGTGAGTGGCCAGACTGGCGGACTGGACGGACGGCGTGAGTGGCCAGACTGGCGGACTGGACGGACGGCGTGAGTAGCCAGATTGGCGGACTGGACGGACGGCGTGAGTGGCCAGGGACTGGCGGACGGACTGGACGGAGGCGTGAGTGGCCAGACTGGCGGACTGGACGGACGGCGTGAGTGGCCAGACTGGCGGACTGGACGGGCGGCGTGAGTGGCCAGACTGGCGGACTGGACGGGCGGCGTGAGTGGCTGGACTGGCGGACTGGACGGGCGGGGACGGGTGGTTGCCAGACTGGCGGACTGGACGGACGGCGTGAGTGGCCAATTGGATGGCGGACTGGACGGGCGGCGTGAGTGGCCAGGCTGGCGGACTGGACGGGCGGCGAGGCGTGGTGCCAGACTGGCGGACTGGACGGACGGCGTGAGTGGCCAGACTGGCGGACTGGACGGGCGGCGTGAGTGGCCAGACTGGCGGACTGGACGGACGGCGTGAGTGGCCAGATTGGCGGACTGGACGGACGGCGTGAGTGGCCAGACTGGCGGACTGGACGGACGGCGTGAGTGGCCAGACTGGCGGACTGGACGGACGGCGTGAGTGGCCAGACTGGCGGACTGGACGGACGGCGTGAGTGGCCAGACTGGCGGACTGGACTGGACGGCGTGAGTAGCCAGACTGGCGGACTGGACAGAGGTGGACGGACGGCGTGAGTGGCCAGGCTGGCGGACTGGACGGGGAGTGGCCAGGCTGGCGGACTGGACGGACGGCGTGATGGCCAACTGGCGGACTGGACGGGGGAACTGGCGGACTGGACGGGAGGCGTGAGTGGCCAGACTGGCGGACTGGACGGACGCGCACACCACGTCAGAGTGGTGCCAGCTGTGGCGGTGGCGCTCTGTGCTGCGCGTTGCGGGCCAGATCCCGTGATGGATGTGTGCCGGGCACTCTGCGACAGGTGCGAAGTGTGCTGCACGTGAGTGAGATGCTATCGGCCGACGGCCGGTGGGTGTTACCGGGCTGACGGCTCGGGCTGCTGACGGCCAGCACACGTGTGCTGTATGTCTGGGCGAACGACTGGCTATTACAAACACACGATATCGTACCTGCACAGACATGAAGACAGTCTTCTATCCCACTTTATATTTGTGATGGGTGGGCTGTAGTGTTGTGACTAGATCGGGATCCAAATAAGGAAAGCGAGCCCTCCCTCTCGAACGGCGCTTGTGTAAGGATATCCAGGATGAAACTGTTGCGAATTCACATTTGACTTAACCGATGCGAACATTTTGGAAGGCGAGTTCGCCTTGCTGCTTTCCGTACCGTGCGGTGTATGGACTACAACATGCCGGTGCGTCGCCATGGCAACCTACGGCCGTGCCGTGTTGTCGCCTGGCCTGACTGGGAAGCATGCTCAGTGCGGCCACTCGTATTGGTTGTTGACGTCGGCGGTCACCCGAGAGGCTCTGCACTGGTGCAACCGTGGGGTGCACTGCCGCCAGCCGACATGCAAAAGCACACTACCATCTTCTCTAAGCGGTCCGACACTATCGGGCCTCCAGGCCACCCATGTGGTCCGAACTATCGGACCGCCAGACCTCTCGTGGTCCGGACTATCGGGCCGCCAGACCACCCATGTGGTCCGGACTATCGGACCGCCAGACCACCCATGGGTCCGAACTATCGGGCTGTTGGAGCGACCATGCGGTCCGGACTATCGGGCCTCCAGGCAACCCATGTGGTCCGAACTATCGGACCGCCAGACCACCCATGGGTCCGAACTATCGGGCTGCTGGAGCGACCATGCGGTCCGGACTATCGGACCGCCAGACCACCCATGTGGTCCGGACTATCGGACCGCCAGACCACCCATGGGTCCGAACTATCGGACCGCCAGACCACCCATGGGTCCGAACTATCGGGCTGCTGGAGCGACCATGCGGTCCGGACTATCGGGCCGCCAGACCACCCATGTGGTCCGGACTATCGGACCGCCAGACCACCCATGGGTCCGAACTATCGGGCTGCTGGAGCGACCATGCGGTCCGGACTATCGGGCCGCCAGACCACCCATGTGGTCCGGACTATCGGACCGCCAGACCACCCATGGGTCCGAACTATCGGACCGCCAGACCACCCATGGGTCCGAACTATCGGGCTGCTGGAGCGACCATGCGGTCCGGACTATCGGCCGCCAGACCACCCATGTGGTCCGGACTATCGGACCGCCAGACCACCCATGGGTCCGAACTATCGGGCTGTTGGAGCGACCATGCGGTCCGGACTATCGGGCCTCCAGGCAACCCATGTGGTCCGGACTATCGGGCCTCTACTCCCGATAAGTCTACTTTATCTTTATTCAATCGTACTGTACGAGTTTGCATTTGGGTGGACGCCCATTGGCCGGTTGAGCCTTTTCGGAAGAAGCAATACTATACGTAGATGTAAGTAGTTTTGCGAGAAATTAGTTGGTAGTTGTGTTTTATTGGTGGGTGTGTGTGTCTGTATGTGTGTGTCTGTGTCTGTGTCTGTGTGTGTGTGTGTGTGTGGCTGTAAAAGTAAGGGTAAATATTTGGTATGTGTTGACTAGTCAGAACGACTGAGCTGGTCCCTGTTAGCTCATGCTGATCAATGAGGAATTACTACTAGCGTATGCTAGTAGCGTGTGTACCTGGAGACGAAAGTAGAACCGGCTTTCATGCATGGGACGTTGAAGAGATTGGCAATGGTAGCACATTGGTGTGGACAGTTTATGTAGAACTCGTTTAGCCCAGCTTCCACACACCCCCACCCCCTCCCCTCATGTGGCATGTGGCTCTTATTAACCCTTAAATCTGTATGGCCCTGGAATGCCAGAACTTCTTTATGGTGGCCTAGTTCTGCTTTCTTCGCGATTGAATGCAGGAGGGAAACTGGATGAGTGGCACACATGCAGGGTTGGTTATTTTTGGTCGTCATTGGTGTCCGAAAATAGCTACGTCTATGTGCATGGCCTCTGGACATGTTGGAAGCTTGCATTTATGCCGGCGGGTCTGAAGTTTTCATTGATTATCGACGCCGTCCGTAAGGCCGCCCGACGGCGATGGTAGCACGGTGTACCACAGCGCCGGTGCACCATGGTACTCATGCGTTTGTGTGCACCATGGCGCAGGTGCGTTGATGCAATAGTGCCTGGTGCGTCCGTGCCCACTTCCCGGCGGGGCCGCCGCGCCCGTCGGCGAATGCTTCCGTCGCCTGTCGACGTGTGGCCGCGTGGATCCTTTCGTCAACCGGTGTCGGCTGACCTGGGTTGACGGGCTCGTCGATAGTTGGGTCAACGGCGTCAGGCGGGTCGGGTCGAGACAGGACGGCGCAGAATAGGAAAAACGGCGGCCGGCGGGTCCAGGTCGGGCGAGCCGCGGCGAGCCGGCGTCGGCGGTCAGTTCAGGTTGGGGGCGAACCGCGGCTGGCCTGCGAGCAGGTTAAGTCGGTTCAGGTCATATGCAGAGCGTCCTATGAGTCAACTCATGTCGGCCGCCACATTACGTGTGTGCGTGCTATTCGCCGCACTGGTCAGCGGCTCAGATATCCGGAAGCCGTGCCAGGAGCGGAACTGAGCCAGTAATGGAACTGCGCCAGGAGCGGAACTGAGCCAGTCATGGAACTGTGCCAGGAGCGGAACTGAGCCAGTAATGGAACTGCGCCAGAGCGCAACTGAGCGAATGAAACTGCCAGGAGCGGAACTGAGCCAGTCATGGGACTGTGCCAGGAGCGGAACTGAGCCAGTCATGGAACTGTGCCAGGAGCGGAACTGGGCCAGTAATGGAACTGAGCCAGGGGCGGAACTGAGCCAGTAATGGAACTGAGCCAGTCATGGGACTGTGCCAGGAGCGGAACTGAGCCAGTCATGGAACTGTGCCAGGAGCGGAACTGAGCCAGTCATGGAACTGTGCCAGGAGCGGAACTGAGCCAGTCATGGGACTGTGCCAGGAGCGGAACTGAGCCAGTCATGGAACTGTGCCAGGAGCGGAACTGGGCCAGTAATGGGACTGAGCCAGGGGCGGAACTGAGCCAGTCATGGGACTGTGCCAGGAGCGGAACTGGGCCAGTAATGGAACTGAGCCAGGGGCGGAACTGAGCCAGTCATGGGACTGTGCCAGGAGCGGAACTGAGCCAGTCATGGGACTGTGCCAGGAGCGGAACTGAGCCAGTCATGGGACTGTGCCAGGAGCGGAACTGAGCCAGTCATGGGACTGTGCCAGGAGCGGAACTGAGCCAGTCATGGAACTGTGCCAGGAGCGGAACTGAGCCAGTCATGGGACTGTGCCAGGGGCGGAACTGAGCCAGTCATGGGACTGTGCCAGGAGCGGAACTGAGCCAGTCATGGGACTGTGGGGCCAGTCATGGGACTGTGCCAGGAGCGGAACTGAGCCAGTCATGGGACTGTGCCAGGAGCGGAACTGAACCAGTCATGGGACTGTGCCAGGAGCGGAACTGAGCCAGTCATGGGACTGTGCCAGGGGCGGAACTGAGCCAGTCATGGGACTGTGCCAGGAGCGGAACTGAGCCAGTCATAGGACTGTGCCAGGAGCGGAACTGAGCCAGTCATGGGACTGTGCCAGGAGCGGAACTGACTGTGCCAGTCATGGGACTGTGCCAGGGGCGGAACTGAGCCAGTCATGGGACTGTGCCAGGGGCGGAACTGAGCCAGTCATGGGACTGTGCCAGGAGCGGAACTGAGCCAGTCATGGGACTGTGCCAGGAGCGGAACTGAACCAGTCATGGGACTGTGCCAGGGGGCGGAACTGAGCCAGTCATGGGACTGTGCCAGGAGCGGAACTGAGCCAGTCATGGGACTGTGCCAGGAGCGGAACTGAGCCAGTCATGGGACTGTGCCAGGAGCGGAACTGAACCAGTCATGGGACTGTGCCAGGAGCGGAACTGAGCCAGTCATGGGACTGTGCCAGGGGCGGAACTGAGCCAGTCATGGGACTGTGCCAGGAGCGGAACTGAGCCAGTCATGGGAACTGTGCCAGGAGCGGAACTGAGCCAGTCATGGGACTGTGCCAGGGGCGGAACTGAGCCAGTCATGGGACTGTGCCAGGAGCGGAACTGAGCCAGTCATGGGACTGTGCCAGGAGCGGAACTGAGCCAGTCATGGGACTGTGCCAGGAGCGGAACTGAGCCAGTCATGGGACTGTGCCAGGAGCGGAACTGAGCCAGTCATGGGACTGTGCCAGGGGCGGAACTGAGCCAGTCATGGGACTGTGCCAGGAGCGGAACTGAGCCAGTCATGGGACTGTGCCAGGAGCGGAACTGGGCCAGTCATAAGACTGTGCCAGGGGCGGAACTGAGCCAGTCATGGAACTGTGCCAGGGGCGGAACTGAGCCAGTCATGGGACTGTGCCAGGAGCGGAACTGGGCCAGTCATAAGACTGTGCCAGGGGCGGAACTGAGCCAGTCATGGGACTGTGCCAGGAGCGGAACTGAGCCAGTCATGGGACTGTGCCAGGAGCGGAACTGAGCCAGTCATGGGACTGTGCCAGGAGCGGAACTGAGCCAGTCATGGGACTGTGCCAGGAGCGGAACTGAGCCAGTCATGGGACTGTGCCAGGAGATGAACGGAGCCAGTCATGGGACTGTGCCAGGAGGGAGAGCCAGTCATGGGACTGTGCCAGGAGCGGAACTGAGCCAGTCATGGGACTGTGCCAGGAGCGGAACTGAGCCAGTCATGGGACTGTGCCAGGGGCGGAACTGAGCCAGTCATGGGACTGTGCCAGGAGCGGAACTGAGCCAGTCATGGAACTGTGCCAGGAGCGGAACTGAGCCAGTCATGGGACTGTGCCAGGGGCGGAACTGAGCCAGTCATGGGACTGTGCCAGGGGCGGAACTGAGCCAGTCATGGGACTGTGCCAGGGGCGGAACTGAGCCAGTCATGGGACTGTGCCAGGGGCGGAACTGAGCCAGTCATGGGACTGTGCCAGGGGCGGAACTGAGCCAGTCATGGGACTGTGCCAGGGGCGGAACTGAGCCAGTCATGGGACTGTGCCAGGAGCGGAACTGAGCCAGTCATGGGACTGTGCCAGGAGCGGAACTGAGCCAGTCATGGGACTGTGCCAGGGGCGGAACTGAGCCAGTCATGGGACTGTGCCAGGAGCGGAACTGAGCCAGTCATGGGACTGTGCCAGGGGCGGAACTGAGCCAGTCATGGGACTGTGCCAGGGGCGGAACTGAGCCAGTCATGGGACTGTGCCAGGAGCGGAACTGAGCCAGTCATGGGACTGTGCCAGGGGCGGAACTTAACCAGTCATGGGACTGTGCCAGGAGCGGAACTGAACCGGTCATGGGACTGTGCCGGGAACAAAACTGTGCCACCAGTGGACGTCGGCAGGCACCGGCACCCACACGGGGCAATGTGCAGGAACGTTAAAACGGATAGTATAGTCTCTCTCTTATCCGGATCTTAAGGGGGTTGAGGTCCCAGTCTTAAAGGGTCTGTGCGGAGGGAATATTCCCAGTCTTGGATGACTTGAAGATACATTTCCAAGGGGTATTTGACGCTGGAAATAATTGTTGACGGCTATAGAATATGCATGCGGGCACTGGCATGGAGACACGTGTCGTTAATTTACTGGTGTTGGTATCGGTTTTTTTGCAGACATCAGGGGCAACTTGAGTTACCTGTCATTCAATGCTCATATAGCTGTGCATGTGTGAAAAGGAGAGGAGTTGAATAGACAAGGAAGGCATCCTGTTTCGTTGAAGGATTTGAACCTATGGTTGTTGATTTAGGTAGTTGAATTCATGGACTTATACAGTCAGTCGGTTTGAGAAGTCAGCTTCCAACAAGCCCTCAAATGCCCCCCCCCCCCACCCAATGATCCCAGACATTGACCAGTGTGCATAGGAAGGCTGAAAAATACTGTTGCGCGGGACGTGGGGGGGATTTTATCTCTTTTTCCTCTTCGGTTTGAGTGGTGCAAAGTACATGTTGCACCACCTTCAACCTTTGGGGGAGGCGCAGCCCCTGCATCGCACTGGATCCGCCAGTGAGTATGGTCAAGGTGCAGGAGATAGGCAAGTACTTAGCCGTTTGAGGTTACCCAAAGACGGCTTCCCGCTCCCACGTGGTCATGATTTGCATGGGTGAACCCTTAGCGTGCTAAAGTTTCTCAGGCGTCATCTCGATCACCAGCCTGATGGCTTTCCTCATTGGTGAGAAATTCGTCCTACATCCGACACCTAACTGAACATGAATTTGACTACCCTGCTCTCTTGGCAACACCGACCTTCCCCACTTACAAACTCAGCTTCGCTGGTGATATTCCTTCTATGCTAGTGATAGTACGTAGCTGTTCAGTGTGAACTTCTTCGCACACCTGTGAATGAATAGGTCCATTATGTTGTGTTATTTATAAATGGCAAAATGTAGTACGTGTGACCTAGTGATCAGATGACTTGACCTAGCGTCGGACGGAAGCGATGCCCCGTAGTCCCGAGGTCGAACCGCAGCGTCTCCGAAGCTACGTATTGTCAGTAGAAACGCCACCGGGACTCCAACAAGTATTGGTTGAATGGTGATATGCCTAATAACCAACCAACCCTCCTTCGACCGGGTGAGCTTCTATATAAATGTGGATGATCCACGCTTAGGAGCGCATCGGCGTCGATTTGCATACCTTTTTGGGAACCTTGCTCTCAAATGGACCTCGCATGATGTATCCCGCTGATGATCCTCTCCCCAGAAATAACTGTATGATTGACATGCGTCTCTATTGATGAACGAATTCTATTTCGATCGTCCCATCGCCTTCATGTGTGCCCTCCACCCCTCTAATGATTTTCGGAAATTAACATTCCTGCAGTGGTGCGTCCGGAAAGCTGGGTAAAAATCGTTAGGTTATGTTTCAGGCTTCTCAAAGTATGACAATGTTGAGTTCCAGGGTATCCTCAAGCTCTATAATCGAGAGGAATTGTGAAGTTTGCCATGTTATGTGTGGCCTTCACAGGAAGGAGACAATTTGTGTCATGCCCGGACCCGGCAGTGCCCACACAGACACAGACGCTATCACTTGCTTCTGCCGTGCTCTCTCATGCAATATAGGTGTACGCTGTGCCACAATTGAAATCGACGCGCCCTGATGTCCAAATACCGACCAATCAGATCATGTTGGCCAAGATTCTGACATCACTTCCTGTCTCAGGATATCCCCCTGATGTATGCGACACACGATTGGATAACATTGGCAGAATTGTATTGAGGAGAAAATGCATGACATTACCAACATAATTCGAAGTGAAAATTGCATATTTGTTGATACATGAGCGTAGGCGATGCATATGCAGTGGAGTGACCGAAACGTCGCGTTGCCATTCACAAGACGCATAATGCAAGATGCAAAATCGTGACCACCCACCGTAGAGTATTCGCTGTTACAATATAGCGCGTAACAAGCTTCTTAAGACGTATGCTCGGTAAACACGCCGCGTGCTGATTGTCTGCGACACGAGTCGGGCTGCGGTGGTGCGCGGACAGGTCGGCACGGCGGGCCGGGGTGCTGCCCCGGTCAACTTGGTACGAACAAGGCTCCATCGCTGTCGGCGCGGCACTTCTCCGGGCGCGCCCCAGCGCTCGCGCCCGGGCAGCTGGCTGCCACCGGCTGGCCCGGCCACACTGTGACGTCACGCGGGTGCGGTGTGACGACTGTCAGCTGGCGCTCGGCTGGATTGCATTTGCTGATTGTTTGGGATGCAGGACCACTTGGATCGCCAAGCCATTCAGCCACGGGTTGGTGGTCGACGAAGGTGAAGAAAGACTTGCGGTCGGTTGGTTGTGCCCTGTCGGGAGTGCCCACAACTCGGCCGCGAGGGCCGGCTTCGTCGGCGCACTGTTGCATAGCGCGGCGACCCGGTCGGCACGAGTGCTCGTCAGTTGCCATGGCCACGACCTGTAGCCGGTCGTTTGTCGCGAGGCGTCTCGTGTGGCCGCGCGGTGAACCACGACTCGCCGCGGCGTCGAGGCTGGCCTCTGCCGACACTGCCAGCGAGGCGCTCTCTCAGCTGGTAAAGCGCATGCCGTGCGCCTCGTCGCGCGCCAAAATCGCCCGCGCTCTGTGCTCTTCACATCAAGGCGATGATCTCGCGCCGTCGCCTCCCGCATTGGCCTCCCGCACTGCGGTTTCTGAGTCAGGGTACAGCCGGTCACAGCAGGTCTACTGGTCTGTCGAGTGCTTCCCCACTGCTTCAGACTCGCCGGAATTTCGTCGACTCCCGGTCCGGCTCACGTCGACTGAGCCGCGGTTCCCGCTGGCCACGTAGTCGCGACGACAGGGAGGCGCATGGCTTCCTCGTACGTCGGCGGCGGCTCTTCAGGCGGCGACAGCCTGGGCAGCGGCGGCGGCGACAGCTTGGGCAGCGGCGGCGTGCCGATGACGACCGGTATGTGCGCCTGGATCAGACTGGTGCGCACGCGCAGCTCGAAGTCGCGCCCGAGCACGGCGCACACGTCGGCCGGCAGCGAGCAGGCGGCGTCGGCCGGCACGGCCAGCTCGACGCGCTGCCAGCCGGCGAAGCGCGCGCCAGGCACCACCTCGCGCGCCAGCACGCTCGGCTCGGTGAGGGTCGCCCGGTCGGGCCGGTAGCGCAGCAGCTGCACCAGCTGCAGCTGGCCCGGCTCGGCGGCCAGCCGCGCCAGCAGAGCCGCCGACGCGTGCAGCTCGAGCTGCAGCCGGTCGCCGGGCGACACGCCGCGTCGCAGCACGCGCAGCGTGTAGCCGCGGTTGAGCAGCGCACCGTCGGCCACGGTGCCGGTGACGATGGCCGGCTGGCGCAGGTGCGGCCGCGCCGCCACCTCCAGCCGCGGCCGCACGGCCAGTTCACCGCGCAGCGTGACGGCGCGCGACAGCAGCTCCACCGGACTGGCCACCGCCTGCACGCCGTACGAGATGGCGCCGTGCGGCAGCGACAGCGAGCCGGGCGTCCGCTCGGCGATCGTGAACGCGAACGGGAAGGCGCGCCGGCCGCGCGCCAGCGGGTGGCCGCGCGCGCCGCGCGCCAGCAGCGGCACGTCGCCGCGCAGCACGCACTGCCGGCCCGCGTAGCGGCCGATGTCGTTCCGCAGCTGGACGGCGACGCCCGGCTGGCCGGCCAGCAGCAGCGCGCTGGCCGTGCCGTCCACGTGCAGCGCCAGCGAGCGCAGGCGCACCTCGTCGGCCAGCACGTGCACCAGCAGTCGGCCGCGCACCGTCTCGCCGGCCACGTACACGGCCGGCCGCCGGTCAAACTCCAGCTCCAGCTGAACAGTCATGGCGGCCGGCTGCTGGCGTGTCGCCTGCCGTGCCGGCTGCCCGGCGAGTCAATAGCGGCCGGCTGCCGGCCAGTCAACAGACGCCGCCGGCGGGGCGGCCGCTCCGGGCAGCACAGCAGTCCGGCGGCAGGAGCGTCGGAGACCGTGCGGCAAACTCTGGCTGCAGAGGCGGTGGCGATCAACGCCAAGCGGGCCTCACCAGTCTGGGGCCACCTTCATATGCACGACATGGCCGCCGCAGAAGCACCGTCCTCTCACCCACGCCTTTACAGCCGCACTCGTCACAACAGCCGCCGCCGCCGCGCGTTCCGATGTCCCGTTCACTTCGCACCGGCTCTTCTGCACGCGTTTCCGTCGTCGCCGCGTGTGCCGACGGCTGACGGCCGAGAGGCTCCGGTGCGGTCCTGGTCTGCAGCAGCAGAGTAGCTCGCTCCTCCTGTGTGTGGCGTCTCGGCCACTGCCGCTTCGGCCGCCCCGGCTCGTCGATCCTGTGTCGGCAGCGCCGTCGGCGGCGGAGCGTCGCCACTCACCTGGTATGTGTGTCGGGCAGGGGGAGAGGGCAGCCTGCCAGATCGGAGACGGAGCCGGGGTCGGAGCTGGAGCCGGAGCCGGGGCCGGAGCCGAGGCCGGAGCCGGGGCCGGAGCCGGGGTCGGAGCCTGGGTCGGAGTCGGAGCCGGAGTCGGGGCCGGAGCCGGAGTCGGAGCCGAAGACCGGGCCGGCTGGAGGCGGCTGCCGTGCCGCTGGTGTGCGGCCGCCGCCGTCGGACCTCGTCGGCGCCGGCTATTGATCGTCGGCGCCGTCGCGACCCGGGTACACCTGTTGACGTGTCGACGTTACGACGGCCGGGTGGCCGGCCGCTCTGACATGACCTGGCCGGCCGTCTCACGTGGCCCCAGCCCGGTGGCCCCGCTGCGTGTGCTGGGGCCGCGACGACCCGTCGCCAGAGACCGGCGCGGGTGGTCGGCATCTGCGCGAGAACATGCAGTTGTGGAGACGAGAGAAGGCACGGCCGCGCGAGGTCATAGTACGGGTCAAGGATCGGGTCGGATTATTCTCCAGTGCCGGCGGGGTAGGCCTGGTTTGTGGCGAGTTGACTAGTTGAAGGCACTGGTCAAAGTCAAATCGACTGTGATGCAGCGGTGTATCTACCCCGTTGTTAGGTGTTCTTTCGATTTGCGGCTGCTGTGTCGCATGACTGGACGACTTCCCGAACCTTAACACATTCCAATTACACCACCATACCATACCACCATGCCGCTCTGCTACCCTACCACTATACCATCCTACCACTATACCAACATCACCCATACCACCCTACCACGCGAATGATCAACTCTGGTCGATGCGCCCTAAAGCCCAAATGACTAACTAACCCTACCTCCATTCTTACATATCACCCTACCACCCTACCACCTTACCATATCACCCATACCATCCTACCACCATACTTACACACCACCGTATCACCCTACCACCCTACCACTCTGCTACCCTACCAACATACCACCCTATCGCCCTACCACTCATCACCCTATCAACATTCTGTCCTACGCCCTACCACCTTACCACCGTCCCAGTGCGATGCTGACCAAGGACATAAAGCTGACGAACGTCATCGGCTCTATAGAGCCTCCACAGCTCAGCAGGTGCGACAGCCATAGCGGCGTCCTCCAGCCGCTGAGCTTGGCCCGCGTCGTGGTCGTCTTCGCGGGGACTGACGTGAACTCACGCCCCAACCGACACCCAGCTGTCGGCCGTGACGTCGGTCCGACACCCAGCTGTCTGGAGTCACGTCAGTCCGACACCAGGCTGTCGGGAGTGACGTCAGTCCGACACCCAGCTGTCGGGAGTGACGTCGGTCCGACACCCAGCTGTCGGGAGTGACGTCAGTCCGACACCCAGCTGTCGGGAGTGACGTCGGTCCGACACCCAGCTGTCGGGAGTGACGTCGGCCCGACACCCAGCTGTCGGGAGTGACGTCGGTCCGACCACCGAACAGTGACCACTCACTAAAGCTTCACCTCGCCGAAGCTTAACCTTCCGACCACGGAGGCGGTGTCTGTTCGTTGATATTCACTCAGGCCACTAAAACGACGTCTGTGCTTCGGCGGGAGCTTTTCCGGTCCTTCCTCAACAGCAGGTCGATTGTGTTCTGTTGATATGCGGACTAGCAAGGATTCAGCCCCAGCCGTAGTTATCTGCCCAATCACATATCTGTTCGTTTACATTGCTCCGATAAGTGTGAAGTGAGATGTTCTCCCAGAAGTGGCCTTTGTCGGTAGTGACGAATTGCACAGATCAGTGGTGTTTTACTGGCTACGGCCGCAGAACAGTTAGAATAACGATTTCTCGTTAGGTGTGAAACGAGTACAGCAAGATTTCGAGATTGTCATGGAAATATCGTTATTAAAAGCAATGTTAGGTCCTGCAAGTCCAGTTCCGAGGCATTTGCATACTTATCACTGTTCCCGTCTCGCATGTTTTGAGGGATACCTAATTTGGGGACACCAAATCAACGATAACGATGCAAACACCTATCTTATAAACTGGTATTATATAACATATCTGTTCACCTGGAATTGCGTCACGGGATGTCCGTTATCAAGATCCCCGATCCGTTATGGTCAGCATAAACATGATATTTGTAAACGGAATACAGTTTAAAACGAGGAATTAATACTTCACAAACACGCATCAAGAAGCACGATGTCGATGCTCCTTTGGGAAGGATGTCTATTCAGCGTTCAGTAAGTGTTGTACTGCACCCTATTTCGCGAATAATTTATCACTGCCGCAGAACCTCAATTCTGGCTGCTCATCACGTCCCATGTCAAATTTTGAGGTGCCGTGCAAACATTGCGGATGCTCAAGCATGGCTGGAGGTTCCGGGTGGTTCGGAGGGACCTGGAGCCCCTAGCCTGGCACCCGCTAATATGCATTTGTCATTTTACATGTTCAATCTGGAAATATTCCCTAAAAGTAACGATCTGAGCTCCATAGCTTGGTGAGAGATCTCCAGCCTGTGATGAGGTGTATAATGCTGCAAATAGCTAGGAAGCATCAGTTGCCCTGACTTGTTCAAGGGTTTCATGACATCCACATCTCCAAAAATATATTATCTCACAAGCAACGGCTCTCTATAGAGCATCACTCTATTATGGAAATTATTTCCAGCAATGTGAAGTTTCCAATACTGGATAGTGAAACCACTGGACATTTGTTTAACTTATTTCATGCGACACCATGCAGTGTTACCTACATGTCCAGTTGTGATGGGCTGTATAGCATGAATAACAACCATGGTGCAGGAACTGTGCGGTGGATGAGACAAGAATCCGTAGTCTCAGTTTCCGGAGATCTTACTCTCAGCAATTCACCCTTGGTACACGAGTTCTGGCATACTGATGACTGTGTTGCCGTTTCGAGCGAAACACAAAGAATAACGTTGTTTTCCGCAATGTACCCTCCTTTGACGATCGGATGTGAGTCAAACTTGAAGCCACTCGGTAGCCTTCTATGCACAAGATTCAATGGCTGGCAGCCAAGTATCGCTGAAGTTGTAATCTGTGACTTCACAGCTATCTCGACGAAGCACACGGTGATGAGTTCGTATGTGATTTATTGTTTCGGGCATCTCGGGAATTAAACAAACCTGATTGCCGCCCTCATCCTTAAAATGACTGCAAGATACTGATGACCTCCCCCACAAAAAAAAACACAAAAAAACATGGCGCTTGGTAACATCAAACTTGTCCGTTATCCATCCGTGGATGTTGTATGATCTATCTGCAGTTGGTGCGCCGCAAATGCCTAATGAGCGTCCAGTCGAGCCTAAATAGCCGCATACAACCGGTCCCGCGACTTCGGCAGTGGCACGGCCTGCCACACCAGCCTGTGCCCGCCGTGCCGACACAGGCCGGTGGGGTCCCGGGATCCCGGATCCACTGACCGGCTG
The DNA here is from genome assembly GCA_034440575.1 of Imbricaverruca yamaguchii. Lineage (NCBI taxonomy): Eukaryota > Metazoa > Arthropoda > Thecostraca > Neoverrucidae > Imbricaverruca > Imbricaverruca yamaguchii. Next base: position 318,729 of record JAOTOL010001622.1, read on the forward strand.
CCACGACTGCCAGCCGCGGACCGGAGCTGACCCAGGACACGGATCCACGGCTGTCAGCCACTGACCGGAGCTGGTCCTGGACACGGATCCACGGCTGTCAGCCACTGACCGGAGCTGACCCAGGACACGGATCCACGGCTGTCAGCCACTGACCGGAGCTGGTCCTGGACACGGATCCACGGCTGTCAGCCACTGACCGGAGCCGGTCCCGGACACGGATCCACGGCTGTCAGCCGCGGACCGGAGCCGGTCCCGGACGTGGATCCACGGCTGTCAGTCACTGGCCGAACCTGGTCCTGGGCGTGGATCCACGGCTGTCAGCCACTGGCCGGAGCTGGTCCTGGACACGAATCCACGACTGTCAGCCACTGGCCGGAGCTGATCCTGGACACGGATCCATGGCGGCTCAGCCACTGACCGGAGCTCCACGGTCTCGGTGCGCGGACCGGTCACGGCTGATCAGCTTCTGACACGAATCCACGGCTGTCAGCCACTGGCCGGAGCCTGTTCCGGACACGGATCCACGGCTGTCAGCCGCGGACTGGAGCCGGTCCCGGACGTGGATCCACGGTCCTGTGGCGGCTGGCACGTTCCGACGCCGGTCGGCCGGCCGGCCGAGAGGCCGTCGGGACCGGTCCCGCCCACGTCACGGCCTCGTCTGGCACGCCCCGCCCCCGGCCGGGCGCGACAGTCGAGCTGGCCGACCGCCCCCTCGACTGGCTGATGGTCGCCGGCACGAGTACTGCGGCTGTCCTTGGCGGGATGCAGCAGTGTCGTGCCGCCGCCGCCAGCGGTCGCGATGCGCGCTGCAAAGGCAGCCGCGGTGGGCGGTGAGCTTGGTTTTAGGTTCGGTTGGAGAGGGATGGCATGCTACAACCAGTGCTTAGCCTATGAAGTCGGCGGATGCCGATTTCCGGTCGGGTGGCAGCTTGCTGCTGGCTTGGAGTTGTCCTTCTTTGGGTAGATGAATAAAGACGCATGTATACAAACATCAGATATAGCTAGGTGTATGTGCTTCGCAGAAACCTAGCTAGATCTGATCGGTGTCCCGAACGACACCGATCGTTTCGCGAGGACATCATTGGTGCCAAGCGTGCGGTCGCAGTACTGTACGCAAGCTTGTATGCTTCGTGTTCCCGAATATTCATCGGAGATTCATAGATCGGCAATGGACCATGGATTTCTTTTGGTTCTGTTTTAGTTTGGAGCAAGTGGACATCAAGTTGTCTTGCGTGCGGATAGTGTATGTGAATGTTTTGTGAAATGTGAACACCTCGTCCAGACGCTACGTGATCATGTAGTGTTTCAGTTCCTGAAGTGCATCTTGTTTTAATATATGAGCCTCCCACATGTGTACTATATTTGAACATTCGATGTAATTGCGTCCCGGGTTCAACACTCGCACCGCTTGGGTCATTTTCCCAATCCCGCGGCCCACCAGCGAAGCAGTGGGCGGCGCCATTGCCCGTGAATGTGCATAAAATGCGTCGTAGATCGCCCAATAAATCAGCAAGCGTGATTGTGGTGTGAGCACAACGTGCACACAAACACTGACAGGTGTGTGCGTGCCGGCAGGCGGCGCACGCCATTCTCCAGCAGCAAGAGACTGGCAAGCCCGTCTACAAGGTCAAGTCAGTGTCGCTGGTCACCCTGTGTCGCATGTACGACGCGCCTGTCAACCCACAGAAGGAGCACATCAAAAAGGTACGGCGTCTCACGTGTGTGCACACTATGTGTCGGTCAGGCCCTAGGAACACATCAAATGGGCGCTGTATGACCAACGCAGTCGATGCGCCCGTAAGCCCACATAACCAACCTAGGAGCACATCAAAAGGGTACGGCATTTAACGTATGTACACACCATGTCTCGGTCAGGCCCTAGGAGCACATAAAAAGGTACGGCATTTCATGCATGTACACATGTGTCCAGGGGCGCATGGACGAGGCTGGGCCTGGCATGCACACAGCATGCTTCCGTCAGCCTCCAGAAGCGCATGGACAAGGTTGGGCCTGGCATGTACGTACGATGAGCGTGTCAGCCCTCAGAAAGGTTCGGCATGCCGGTGGAGCGGATCAAGAAAGTGCGATGCGGCATGCATATATTATCTTCCCACGAAGGAGAACACGAGGCAAGCCGTGTTATGCATTGCACTGACCGGTAGCTTAGCTGGCGGCGCCACTTGTGATTCCAGTTTTGCATGTTTTAACATGGGTTTGGAGTGCTGCTCCGTCCAACCAGGGATGTCAAGCGCACGCCACAAGTGTTGTTGACACGATATCCGTTCGGAAACTCGCTTGGAAATCAGGCAGGCTCCCGGCACATCCTGTAGCGCCGGCAAGCTTTGCTGTGCCGCTCACTGCCCAGGGTGACGAGGCAGCTAACGTGCAGACGCGATCGGCAGGTGTACCGTCGAGACCAGAAGTTCTGGGCGCGGCGGCCGCTCACCGAGGACATGATCGTGTACGCCGCCTTCGACGTCATGGCTCTGGTGCCCAAGATCTACGACGTCATGAGCAGGTGAGGGTGGCGCCGCCTGCTGAGACCTGTACTGACGAAGGCTTCCGTAGCATATGCTCCCAGACGCCATCGCAAACAAACCAAGTGCATTGCAGGTGTGGGTTTAGTGAGAGCGACCGGGGCCGGCTGAAAATTGCGCATTTGGGTGTTGGCTAATCAAACAGGTGGTGGTGAGGCGGAGCCACCTTCGGACCACACCAAGATGCCAGAAATGGCAGCTGGGTGATAGGAGACAGCCGGTGACTGAAGGCGTGAACATGCGCAAAGCGATGCTTCAGTGGTTGTAGCCATTGTGGGGCGATCGACAGAGGCTAGAGGAATGGCGGAGGGGTGGAGGGATCAGGGAGGGGATACTCTAAGCGCATCTTAGCCTTGGCTCACTCCTCCATCCAAATTTCATTGCCCGAGTCGGAAGGATTGACCAGTCGACCAGTGACCAGTGGACCAGTGACCATATTAGTGACCAGTAACCAGACCATATTGGATCAGTCACAGGAACGGCGGCTACTTCATGATGCTGGTGCAGATGTATAATTGCACGGGAAGGGGAAGATGTCGCCGGTGATTCAATGACGACGATGCCTGAAATTCGTGGCGTCGTTTCGTTCCACGATTCGATCGTCATGATTCAGTGGAATACAGGGAGCGGTTGGGATGTAGCGACTTTGTCAGCAATGTCATGTGGCGTTGTCGTTCGAGCCGGTGAATGACCCGGCGACCTAGTGAACAAAATTTGCGTCACCGCGTCTGTTTAGCCACGTGGGTCAGGTGTCGACACGGATCCAGAATTCGACATGACCACATGGGAAGTCCAAGTGTTTTTTTTTCTCACATTTCCAACCAGTTGGTATGGTAAGACAAACACATACGAGAAACGAATTTTCGCATGTACGTACTTGCCCACTCAGACTATCGGCAATTTAGCAAGATTTCAGCCGTATGTAAGGCGGCTGCCGAAACTTGGCACAGTGCTCTGGCTTTTGGCGTTCGCCCCAGCGTGTTAGTGCCCTCCGAGTGCGCGCGAATTTGTGTCGTTTCAAGGTCACTTCATTCTCGGGAAATTACATACTTGGTGATAATACGATGAACATGCTGTTAAACCTCGTTGCATATACCGTCCGATTTCGAGGGCATGCCCCTGAAAGCAGTCACTGAAAAGGAAGGTCGGAGACCGCATGGCAGTCTCAATAAAAATTAAGAAGTTGGCGAACACGAGATGTAGACAGTACGACGTATGACCGATGTGGTTGATGCGCCCCTAAGCTCCTGTAACCAACCAACTGTGGGGGTGGCGGGTAAAAATGCATTTGGAGCATGACTTATATTCTACATTAGCAGCCAGTGTTACTCTTCCTCACATATGAACTCGCAGACATGTTGCAGCTCTAACCTATTGACCGGATTAGGAATATCCATTTTAGGGTGCCGAGGTGGAACGCATGGTCACCTTTATGACGTCATGCAAGTGGTCCGGAATTGCCTCTGTGCCGATTTTTAGCACAATGCTTAGAGCCGATGGCCGGAGGGGTATTGACAGTTTGAAGGTGCTGCATCATTTGGGCCTACGATTATCTGGAAAAGGCGACGCGGATGACATTACCCCCCCCCACACACACAAGCAGGATTGGCATGTGATTTGCAGTGTGTGTGCTCGTGGACAGACCCAATATATCAATCGGTCAAAGTCAGAACAGGTTTGCAATCCATCGGTCCCAGTTTGCTGCTCCATGCTCAAATTATGCGACCAATCTTCGCCAACCTCTCACATCTTGGCCTGTTCGCTACCATCGTCACCAACTGCTATTCCCATGTTCTGCGAGCGTTCATCTTCGTCAGTTACTATCGCGCTCTGTCTGCGCCCACCGCCGCTGTCGCTGCTGCACAGACACATATGCGGCGCTGCGGCGCCGCGAGTGTTGTCGCTCGCCGACGTGTCTGCGGAACTGTTCAGCACACTCTCGCTCAGACAGACGCATCGCTCGCGGTCAGAACGACGCCCCCGGTTGTCGTCGCGTACGAATGAGAGTGGGAATCGGCCGGCCGGGTGGCATGTAGCGCGCGCGCCGACCGTTCGACAACGGCGACGGCAGCATTGCCCACGTGGGAAATACACGCGGAGGGATAGCCGGCATCGCTCATAGTGTGCATGCTGAGTGCCAGGAGGCTCCATGTGCCGGCATTTGAACACGGCAGCGGACGGCTATACCGGAACGTTGTGGCGCGTGTGTTAGTTAGGGGCTCAATCCGCATTTGAACACTGCACGAGGCTCCAGCCAGAGACGTTGGTGGCACCCGTTGTGCTGACCGACTTGTGCGTGTGTCGGCGTGTTACAATGCGAGGCTGGGAGATGTGAGATTGTGATACACAATACAATGTGAGACTTTTGGGCGCGAATGATTAACCCTGGTCGAAACGCCCTAAAGCTCAAATAACTAATTGACATTGTGAGACTGTGGCATCCGCTTCAGCTGCTACCTGCTGCGCACGTTCATCTGGGCGCGTCGGAACGCCATTGGCGTGCCTGTGATGCTGCAGGCGCTCCTGACCTGACCTTATCCGAGACGGTCCTGGCGACGTCTTGGCTCGTCTCCGTTCCGTTGACGTCCCGTCCTGAAGGCCAGCTCCTGGCGACTGGCGCCTGCCTTTGACTGGTCCCGCGCCGTCCATTGCTGAGTATGTTGGTCGACTGAGACTGGTGGTTGGAATGGTCGGTTTCGGTCCCGAGGGTGTTGGGTTCGAAGCTTGCCAGCTGCCGGATTTTCAACGCTACGAGCAGCCATGCATGCGATCATTGCGATACATTATCTTGATAGTTTTGCGGGTCAACCGCAGTCATGTCCAGCTGAACACATGTGATAATAGATTCTCACATATCATTTACGCGTGTAGTCACCAGTATATGTGAGGGTCGCAGCAGTTATCTTGGAGGGAGCAGGGGTGAAGCAATGTGCCAACAAGTGATAAATTCCACCATTATCCATAGGACTCAAAGTGATGGATGCCACCATTATCCGCAGGGTTAAAAGTGTTACGTGAGGAGGGATTGGCCATCCAGTTTCTCCGCATACAGGCGAGGGTGTAGATGCAAAAACACAAGTTGCATCAGTGTATAAATCATTCATTTGGTCGGTGGTTTTAGTGCGTGGAATTTTTTTTTAAGCGTATTGCTTACATAACTCTGAAATATGCCAAGTCATAAGTCGCGTACTGTTCTTCGTAAGAGGCCTTAAGAACTTCAAAAAGATTACAGGGCGTTCAAAGCTGTCATAGGTGCAAAACAGCCATGCAGACGCGTTTCGTGCTGCCGACCCCGTGACACGGCCTGTACCCCGCAGGGAGATGGACCCCAGCCTGCAGGAGTTGTTTGCCGACCTGTGCGAGGAGCAGGTGACCATGTACATCAACCAGGACGACGTGAAGCTGAAGAAGAAGCAGCGCAAGGTGGAGACGGAGGTGGCCGACCTGCGCGAGAAGCTCGACCGCACCGCCGTCGGCAAGAACCTGGTGCTGAGCAACCGCGAGATCCGACTGCTCCGGTAGGGGCCAGGCGCCGGCCAGACTCCGCTGCTGGTGTTGGGACTTGGACAGAGTTCTGTCGGTGTTGGCAGGTGGTATGGCCCGGTGGTGTGTACCGCAGGTGGCCGATTCAAGGGCAAATATACGGAAGGACAAATGTACGTAAGGTCAAATGTACGTGTTGATAATGTGCGTAAGCGCAAGTGTATACGTTTGGCAGATGTGCGTATGTTTAAATGTACGTATGCGCAAAAGTACGTAAGCGCAAATGTACGTAAGCGCAAATGTGCGTTTGCACAAAAATACGTAAGCGCAAATGTACGTAAGCGCAAAAGTACGTAAACGCAAATGTACGTATGCGCAAATGTACGTAAGCGTAAAAGTACGTAAACGCAAATGTATGTATGAACAAATATACGTAAGCACAAATGTACGTTAGCGCAAAAGCACGTAAGCGCAAATGTACGTAATGGCAAAAGTACGTAAGCGCAACAGTACCTAAACGTAAAAGAATACAAGAGCAAATGTACGTATGAGCCAATGTACGTACATTTAGGCGTACGTGCCTTTGTGTTTAAGCACATTTGGTTAGGTGCATATGCCATACGTACATTTGCTCTTACGTACATTTGCGCATACGTACAATTGCCATGTGTGCATTTGCGCATACGCACATTTAGCCTTACGTACATTTGCAAACGTACATCTGTCATACGTACATTTGTCCGGTTACCCAGGCGGCCGGTGTCCAGGGTGGATCCGACGCTGTGCGGAGCGGTGAGTTCAGTGCGGTCGGACGGTGTGATTGCCTGTTGGTCATTATATCTTGGTGCAGCTCCTTGATGTCTGCTGTCTCGGAATGCACGAGTTAAGCTATGCGTCCGAGTGCATGCGGATAATCAGTCCGCCGTGTGAGTGTAGACGTGTACTTCTTCCACCCTCTGTACGCAGGCTAGTGATCAGCCCACCGTCTGAGTGCAGGCCGGTGATTGGTCGCCGTCTGAGTGCAGGCCGGTGATTGGTCGCCGTCTGAGTGCAGGCCAGTGATTGGTCGCCGTCTGAGTGCAGGCCGGTGATTGGTCGCCGTCTGAGTGCAGGCCGGTGATTGGTCGCCGTCTGAGTGCAGGTCGGTGATTGGTCGCCGTCTGAGTGCAGACCAGTGATTGGCCCATGTATGTGTTGCCCACAGTTATGTGGAGCTGAGTGACGAGCAGCGAGAGAAGCTGGACAAGTCCTACAAGGTGGCCAAGAAGCTGGAGCGGCTACAGCAGAAGCGGGAGGACAGGTGAAGGATCATCGGTCGCGAGTCGTGTCGAACAAAGACAGTGGGGTGGTGATGTACGAGGCGGAACCGTGATTGATCTGGCGCCGCCATTTGTTGCCATTTGAATGCTTGACGTCATTAAAGATAGCATCTGTGCGAACGCATTCAAATAGACTGCTGGCGTTGGTACGAGTAATTACCGTATAATCGATGACTGCAGCTGTTGAATCAATATATCGCGTATCACTGCGCGTATTACTTCGAAGCTATCAATTCGTATTGTGTGCGGGCTATCATCAACTGTTGTGTTGTATGTTAGTTAGATGCAATGCATATGGTGTTAGTGCTGTTGGCGTAGTTATTGTACACAGGTGCATGATATGAATCATAAGGTGAAAGGTAAAAGCCTTTATAAAGGTAAAATCCTTTCAAAGCTTTTCTAAAGATAAAAGAACGGACGGTGACTGACACAAACGTTTCATGTGACAATACTGACGATGAAATCCCGGAACACCGAACGTCATTAATATCAGGCATGCACCGTCGTGCCGGGCAGGCGGTCGATAACCGCTGCCTCGTGTGTTGGCCAGCGGCGAAACGGCGGCCGATGACTCGGAGTCGCTGCCGTCGCTGTCCTGGACAAACGGCGACTCCGAGTACCCTAGTCTGAGCAGCATGGCCAGCAACAACAGCGTGGAGAGCGGCGGGCGCACCTCGGGCGACTCGTCCACCGCTGAGAGTGCCGGTGAGTGGCTCATCCACCGCCGGGGAGTGCCGGTGAGTGGCTCATCCACCGCCGGGGAGTGCCGGTGAGTGGCTCATCCACCGCCGGGGAGTGGCTCGTCCACCGCCGGGGAGTGCCGGAGAGTGGCTCATCCACCGCCGGGGAGTGCCGGAGAGTGGCTCCACCGCCGGGGAGTGCCGGAGAGTGGCTCCACCGCCGGGGAGTGCCGGCGGGTGACGTATCGACTGCGGGAGGTGTGGTGAGTCTGCCAGCTACCAGAGAGTGACGAGCGGCTCGTCGTTCGCGAAGGTTGTAGGTCGGTGGCTTATCCACCGTTGAGGGGTCCGCTGAGTTACTCATCCACCGTATGGTGTCCGTGAGTGCCTCATCCCACTTGCGGAGTGCCCGTGAGTTCATCTGCCACAGAGTGACGATGAGTGTCCACCACGGAGTGCAGGTGGATCACCCACCTGCCACAGATCGCTACTGGGTGCATCATCCACCACGGGGAGTCACTTAGGATGGATCGAGTGTCACCGTGGAGTGGCGTTTCCGCGCTGTGGGCTGTGTAGGCGACGGCACTGGCACCTTGTGATATTGGACGGAATGCGGGGGAAATATAAATGGCCGGTGAGAATGAGCATAGGTATCTCCATCCATACTGCTGAGCATGCCAGTGTACGCTGGGGACAGCAGCTCCCCGTGCCGTGGTGGTTTTGTTTTACATTGATTGCACTGCGCGATGTGCAATACATATCCGATCGTGCGATGCATATCTTGCATGTCTCCAATCTTCATGCTCCCAGGCAGCGTCAGCGTATCTGGTTAGTGTTCTCGAACTCCGCCATCGACCATTCTTTTCTGCTCAGACGGTGTTCTCATAAGATGCAGTCCCCTACTTTGCCTTTTGACATATTCGGTATTACCTGTCCCTTCTGACCTGATCAGTGCCCAGTTAAACCTTGTCCTATGTCTCACCCATCGCATCTGACCTACCCTCACCCCATCGGTTCCCAGTTAACTCTCGTCAGTGCCCGTTTCGCTTTATCGCCTTTGACCTACTCCACCTGTTCTCGCCTCTGATCTACCCCGTCGGTTCTCGCCTCTGATCTCACTTTTATACGGAGCCGTTTTCTGGCATCGCATTGGGGGTGGGGGTGGGAGGGTGGGGTGATTTCCGAATTGCAGTCGTCTACCAAAATGGTATGAACAAAACGTTGTTTAACCGTGTTCTGTTTACTTCTAGTTGTCTCTAGCCCTGCTTCTCTCCCAGTAGCTGATCTTTGACTCCTCTCTGCGCCAGTGCTCGCCTCTGACCCGGCGTCTCCCCTCAGATGTTGGCCTTCGACTCGGCTCGCCTCTGACCCGGCGTCTCCCCTCAGCTATTGGCCTTCGACTCGGCTCGCCTCTGACCCGGCGGTTCCCCTCAGCTGTTGGCCTTCGACTCGGCTCGCCCCTGACCCGGCGTCTCCCCTCAGCTGTTGACCCTCGACTCGGCTCGCCTCTGATCCGGTGGTTCCCCTCAGCTGTTGGCGTTCGACTCGGCTCGCCTCTGATCCGGCGTCTCCCCTCAGCTGTTGGCCTTCGACTCGGCTCGCCTCTGACCCGGCTCCTTCCCACAGGCGGCGTGCTCTCGCCTCGCAGCGTCACCTCGCCGTCGATCTCGCAGTCGATGGCCATGGTGAACGAGGTGCTGTCCAACGGCAAGCTGGGCCGCCTGGAGCGCATCCACCGGCTGGAGGAGGTGCTATCGGCCGCCACCGCCGGCGCCGAGGTGTCCTGCTCGCGGGACGTGCAGACGACGCCGACCGACACCCGGGAGGTGGCCGTGCAGACGCTCTCCACCGGCGAGGTGGTCATCACCAAACTGTACGACGGCTTCTCGGCGTAGCGCCGCCCTGGTGGTCACGCCGGTGCACGGCGTGCCGCACGAGCTGGAGGAGTGTGCCGCTGCCGGCGACCCCCGCCTGCAGCGTCGGTCGACACGCGCCGCCTCGGCTCCCAGGTGTCGGTCGCCTGTGCGGCGCACGCGGCCGACCAGCCGCTCTGCCTTTTCAGTTCCCGGGAAGCCGGAGGCCCGGACAGGCCCCGGCCGGCCGGAGGTGCGTGCCGGCTCGCCCTGACCGGTGGAGGCGTCAGCCTGGGGCGTGGCGCACGGCAGGGCGGCGCCACGCCCCCGCGTCCGGACAGTGACGCGGGACTTTTGTACTCCGTCCATGGCAGATGTGCCGCGATAGAAGTGCCTGGGGCGGCGCAGATACCGCCGGCCGCGCGGCGGCCACCGGCCTCGACATCGAGGCGGCCTGGCCCGCTCTCAGTAGCCAGCATTTACTAGCCTATTTTTGTATACCTGACCTCGTGCAAATGTCACGTTTGGCGCTGTCGCCCGAGCTGACGCGTGGTACCAGAACCTGTGATTGTTGGAAAGTATATACAGTTGTGTGCCGCCGCCCGTAGTGTCGACCTTTGTGGCGTGCGGAACTGCGATCCGTGCATTCATAACGAACTGCTCGCCGGTAGCAGCGTTCCACCTCCTATGTAGCTCCTGCTACTCTGTGTGACCCGTTGCATTCTGTCCTCTCTAGTCATGTTTGTTCTAGCTTAGCTTCTGATCCGTTTTGAATTGTGGTGGTTATTTATTGCTCGTTCTTATCCATAATGCGGGGGTTTCAATTTAGGGTAGCGTGAAACTGCGCAGGCTTCTTCAGAGATGGTAGCTGAATGCCGACTGCGGCGGTTATGGCAGTCTGATGCTAGCAGCATAATGTTAAGTTGTTGAACATACCGAGTGTGGGCGCGCTTCCCATAGGAAGTCTACTTTGCGACGGCGGCGCGTCACCGCCCCTGGTGTTGCTCTGGCTAATTTGTTGTTTTCTGCGTCGCTCGGTCGACTTCTGCGGGGAGAAGTCAGACGGTAGCGACGCCTGGTGTGGGGAAGACTAACTCTCGCTTGTAACCTTCGGTCACAGATGTCAGAGTTAAGAGTACTAACCATCCGCGGCAGATGTCCGTAGCCGTGCTACCAAGCCTCGATGACGACGAATGCGCAATGGCGAACAATAAACCGATGGTCATGGCAGTCATTTGTTGTGGCTTCTGGGGTCATTAAAGCAGTCTGGAATATTCGATTAAGTATAGTGGTACGGACGGCGAGTTTACCGTACGATGATTGTGAAAACACGGCGTAGACGTTCACTGTCATCCCAATGTCGTAAAACGCCTGAGTACGGCATTTCGCCACCATCCGGAAATTTGGGTGGAATTTTCCTTTCATCATGAGGAATGTGCCGAAATACGAACTGAGGAATCAATGTTCGCTTCGTTCGGGTAAATAGCTTGCTTCGAAATTGTCCACAATTGCCTTTCCCTGATCACCTTGAGCATGTCCGAGAATACTGGCGCAAACAGATGAAAAATATGCGTATTGCGGATGCGTACCTACGCCCTACACCGACGAGGTGTTACGTATTCGGGGCGTGGCTCATGGAATCATTCAGTTGATGCGCCCTTAAGCCCAAATAATCAATCATGGAATCATTCACCCAATGTCACCACTGCATGTTTCTGGCGCACAGAACGTTCAGACACGCGCATCCGAGAACTGCCTGATTCGACCTCACTTTTATTTATTCACTCAGCGAGTTATCGCGACGGTCCAGCCCAGCCGGCGGCTCCGCCCGCCAATCGCGGGAACAGCGGTCAGAAGCATCGAGGTGAGCACGTCTACAGGAATGAAACAACACAGTCGCGGCGTGCCTGGGCTCCGATGCCCACCGTGCAACAAATGTCAGCCGGCCTCCGGTCACAAATCATAACGAGGCTGTGCGCTCCCGGCTGGCCCGGGGCGTGTCGGATCGTTCGTCTGCGTCGGCAATCGCCGCGTTGGTCCTTGCTGGACTGATCCGATGGACCGCAACCGCACAAAAACAACAACCCCTCCCCTCCCCTCGACATTAATTAATTAATTAATTACTTGCCTAGATCGATCTCTATAGCTCCTCACGCATGTACCTCGGCTTCAGCTCCTCGATTCGCTTGATATAATCGGTCTTTTCCAGGCAACCGTCGCAGATCTCATCCCAGTCCCCGAGAATCTTCTTCAGGTCACGCACCTTCAGCTTCTTCAGGTCCACATTTTTCAAGTCGATCTGCTTTTCTGTGGGCACCGTGCAACGACATTAGAAGGGCACAACCTGACTCGGTGTTCTGACATTGTTACATTTGGGTGCTCAGTGCTCAGTGTTCTGACATTGTTACCCACACTATGACAATTGCTTTTGACATTATTTAGTGCTCATTTTGCTTTCTGATACTGGCTATGAGCGAGATTTGCATCCGTAGACGTACGTATGGCTTCTGGCAGCGGTCAGGTCTGGGGAGGCAGCAGACAGACCAGTGACAACATAACTACCATAGAACTATCAACAAGGGTTTCATCAGTAGAGTAACTTATTAACCCGCGCAGTCTTTCCGGTCAAATCCTCCCACACCGTCTCGGGGGGGGCGGTTGAAGCCCCCATCTAAAATCCAAACTAAGCATCGCACGAAAACGAGAGGTGTCATCGGAAAGCGCTTGACGAGTATGGTCCGGGTCCACCCTCCAAAACAATTTCCCCCCCAAGTGACGTCACCAGGGGGCAGTGTTGGATTTTCACTTCTCGGTCTTGGATTCAGAGTGTATAATTTTTTGGCTTGCCAAAGTATGGAGTGTATAATCTTGAGAAGCACTATGTTATGGGGTGTATAATTTCCCAGTTTGCCAAATTATGGGGTGTATGTTGAAGCACCAAGTAACGGAGTATATACATTTTATATATAACGAAGTGTATACACTTTGAAAAATGCAGCGATGTCTCCTGGAATGAAGAATAAAAAACACAGGGGCCTCGGTAGCTTAGATGGTGGAGCGTGGGACTCGAATCTCGCGGCCGGCGGCATTTGCAGAGTCCACCCACGACCAATCGGTGTGATATAGGGTGGCGGCGCTATGCAACCTTGCGGTTGAATGCGTCGTAAAATAACCTGACAATTCTTCTTCCTCAAGTATAAAACGCCTTTAAGTCATTTGTTAGGTTCTTATCCCAGTGTCTCACAGACAACCAGATGGGGTCCACCACACGTCATCCACGTTACGTGAATGACTTATAAGGCAACTTCCTGAGCAATGGTAGAGAAAATGATCACAATAGTATACTTAATCGATGTCAACCAAGTGTATACATCAATACCTGCCACTTCTAGCATTGGTACCAACACCGCACAACTAATACAAATTCACAACATACCTCGAGAGCAGGACGTTCGTGCACCGCTGAGTCTAAAATGGGAGGGTCTAAAATGTTACTTCGGGATATGGGTTTCTGAATATATAATGGTTCAAGGTAAGTTATACTAAAACAATCCGTCTAAAATATTTTATTCTCTCCACGATGAAATTCTCTTTTTTTTCAAATGAGAAAGCTGACAAAAAATATTGAAGTCAATCCTTATTAATATTAAATGTATTTCAATGCACTTTTTAGTTCATGTCTGGAATGTTTAGTAGAAGCAAGGAATCCCTTGGAAGGATGAAAAGCGACTAGACGGGCGGGGAAATTGCTGCTGTAAAACAAACTATCGTCACGGACGAGCGGAAATTAGCGTCTCATTTCGCGCCATGATTGCTATGAAATACCAAAAAATGAAAATAAGTTAGAGAAAACTGCCAAGAGAATTACAGGGAACATTTTTCTCAATTAATAATAATCAGGACTGTGGGAAGAAATTAATCATTGGATCAGAATGAGGCTTATAAGAGTGTAGAGAATTAGGTCAACACACGCAAATCTGAACTTGTCCAGAGTGGGGAAACCTCGCGGTCGGAGTGGCATGAATGCAACTATTCCCGCTTGTTGATGAAATTCGGAAACAATATAAGTCATGAAATCGAAAGAAGGTGAAATTTCTGGTTCTATGGGTCTTCATTTTGGAGCAAAGTGTTAGCAGGTTTTAGGAACGTTTTGGTACCATTCAGGCAATTTTCATGGGGAAAATCATTCCGATATCTTGTATGTATATCGCTCCTGACTGCTTAATAATATAAACATGAACGGTTTTATCCATCCCAATTGATGCAGAACATATCATTCTCCAAGGAACCAAGAAGAAATGCATTATCCATGGCTTTTTGTGGCAATGGTTCAAATAGCTCCGGTCGGAGTGGGAGATGGAGAGCGGTGAACTCATTGAATCCAAGAACGCGGTCGGGCTGGTGAAGGTGAATTCCTATATTTGGTTAGCGGAGCGTAGTTGTTTTTTTATTCAACGAAGGATTTTCTTTAAAGCTCTGCGCTGCTATCCGGATGGAATTGACTGCGTGTCTGGCTCGAGGTATGAGAGGTTGTATTATCTGACTATGTAGGTACCTACCTACTTACCTATATCAAATATCTTCGCGGTAATTCGAGTTATTGATTTGGATAAACCAAAGCTGTAAGCTTGTGTTGTGTGACGGGATATCTTCAGATAATACAAGGAGCAGGACATGATAATATTAATTCCTGTGATGTTTTGACGACAAGCGTAGAAATGAACAAAACTGATTGCTTTGCTTTTGTCTGGAAAATCTTGTTTTCACTTACCACATTTTGAAGCGTGAATGTTTTTCTTTCAAAATGGGGGCTGGGCCTCTTCAGTGCACATCGACTGCAGATGTTATAGATATGCATGCATTCAAGCATTATTTGTGCATTCATGAAATGTTCAGGAATTATTAGGTGCATCCTGTCCCCATTCTCCATTGAATACCGTCATACTTTTAACATTTCTGGCCTGTGACTTTCTGAATGGACAAATTTGCAGTTTAAGGTGATTTGATTTCTTGAAATTTATTTTTTGTGCAATGATTATGAATGTGTTCATAATGTAGGTACTTACATGATGTGACAGCACATTTTTTTGGCAAGTGCAGTTGGGTAGCAAAATGACACCAAAAAAGTGGCTCGGGTTTGGTTGGGAAATATACCATGAAATGTGATGTTAAAAATGAAGAAAAAGCTGCAGCCTAACTGGATGCAAGAAAGCATTTTTTAAATAAAAATCTTCTAAGCAATTTTTTCCTTTAACAAATTAAAAGTAAATGGCCTATTCTAACCAAACAGCCTATGCTAGCCCGAGTGTTCTTTAAAATTCAAAAACCTTTTTTTTAATAATCCTGAATGATTCCGAAAGGAACTTGATAAATGGATAACTTACAAAAAAATAATCTAGCATAACTTAGCCAAACCCAATGCCTTTGTATGCTTCATGGAATCAAAATGTGTGTAAAACATGTGTGGAAAAGTAATAGCGCCCATGACAATTCCTATGCTGTAGCAAAACATGGCTCGTCCACCAGTATTTTGGAGATTTGGGGGAAGTGCTACACTTTTCACATGAATGCACATGAATTTCACATGAATGCATTGGTGGCTGTTTATTAATTCACCTGCACCTCACCAGAAATCGCACATGCACAAATGGAATGTTATGGAATGATATGGAAGATGGAATGTTGTGAAATATGGAATGTTCAGTGGCATTAAGATCATATTCAGACTGCAGTGATCCATATTTTGCCATCCATTGACATATGTTGTAATTGTGCATGCTAGCAAACTGATATTTTTCCAATCTGGCTGGCATCTCATTTTAGGCTCCACTCCTGCCTCCTCTTGGAATGTGCCTACAGATGACCCGAAATAACAAATGTGTATTATCATCAATTACACTGGAAACTTCATGTGGTGGGGGACCCAGTGTGACTGAATCTTCCTCTCCACCCAAGTTATCACTATTGTATAATGACATCTAGCTGTCTTGCTAGTTAAGTATGTCTTCATCCAGCAATGCAAGGAGTGTATTTTTTCCGGAGTGTATAATTCTTTGGATTCCCAAAGTTCCAAAAAAGGGCCACTTTTCCAACGCTGCCAGGGGGCTATATTTTCACGACTTACATGTTTTTGACTGGGAGTTCATTTTGGGATATATGAAAAAAACAAAATTTATTTGGAATACGAAAAGGACATCGAAATCGACCAGGGCTATCATTTTTTTTTGGCCCCCAAGTAAAATTTATTTTCCCAAAATTTCAAAATTGAGTTTTCAAGTTTTCTTTAATTTTCCTTTTCCAATGGGTAGAGAAGACCGAGAAACGTAGTTGGAAGTCAACTTGCCCTGATAAAAATGCTTACTTTAGCCAGAATCCTGTATTTGAACTGCAATTTGGCAAATACGCAAAATTTATATGTAGTCAAAAACGAAAAAAAAATGAACTCGTACGTTTTGTTGCATCAGTAAAGATAAGCAAACGCTGAAAGTTTCCCTAAAATATCTGTATCCGTTAAAGCGTGACGACTGGTTTACCTTTTTTGGAGATGACCTCACTTGACCTTGACTAACTCGTTGACCCTAGATGACCTGACCTAAAATGTTTGAATCAGCATGTCAAATTGATGTGAGAAGAGGTATGCCAAATTTGGACGCGCTACCACGCGCCGTTCGTCCGCTATCCAAGAAAAACCCGAGGGAGCGGTTGAAGACACCCCGAGACGGGACGGGTTAAAAACCACCACCTGTATACATTTTTAAAACATCAGTAAGATTTTTATCTCACCCTCCACCGCACAAAAAAAAGTAAATCTCAGGGCAGTTTACTGACGCCGAGATAGATTACAAGATCGCGGTGGCTCAGGCACTCAAATTAATCACTCGTACCATGTGCAGGGAAACGAATACGTAATACTCGTAAAAGCACAAATGTAACTCATTTCAAATGCTTAGCAACTACACACAACGTAAGCCACCACTTGGGGACCGTGATCAATTATTCGTAAGATAGGTTGACCTATACCACTTGCCGAACACTGAATTGACCTTCCCAAGAAGTATCGACATCGTGTTTCTTGATGTGTGGTTAAGAAGTGTGCATGTATCGTTGCTTACAGTATGTAGTTTTTAAGCATCGCGCTTGTGCTCATCATAGCGGATCGTTCTGCACATGCATCTGGTAGCGCAATCCAGGTGAAGAGATTGCCTATGTGATCAGTTGTGCAATATCAACTCACAGTATAGGTAGTGGTATCATTATAATGAATCTACTTACCTCCAAATTAGGTACCTCTCAAAACAAACGAAAAGGTAGCCATAAATACATTGACAGCTTATAACCGAGCTTCAAGTCGATGCGTCCTAAAGCACAAAGAACTAACTGACTATAACAACAAAAATAGAATGCATTTCCATGGCGATTGAACAGCCTGGTTAGCTCAGTGAATACAGCACTGGTCGGCAGAGCTCTCCTCGTCTTGGTTCGAGTCGGTCAACGCACTAGCTATTAACGCTTCCGGTTGGGATGGCAAGTTGGCAACTGGTCAGGCAAGGTCAGGCAAGGTCGGTGTGCAGACACCAGACGGTCGTGCCCGCTACGTGAGTACGTTAAACTCTCCTCAAAATTGTGCTATGGAACTGGTATTTCCAGATCTGGACACCGACTGATACTGCAAAACCCGCCACACCCTCGCCAACAATTCGAACTAAAGCTATCGAAATAAAACACCATACTGTACCAGTTTCAGCATCTCGCACCTCATGAAAAACCATTATATGAATACAGTTCGGGAGTATGTGAATCAGAGGTCGTGCACACGATAGCATCAATCGGAGCCTACGCAAGGCGACATAATGCATCGCTACTCGCGCCATCGCCGTCCACGACTCCTACGCCCCACCTGTCCCGCCCACATACCATATCGGAGTTCGCAGATCTGCGAGTCCTTCTTCTTGGTCCGTTCACATATCTTCTCTGAGGGCATTGAGTAGCTCATGGGCTGGGTGATGTCCTTCAGCGTCCGCGTGGCCGAGTCCTCCACACCTCCGATGTAGTAGCACTGTCAAGCAACGGGGCCGATATTGTACCATATTGCACACGCCAGATCAAGGCATGATACCGTGATGTGCTGATTTGCACTCAGATGTCGTTGAAGGACTTGATTTAAGTACAATTGAAGACATGGCTTGCATTGATGACACGTACTGCAAATTGTGCGGTAAACATATCCTGTCATAGACATAGGTTCGATCTTTAGTGTCAGTGTGGAGAGTGTACGACTAACGCTATACCGTCCCAAAAAGTATTGACATCGTGATTTTGTTTTTCCACTTGGTGTTCGACACCAAGTGGACCGTCCGACTACAAAAACTGAACTTTCCGAACAGCGCATTTTCATAAGCATGCATAAAACTGGACAAAACCAACTCACACTCATCATAAAAGCTCCTTCATGAACGTTGTGGGTAATGAATTTGTAGAAAAGTGGAGGGACCAGAGCCATTTTGTAACATTGGGCTGATGGTTAAGAATAGAAAAGAATAGAAAAGAATAGAAAAGAATAGAAAAAGAAAAGAAAAAATAATAGAAGGGGGTGAACTCCAGCGAAAACTTCGGTGCTTCTTGTGCGTACAAGCGAGTTGGCTGCGGAACACCTACTCATCTGCTCGGTGACGAGGATTTAACACATTTTGAACGTCAAAATGTTCATCCACAATGTTGAATATTCATTTTTTACAGGTAGTGATCGCAGGTTGCATGCATGTAGTACTTACAAATTTGTACTCCCTTCCTTTTGTCTTGCCACACACATCTTGCAGAGCTTCTAGAATCTTCTCTTGCGAGGTGCCGTGTTCTGAAGGGATTGCCTGATATATCTTGTTCACAACACCAATACAGACTGTAAAATAATAATAAAATGGCATGAGCACATTCTTCACATGCACACATATACCTATGCAATAGAAATGCATGGACCTTACCCACATTTGTAATAAGCACTTTGTTGTAAAATTTAATTAAATGGGCACACTGGCTATCGAAATGCACAAAAATGCATTAGGACTTGATGCACTGTGAACCAATGAAAGAATGCCATGCATTTCATGATCAACGTGGGTTCTACAGTATTTGCTCCTAAACTATTTCCTGGACAAAAGTCTTCCTAAAAGAAGATTCCAGGTTAATTCATTACATACTTACAGTAGTATCAGGACCTTGGTCATGTCTAGGGGGGATCACTTCAGCAAGCAAATATTTTTGCATTCTAGTTTTGGTTTTGTTCCATTATGTTGGTTGTACCAGATGACTGCTAACCATCCCAACACTAGATGGCAATATTTAAATGCCAAAGTGGACAAAATGTCCACATATTGCTGGGGCTTGTAACAAGTGTTCAGAAGCCACACATCAACAGTTAAAACCAGAACAATGCATAGTTTTTGTTTTGTTTAGAAGGAATACAAATGTACTTGATGTATGTATCTACTTGCATTCCATTGCATTTAACTGCACCAGTCTGGTAGAGGAATAGACAATGATGGCAAAAGCGTACAAAACAGCAACATGGACCTGCCTTAGTATATTGTGTCCTGAGTGTATTGTACAGGGTTGAATTTGACCTTTGTAAACCTGTAAGAAAATTTGTGGTAATGAAGTATGGAGGATATTTTTCCTTCACATATGGCAAGAAAATCTCAGTTTTCAATTTCTGGTGGATCCTGAGCACTTCATAACAGAGCAGTTAATTGCCAAACAACAAATACAACCTCCAAATAAGAAAATGAGAGGACAATTTTCTGGACAGGATATTCTGGGTACCAAAAATCTGGACAGGATATTCTGTTCTGGGACCAAAAAATCCCAAAACAACCTACTCTTCCAACCTTGGTCCACCACCAACTGATTTTGCTGAAAATGAAAAATGAACTGCAAGTGAATGTGATTTTTGTATACAGTGAATACATTTGCAATTCTTACAATTGGAACAAGATAAATATTGATGACATATCCAGTTCTATTTTTCACAGCTGATGCACATCTTCTGAATGCACATTCCATGTCTTGCAAACCGAGTGCACAATTTTTTGCCATTGATGCTGAACCAGCAAAGTATCATTGTATCAAGCTTAGTGATGACTTTCCAATCATACAAAATTTCATAAATGCTATGAAAGAACTGGTAGGAAGCAGAATGAGAAGCATGTGCTTTCAGCATGCTCCATTGAACTTCAATAAATAGTTCAAATTGAAGTATTTATATCATAATAAGTAGCCAGTTCACCAAGAAAATAACAGGTAACTAATCAAACAGCAGTAAAAGCAGAAAAAAACATTTAACAATGCAGCTAGATGTGTGATTGACAAGAATTCTTAATTGATGCACAGTTATAACTTTTGGAATATCTGCTTTGGCAAATATGCCAAAAACATAACTTAAATTTCAATTTAAGTTTCATGATCATCAATCACACCAGTGTTGCACCATTGCAACCAATGCAGCTACATGATACCCCCCCCACACAACAAAAACATTGGAAAAGTATGGGATATGTGGTTTTTGTGCAGTAATGAATAATGAAGAATACATAATTGCAAAATGAAAAACCTAACCCAACCTAACCTAGCATATCCTACTGATGTTTGATTGCTTTGAGCCTACTGATGTTGGTTTACCTAAAACATACTGATGTTCCAGAGTGCAATGCATGGTACTTTTAACAAGATTTTGTCAGTGTGGGGCAGGCAGATGACAGTGCTGCTGGTGGGGCAATTGATGCCTGGAGGTAACTAAAGTGAGTGGCTGTATCCACTAACACTCCACACAACTATTTTTCCAAAAATAAAAATCAAAGAGTACAGCTGCAGAAAACTAAAAATATACACTGTGCTAAATTTGTCTCAGTTCATAGCTAACAAATTTGTTTACCATGCAATAAAAACCCTGCTGCTAATTAAGTTCAGTGTGCCATGCAGTTTGAAATAGAGAGAAGTGCAGATCATTTGCACTTTAATCATAAAGACATAAAGACATAAAAGATAAAGACATAAAAGATTAGTGCAACTATGAGCCACAAGGGCCCTTCTTGGTTGCACTCTGTACACAATCATATGATATGTGGATTTTGCTTTGCATCTTGATTATGGCATCATTGACAGTATTGACCACCATGGACAAGTAAGCATTTTCAGAGAAAACAAATGGTCACATCGTCTTGACCACATCAAAAAACATTCTATTTTAGAATCCGAAGAATCGAATTTTGTCCTGATCTCCAAATCTACCCAAAATTATTTTTGTCTTGCATGCTGGTGTTGCAGGAGTTGGAACCAGGACAAACATAGGTGTTGCTGAGAATACAACGTACCTTCACAGTCTCCCTGTCTGAGAGATGATGCTAGTGTGGTCTGATACAAAACAAAGATACAAATGGAAACGGCGGAGCTTCGCATCTTCATTGTGTGGCCACGAATGGGACGGCAGTACCTACCAACTTAAGACAGAAAACTTGTTCAATAACAACCAGATACGCTCGCAAAAGAAGCAAATATCACAGCCGATACTACCGAACCATTCAACGCACACCCGGTGAGACCGCTGCTAGCAAACTGGAAATGAGGTAGGGCGACACCCGCAAATCGAAGTATCCGAAGCCAACACAACCTGCACTTGCACCAAAGCACATTGAAGTACACGTCACCAGAATTGAAACATGACCGAGTACAGCTGTAGCTATCTGGCGTCGTCTGATTGGTGCATGAAATTGGACGCCTTCATATGGCACATTAAACTCTACTTTTAAGAAAGGAAAATTAGACTGGTAGAGGTTTTCATCTATTGCTTCAGACGTCCGCGGTGGACATTGCCGGGGGAGGCATCCCATGGTAACTCAACCGGTGGGTGCCGTCCGACCATTTTTTAATTTTCTTGAAAAGTTGTGTACCGGGGCGAACAATTAATTTATGATGAACAAAAAATCCCCCAAAAATATTTCCCAAGATACAGTCTTGGGAACTTTCCCAAGGTCAGTGAGGAGGCCTAACTTTGACCACCCATAACTCCGAGGCTAAGAGAGCTATTTCATTTAACTTTTTTTTTGGTTGAATTTGGATGAATCAAGGAATAAGTTGGCTATCTCGGATTTTCGATTTTCAATTTATTAGGTCACGTGACCTCGTGACCTATCTTGCGGCGTGACCTTGACCTTTTGGCTGCTGAAATTATAATTTTTGTTTGATGAAGATTTTAACTCCATTCAGGCCACTTAAAATAAATAAATAAAAGCGTGGGATTCTACCTGTAAAAAGTACTTTTGGGCATCGCAATGCTGACACAACACGCCGTTTGGGCCCCCGCTCCGTCGATAACTTCGCATCTATTCGGAATACGGTTTCGAAATGGTCCAGAGTGGCTCTCGACGACGAAACCTGTCGGTTGGTGCCTGTTATACTGCCATCAGGTCATAGGGTGACATTGACATTAGGTGTTTAAGGTCATTGGATCTGGGGTCAAGAATGCATTTGTGGCTAAAGCTGTATCCCTAAATGAGCTAAGCAGCTGAACTCAATGCTATTGTGTTCGTCACATCGAGCCGGTTACAGTAATACGTGGGATGAACCCGATGGGTCAAGTTAGGTCACGTGGCCTGAGGTCAGGTCACCGATACAATTACAGGTGACTATTGACACATACATATACCTATCGATAGAACAACACGACACCAGCGCACCAACATATCACTTCAACACATGTTTGACGACCTTGTGTTCTTGTAGTGATTGCATGATTATACGTAACATGGCAGGTGCCTGTTGACATATTCCTATCGATAGAATACGACACCAGCGCACCAACGTATCACTTCAACACCTTGACATGCTTGCCAATCTTGTCTTCTGAGAGGACGTGGATTCGCGTTATTTTCTGACTCACAGGGCAAAACCTGTGGTGCTTTCTTGTTCCCTTGATCGTCACGGCTTTGGTAAAGTGGCCATTCAGCTCCTGCTCAGATGGCCATTCTGCGCTTCCTCTTTTGTGACATAGAAAAACTTGATCTTTGTCACAAGCTGCCCGGCGAGAAATCGGTACATATCCTCTGGTGTGAAGATTTGAACTTTTACCGGGCGCCGAAGGCTCTCGAGGTACGTGGCGCGTTTCACGGTGCCGCATATACCATCGCACGCTCCCTTCCTGTGGGACGTGGCGAAAAAGTGCCACTCACATGTCACATCGGGGAAGTCGATGTCATGATAGCACACTTTCGCGAAGCTGTACTTGTTTTTGTATTGCCCAGCGCTTCCGTCCGTGAAGTAATGAATTTTTATGAGCCCGGGAACCTCTTCCTTTATTGCTGGTACCATTTGGTGCAGGAAGGCGTGCTGCCTGGATCCCTTCTTAGACGCTTTCGGCAAATGTCACGCAGATAACTGTTAACACGTAGCTGGGGATCATCGACTATCTGGACCAGATTCTTGGGTGCCACTCTAACACCTTTATACACTTTCTTCTTATGCCGCTTTTACGGGTCACAGCAGAAAGGAGCAAGCATCTCTCCTGTCTTCGAAACAGAGGACGTCTTTCGACACTGTCGACAAGTCAGCTGACTGATCCTCACACAGCGTTACTGCTCTCCCCGCTGACATGTGACTGCTGGTGGTGCTATGCCCCCGTCAAAATTCCGTTGTTTGCGTTTCCAGCGTCTGCAGCGAATACTCTTGGCCACTGGCCAGACCCCATGTTTGTCGAACGTAGACGCCAACCTATGGAGGAGGAGAGATCAGAGCGCTCCCCTTCCGCGACGGCGCACTCCGCAGTGTTTTTGACATTGAACTTTGACCTCAATACCGTCGCGTCGCGCTGTACAAGTCGTCGTGCCATCCCCCATCACATGAAATAATACTCAGTTGTTCTTGTTCCTGTGCGGCGTAGGGGTAGCAACCATTAATAGCGACAACTTTATCTCATTGGAAGATTCATCCAACAGCACCACAGCACCATAGACATTACGCCGGCATACTACAACAGAATCTTGAGCAAGCCATGGACAAAGATAACAACATAGGTATGCCTTGGCTCCGTTGGATCAAATCGGTAACCTGACCAGTTCACGTGACTCAACTTGACCTATCGGGGTCATGTCATGTATCACTGTAACCGCATCAACGTGACGAACACAATTGTGTTGAGTTCAGCTCTTTTGCTCAATTACGGGCAAAGTTATAGCCATACACGTGTTCGTGACCTCAGATGACCTTGAGCGCCCAATGTCATGTGACCTTGTGACCTGATGTCAGCGTAGCAGAAACCAACTGACAGGTTTCGTCATCAGGGGCCACTCTGGACCATTTCAACACCGTATGCCAACTAGATGCGAAGTTATCGGTGGGCAGGGGTCCCAAACAGCGTGCTGTGTCAACATTGCGAGCCCCAAAAGTGCTTTTTGCAGGTCGAACCCCACGTTTTTTATTGATATATATGAAAAGGCATGAATGGAGCTCAAATACTTATCACACGTTAGTTTTAATTTCAGCATCCAAAAGGTCAAGGTTACGATGCAAAAACTAGGTCACGGAGTCACGTGACCTAATAAATCGAAAATCGAAACTCCGCGATAGCCAACTTGTTCGTTGATTCCTCCAAATTCCACAAAAACAAGTTCAATGAAATAACTCTCTTAGCCTTGGAGTTATGGGTCGTCAAAGTTAGGCCTCCTCACAGCCTTGGGAATTTTGCAAA
Organism: Imbricaverruca yamaguchii; assembly: GCA_034440575.1. Lineage (NCBI taxonomy): Eukaryota > Metazoa > Arthropoda > Thecostraca > Neoverrucidae > Imbricaverruca > Imbricaverruca yamaguchii. The sequence continues at coordinate 343,332 of JAOTOL010001622.1, forward strand.
GACTATCTTGGGAAATATATTTTAGGAAATTTTTTATCATCACAAATGAATTGTTCACCCTTGAAACCCCCGATACACAACTTTACAAGAAAATCAAAAATGGTCGGACGGCAAATTGGCAAATTTTCGGTTAAGTTACTGTGGAATGCCTCGGGGGAGAACATTCTCTCCCGGGAGAACCTTCTGAAGTTGCTGGCTCCCTGTTGGGGATGTAAGGAAAGAAAACTAACATCCTAAATTACTTGATGGACAGTTCGACTGCTAGGGTACATGGCTGTTCTAACCAGACGCGTCACCAGGGGCGGATCCAAGAACATTAAGAGGGGCAGACCTAGGAATTATAAGGGGACACTTTTGTTCTGGGAGCGCCATTCATCAGCAGGGTCGCAAATTCTTCTCGAAGTGCGTTGCGTTGGGCCATGGAGGGGAGTGCAGGGTGCACTCGTTTTTTTTAAGTACACCATGTCGCTCTTCATGGGTCCTAGCCAGTTTTAGGGTCATTATGTTGTCTGCGCTCCCGGTGGTCCCTTGGAGCCCTGGTGCGCTCATGGGACCTCCGGTATGTTTTTAAGGCTTTATTCTAAAAGTATGAAACAGGTTGCTATGACTACCACACATGCTGCTCTGGAGCTCATCTTCTCGGTGCAAGAACGAGCGCAATTCATTGTCGCGAGCGAGATTAAAATCTGAATGGCTGTGTTTCGCCCTTAATTTCAAAGATGTCGCCCACTTGCAATGTTTACGTGTAGGGATGGAAATAGCCACGATTTGAATTTTGGCTCCACTTCCCAGGATATATTTTTTTTAATCCCCCTACCCATTAACACGCGCACTGGAGGGGGGCGAAATCCGCCCACCACTCCGGTTTTTCGTCGATATATCCAGACTTTACCGGCCGATATACGCCATTGTTTGTGTACCTGCCAATAAATGACCGGCGCGTTGTTTGGAGTAAGATAAATGAAAATCGACCGAAATTTTTCGAGTTAGGGGTCGCTAAAGTCAAACAAATTTTCAGCGCCATATTAAAAAATATCGGCGCTGTTGCGCTTCCCGTATATTAGCAAAAAGGAAGTGTTCTTGGCAAAACTAGCGACTTGTTTGATGTACATTGTCATGCTACATTGTTCCAGAGTCATGTCAAGTCACCGAGGTCAAGTCAGGTCAAGTTCATAACGGGTTAACACAAGCCCTAGAGGGGGTACGGCGAAATCCGCCAATCCTTCCGATTTTTCATACATAACTCCATATTGTACCCACCGATATAAGCCAATTTTTTTCGCGTACCTGCTTAGAAATGACCGGCGCATTGCTTAAAGCAAGAAAAATGAAAATCGGCCGAGACGTTTTCAAGTTAGGGGCCGTTAAAGTAAAAACAATTCGCAGCGCCAGACCACAAAAATCGGTGCTGATGCGCTTCCCGTATATTGGAAATAGGGAAGTGTTCTTGACAACACTAGCGACTTGTTTGATGCGTATTGTTATGCTATATAATTTAAAAGTCATGTTAAGTCGCCGAGGTCAAGTCAGGTGAAGTTCATGATAGGCTAATGGAACCAAACTTGGTCAACTGGAATGTGTCATAAATGCAAATGACTGTCATGCGATTGATGTCACTTTACATGCATACATCTACTGTTTGTCATTGTGTGCCTGAGCGTTTCAATACTTTATTCATGTATTTGACTCCTTTCTTTGCGAAGCCGATTGTGCCGAGCCGCCCAACGGAGCAGTCGGGATGGGAGCCCGGTTCCAGTAACTGGAGCATGTAATGACCTAATAAAGTGCTCCTATATAGGTGACCTGAGGTCAAATGGCGGATCTGACATCTGTATTGCATCATTAGTAATGTCTTAAACATCATTAATGCCAATTTTGGAACATTTAAACACAACCACAGCGATCCATAACAATGACAAGCCAAGCCACGCAAAACCAGAAATATTTGCTATTTTGACCTAATTTAACCTTGAAGATATTGACCTAAGGTCATGAGCTTTGCACACAATAGAGTTCACTATCGTGCACATCCACCCTGTGAATTTCGTTGCTCTAGCCTTCATAGGAGCTGAGATCTTAGGGGGTGGTATACGTCCCCCCTCCAGTGCGCGTTCATTTCTGAGGCCCTCCAGGGCGCGTGTTAATAGGTAGGCAGGGGTGCCCTCCATACCCGTGCGACCTAATTACGTTCAATTCCAAGGGTGAGAGGTAGGTCGTGGTACGCAAATCAAGGCAGGTCACACCACTCCCTGCTCCTGTTTCTTGGTGGACATATCCCGCCACCAGATATTAGTAGAAAATATTCCTGAAGCCCTCTTAGACAATTAGCAATGCTAGCAACGTCTTCGAGGGCTCCAGGAAAATAACTGTTATAGGTGTTAATGGGGAAATGATACAAAATCGTATTCTTACACATGCATTCCCTAAACTACTACTACACTAAGGAGAAAGGACGAACCAAGTATGAAGAAGAAGAAAGAAAAGAAAACATGATTCTTAAACGAAAATGTCCGAATAATACCAGATCACCATGCATGGCACATTACCATTACCGACATTCACTTAAAAAGTTCATATTTTCTAGTAATGTATTGTCTGATGTGTTTCTTGAAGATGATTTTACTACTAGGCACATAGTCAATCCTGTGGAAGTGAGAGCAGAGTATTTTATTCCAGGTTTTTGGTGCAATAAAGGGTAAGGAAAACATTCTATAATTTATATCAGAAAAGGATATTCGAAAGTGTTGTCTAACTCTGAGGCCACCTTGTTCATGAAGTTGAAACATATTAGAAAGAGGTGCTGGTAATGATTGATTTAGAAAACCTGGCATGATGTAAATACATTGCCCATCAACTATGTCCGGAAAACTTAGAACTTTATGTTTAATAAACAATTCATTTGTATGGTATAAGTAAGGTTTCTTATCAACAAACTTAATAACACGCTTCTGCAGGTAAATAATCTTGTCAAGCTTAGAATGGTACGTACTTCCACAGACAACAGCACAGTAATTTAGATATGGCAATATTGAGAAATTATGCAGAAGAAACAATTCACAAGTTGATAAAAAGTACTTCGACTTGCCTATATTTCCAATATTCCTGCCAAGTTTTGAAGAGATGGCAGTTACATGGCTTTTCCATGTCATGTCTTCATCAATAAATACACCTAGATATTTTATACAGCTATGCCTTGTAATATTGGAAGTATTTATTTTGACACGAAGGCCATCGGATGGTTTCTTGGAAAAATTTTGATATCCAGTCTTGTCAGCATTAATAGATAATCTCTTGGTATGAAACCATGCAATTATTTTGGGTATTACCTCATTTACTTTACTTTGTAATTCAGAATGATCATTAGCTGTAATAGTTACGTCAGTGTCGTCTGCAAATAGGTAAAAGCTATCCAGATTGGAAACATTACAGAGATCGTTAATGTATAGAGTAAACAGCACAGGTCCACGAATCGAACCTTGAGGAACACCTTTTGTAATATGTAATGGTTGGGAGGTGATGTCATGTATCTTGGTTCTTTGAGAGCTATTTTATAGGTATGAGGTTAACAGCTTATATACATTTCCTCTAAAGACAATTAAGTTCAATTTTTGTAACACAATACTGATGCTGACGGTGTCAAAAGCTTTTTTTGAATCTAGATACAGAGTATAAATTAATTGATTATTTACAGGGGATTTAGTTACTTCGTTATGCATCAGAGCAATTGGCATGCATGCGCTGTGTTTTTTTCTGAAACCAAATTGCAATGGGTGCATGCTATTATTTTCATTTCGAAATGATGACACCCAAAGGTGTATTAATCTTTCCAGTACTTTCGAAAATACTGGTAGTAAAGAGATTGGCCTATAATTTGTAACTTTATTACTTTACCCTGATTTATATACAGGGATTGTAACTGCAAATTCTAAAGTATCAGAGAATATTGCAGTGTTCCGACAAAGATTAAAGAAATATGTTAGATGTTGCAAAATAGTTCTATATGTTCCAATCAAAATTTTCACTAATTTGATCCATACCTCCACCAACAGGGTTTAAAGACTTAACAATGTCTTCAATTGCAGCATCATTAACAGAAGGAATATTGCTAATGCTTGCATAATTAGGCTGTGTAAGATAATATAATGGACTGATGTGTGTTGCAGGTATTTTTTTCCAACTCACTGCCTAGCGTTGAAAAAATATATTAAATTTACCCCTATATTGGCCGCATGCTTCTTAACCCGCGCCGTCCCGGAGGGGACCGTTAACGACCCCCATCCCACCCCTCTCAGGTTCTTCACGAATAGGGAAAGAACGGCGCGCGGCAGCGCGCTGAAATATTGCATACCTTTTCCGAAATCAATTTGGCATATTGTGTGAAAATTTTGGAGTCTCGTCATCTAGGGTCAACGAGTTAATCAAGGTCAAGTGAGGTCACCTAAAAAAGGTTCAACCAATCGTCACGCTTTAACGGATGAAGACATTTGACTTTCAGCGTTTGCTTATCTTTATGGATGCAACAAAACGGAGTGGAGGGATTTTTATTTTTATTTTTTGCCTAGTTATTAGTTTTATGCATTTGCCCATTACAGTTAAAATCGAAAATTATGGCTAAAGTAAACATATTTTATCGCTGCAAGTTGACTTCGAACAACAGTGTTATGTCCGCTCTACCCATTAGAAAAGGAAAATTAAAGAAAATTTGAAAACCCAACATTTTGACATCTCAAAGCAACTTTGATATTTTGGTCCTCAAAAATCGTATGGTTGTGGTCTATTTCGCTCTCCCTTTCTTATTCGAAATACATCTTTTTCTTCAAATTTCCCTCCCAAATGAACCCCACAGAGCCACACACATGATGTAAGTCGTGGAACTCTAGGGTCGCTAGTGACATCACTTTTGTGCGAAAAAATGTTATGGGTGGTGTCTGGCCCTCGTTGAGCGTTTTCCGATGACACCCATTTTGTTTCCGTGTGACTCTTAGTTTGGAGATTGGAGGGGGTCTCTATCGACCCCTCCCGGGACGGTGTGTAAGGATCTGATAGGAGAGACGGGATCTGACAGGGTTAATACTTATCCCAAATCCAAGGTTGTGCAATGTTATTTACTCAAAGGCTCTTCGAATATGCTCTTTTAATTCCACCACCTCAATATATACTATATATATATATATATATATATATATATATATATATATATATATATATATATAAATGAATATGTATGTTTGCTAATATATATATATATATATATATATATATACATATATATATATATATATATATATATATATATATATATATATATATATATCTATATATATATATATATATATACATATATATAAAGACATAAAGACAAAACAGATCAGTGCAACTATGAGCCACAAGGGCCCTTCTTGGCTTCACTCTGGACACTTAACCAGTTTCCCACCAAATCCGCCGATCAGGCCTCCTTGGAATACTGAAAAGCAAGCCCTCTATTCTTATAATGATTGTCAGTGCAGTTTTTAAAGATGTTCCATGTGTTGCTACTGACAATGGTTTCTGGCAGCTGGTTGCAGTGTTCTATCATCCTGTTGGTGAAGGAAGACCGTTTTAACCTTGTCCTGCTGTGGTTACCTTTAATTTTGAATTGATGGCCTCTAATTGCATCACTTCTGTTAAATTCAAACATTTCACTTCTACTGACCATGGACAGATTTAAAGACCTCGATGAGATCTCCTCTTAGACTTCTATATCTAACTGAAACATATTCAATTTCTTTAATCTTTCCTGATATGCCAGGTTGCTAATACCATGAACAATTTTTGTAGACCTCTGTTGTACACACACTCTCTCCCCTCTCTCTCTCTCTCTCTCTCTCTCTCTCTCTCTCTCTCTCTCTCTCTCTCTCTCTCTCTCTCTCTCTCTCTCTCTCTCTCTCTCTCTCTCTCTCTCTCTCTCTCTCTCTCTCTCTCTCTCTCTCTCTCTCTCTCTCTCTCTCTCTCTCTCTCTCTCTCTCTCTCTCTCTCTCTCTCTCTCTCTTGGCCTGAGAAGACCTTCAAATCATCTGCAAATTTCAAAACCTTACTGCTTAGGCCATTTTCAATATTATTTACAAATAAAGTGAACAGTAGTAGCCCCAGTACTGACACCTGGGGGACACCACTAAAACAATTTTGCCACGAAGACTGTACCATTTAACATCACTCTCTGCTGTCTATCTGAAAGCCACAATTTTTGACTCTTTGGTCACGATACCCCAGAGGGGCGGGCAGGCCCGTGGGGCCTCACGCGGGCCAAGTGGCTAGTCCCCTCTGGCCGGGGACCTGGGATCCCTTTCAGGCCGGCCGACTGGGGCCAAGGGTTGGGCGGTGCTGGATCCCGGTCGAGGTGGTGAGTATCTCTCCCGGCCGAGCGAAGGCGCCGCCTGCCCCGTATAGCTCCTCGGGCGCCTGGCGACCTCCCGTTCGCGGGACCCAGGCGTCCCCTTAGTAGGGCCATATGCGGTGGGGCGCCAGAGCAGCAGAACACAATCTCACTTTATGGCATCCACAGCTCATCCCCCCTGGTCCCTCTCGTTGAGACCAGACAAATAGCTTCTCTGCCCCACGTATACTTTCGAGGTAAGACTAGTTCCCTCGCCTCGCTGTCACCATTTCAGAGACGAGAGGGGTGTGACCAGTTTGGAAAAATTGTACGCTGCGAAATGTTGACGGATGGCGCCTTGGATGTAGAATTTGCACGGACAGGGGAAGCGTAGAGCGCATTACAAATAGTCTTAGGTTTTCCATAGCAAAAACGACGGCAATCCATTTCTGCCGACGCCGAAGTAATTGTCCGGACATGACTCTTAAGCTGTACGGACATGACGTTCAGTCAGTTCAAACGGCTCGTTCTCTTGGAGTGCAGTTTGACCACCGCCTTACATACAGAGATCATATAAAAACGCTCCGTGACAAGTGTTTTAAATCAATGGCCATATTGAAGTGTGTGTCCCGAATGTCATGCGATGCTGACAGAAAGACTCTGCACCTGCTCTATCGTAATCTCACCCGTTCTAAGCTTGACTATGCATGTTTTATATACGACGGAGCGTGTGTCACCACTAAGCGAATGTTGGACCCAGTGCACCACGCTGCGGTGAGAATAGTTACTGGAGCTTTTCGTACATCACCAACGGTCAGCGCACTAGCAGATGCTCACGAGCCGCCATTGTCCACGAGGCGTGAGATGCTGGGTCTCCGATGCGCCTGCAAAATACAATTTCCGACACACCCAACACATTCAGCGGTGTTCTCCCGTGAAGTGCATGCGGTCTTTCGTGACCACGTTAGGAGAGGAACGCCATACTGTGTTAGAATGAGGACGCTCCTGAGGAAAATACGACTTCGAATGCAAGGAATTAGGCAGTATCAGCAAATGACTACTCCCCCTTGGGAATTTATCTCTCCTTCCATTGACATCTCCCTCGCTGTCGAGAGTAAACAAGATATGACAAAAGAGGAGCTACTGTCACGCACAGTAGAGCACATTTCTTCAGTATACCATGGCTACGTCGCCACATGCACAGATGGTTCAAAGACAGACACAGGCGTGGGTAGTGCCTTCGTTGGAGGATCCACCACAAGGTGTTTTCCCCTACCGCCACATGCCACGGTCTTCACTGCCGAGTTGATAGTCATCAGTAAAACCCTATCATACATCGAGGTCGACGACGAGGATATACATATTATTTTGACTAACTCTCTGAGCAGTATTTTAGCCTTGCGCAGTTTTAACCAGCAACATGTCATTGTACAAGACATTTTATCGCAACTTACTTCGATACATCACATGGGATAACAAGTAACACTTTGCTGGATCCCTGCACATGTCGGAATACGAGGCAACGAACTGGCCGATCAAGCTGCAAGGCGTGCAGCAGGAGCACCAAGTAGACGCGCGCTTCCACTCCCAGCCAGTGATCACTACCCAATTATCTCATGATTTATTCTTAGACTGTGGCAGGACAGATGGGATCAAGTGAAGTCGAACAAATTAAAGCAAATCAAACTACACCTAGCGCTGCGGCCCTCGTCCTTCAGCAAACTAGAAGGGATGAGGTGGCTATTTGTCGACTTAGAATTGGTCACACGCTAACGACACAGGCATTTATTGTGCGGGGATGAAAGGCCGAAATGTGTCAGGTGTAATTCCACGCTGACTGTGCACCATGTGCTGGTGGCGTGCCCATCATATATGGAAGAACGTAGGCGTTACTTCGGACATGATGCTAACTCTCTGAGGCTGAGCGACTTGTTGGGAAATGATCCCGATTTATACAAAACAGAGCAGTTTTCTGCTTCCTGACAGAGATAGGGTTTGAAGTAATATACACGCCTTACTAGATGATAATTTGTTTCCCTTGATATGTTCTATTAAGCACTCTCCATATGTGACAATCTGATGTGTGATTAAGCAACCTCGTTATGGGTGCAATATAACCCACAGGGGTTGACGCACCCTAAAACCCCAATAATCAATCAATCACGAAGGAGAGTCTGAAGTACATGAGTGAAACATGCTAACGCTTGGGTTCACATTGGCAAAAACAGTAGTTTTCAGGATGTGCGTGGTGCAACATACAAAATGGCATGAGCCTTCGGTCATTTGTGTTTATGGCAACTTTCCAGTTGCCTGGCTGTGCTTCCATTGACCCATCATGAACTTAACCTGACTTTACCTCCGTGACCTAGCATGACCTTAAAACTATATAGCACTACAATGCACGTCAAGCCAGTCACTTGCATTGTATTGCCCCCTTTGCCGATTAGGGTTAGTTAGTTATCAGGGCTTTAGAGCGGGAACGAGTAGCCTAGGGGTAAGTTGCTCGTCTCACAATCGAAAGGTTGTGGGTTCCAGTCTCACCCGTCGCTACTCTTCGCCCGCGACCAATCGGCGTGAGAGATTGGCGACGCTATATGGCTCAACGGTCGATGTGTCGCAAAAACCAATAACCAACCAACTAGGGCTTTAGGGCACATCGACTACATTGGTCATGTAGCGCCCATTTGCCGATTAGGGGAAGCGCATGAGCGTCGATTTTTGTGGTCTGGCGCTGCGAACTTGTTTTACTTTGACGGCCTCTAATTCGAAAACGTTCTGCCTATTTTCGTTTTTCCTGTTTTAAACGACGCGCCAGATATTTTTAGGCAGGTACACAAGCAATGACGTATATCGATAAGTAAATCTGGAATTATTTATGAAAACCGGAAACATAGGCAAATCCCCCCCCTTCCAATGCGAGTGTTAAACCACAGACCACCACCACCGTCTTCATGCCACACGCCACCGCCACCGTCCTTATTTATGCCACATACAGCCAACATCAGCGCACAATTTACATTTCAGATATAGTGTCCACTATTCATATTTTACACTTGTCATATTCATGACAGGAAATGAATCCGCTATTAGCAAGTGAATCTACCTATAAGGAGCCGATGAAATGATAAGCGCTGTACTGAAAATGGTGGGGCCAAATGGCATACATCATGCGTCAGATGGAAAAGTGTTGCAGGAAAAGACGGCCGGGATGCCGAAAAAGAGGCTGAGCAATGTGCAACCGCAATTATTTTTGAGAACAAAAATACTTGCACACCTGCCGTTATATCTGAATCGTTCTCACTAGCCGTATTTAGATCCGAATCGACACAGGTCAGGCGGCCGCCCGCCCAGCTCGGCACGCCGCGTCGATCTCGGGGACGAGTAGCCCAGGGGTAAGTTGCTCGTCTCACAATCGAAAGGATGTGAGTTCGAGTCTCACCTGTCGCTACTCTTCGCCCGCGACCAATCGGCGTGAGAGATTGGCGACGCTACATGACTCAACGGTCGACGTGTCGTAAAACCAATAACCAACCAACCAACCAGCCGCGTCGATCTCGATCCAGCAGCGGCGGCGGCGGCCAGCTGTGTGAGTGAGCGGCGTCACCTGCCGGTGCGCCCACGCGCCGTCCGCCGGCCGCCGCCGCCGCTACATAGGCCGAGGCCGCCGCCGGCGCCCGCTCACAGCGCGGCTCGAGAGGCGGCCGGGTGGCGCGAGGCGGCGCCAGTTCGAGTCGCAGTCGAGACGCTGCGCGCCGCGTGGCTGGACGCACTCGGCGTGTGCCGCGTCCGCAGACAGTGTGAGTACTGGCCTGGGCACGTGCACGGCAGGCGTGGCTTGAGTGCGACGAGGTGTGCTGTGCGAGTCCCGGTCTGCAGGTAAATCCTCCCAGCGGGGCAGAATTATCTGCCTCTCACTGTCAAGTAAGAGGCAAATGATTCTGATTTGAATTGGCTGTCGAATTGACACCCACACTCACGTTTGTCGTGAACTATATTAAAAATGCGGACAATGGTATGATGAAGCACACTCCAGGGATTTTAGAGCTGCTAAAAACATTTTTAGCCGTAGGTCTTTTGGTTGGCCTTCCAGGTCAGGTAAAGTAGGATAATGTCGGGATGTAGTCCGTCATCCAATTTCAGCTAAGGACTTAGTTTGGTACACCGGTACATGTCAAGGTGAAGTTCATCGAGCAGGTGAAGGTCAAGACTCTGGAAATATGTGATGAGCTCTTTTAAAACTCCCGAGGTGTCTTACAAAGCTGATTGTGCTCTTGAAAATGTAACGAGTGTCACCAAGGCCAAATGGGTTTCTCTTTTTAAGAAGCTTTACGTGTTTTTGAGCGATGTTTCTCGGCGCGATGTTTTTCAGCACTGGCAGCAACATTCTTGAGGTCCGATGCAATTCCTTTTGAAATCCCAGCATGATTTTTTGGGGACCCAACACGTTTTGAAGAACCCAACGGAATTGTAAGACCCAGTGAGATCTTTGGGGGCCCAAACGCGAATTTTCTATCTCTCTGAATTTCTATTCGCACTATTCTGGACCCAGGTGTGGTTTGTTGGATCTCCAGGTCGATTGTTCGCCCCTGGCGCGATATTTTTGGATACCTGCGCGACTTTCGTGACCCCACCACGAGTTTGCGGGACCGGAAGCATTTTGGGGGATCCTACGCGCTTATTGTGGCATTTGGCCCAATTCGTGAGGAGCGGTGTGGTTTTTCTTCCGGTTCCGGTGCAATTTGTGGATCCACGGCACGATTCAGGGGCCTAATGTGATCTTTGGAGCCCCGGTATAATTTGTTCGAGCCCCAGCGTGATTCTGTTGTGGCCATCACCTGTCAGGAGAAGAGTGGTTCAATTTCCCCTCCTGCCCTCCCCCCTTGCCTCCCGTGAGATACGCCACTGCCTGTTCTATTCGACTTATGTACTATTGAAGGTCAGTTGCCCTGTAGAATGGTTGGTACTTTCTGCCACAGATACTCACACATGAACACAATTCTGTGAATGACTTCGGATTGAGTATATTGTAAAAAGTTGAGTATGAGTATGCTATAAAAATATACAGCACACTCACCCTGCCAAGGTGAAAACATCTAGCCTATCTAGAACACAAATGTTGTCAGCAATGCATCCTACTCATAACCATTTGGACAAATGATTGTGCTAAAAATACTTAGCTTTTCTTCTAAGAAAGGAATCGATTTTAATTGTTAAATAATTGGCAACCAAAAGAAGAACATTAATTCATCCAATGGGTACACATATTCCACTCTCCCATGATGAATTCTCTATGACATTTTCGTTTTAGCCAAATATAAAACACTTCGATTTAGTCGAACATTACTAATTTAAACTTGATCAGGAGACATTTCCAACTTTGCTTGCTTGCAACAATTGTGTTTCCTAATGATCAAAGAAATGTTCAGCCCTCCTACGCACGACAAATCCAATGCCACTTTTTGTTACCTGGATATAAGCTCAAAACATGGATGGGTTCTGAAAACGTTGCAATCTATGCTCGCTGTTACCACTAGTACTATGCAAATGCTCCATACATGGTTAATGGAACATAATTAATCTCATTTTCTGCGCCCTTAATAAAAGTAATCATATCAAGCACAACGGAAATGAACAAAATATATCGCCAGCTAGAACGTGTTCAGTGTGAACTGCAAATCGTCAATTATCAATAAGGTCGTGACAAAACATCTTGCGCGGATAGTTTGTTTCCCAAAGAGAGTGTCCATGGTTAATCTTGTCATGGGTCCGTGCCACCATGCTGCAAGCCTCTCGGCGTAGCGAGTTCAGACCCGGCGATCCTCTTGTCGATCTCTGCATCGATGTCGTGGTGAACTTCACTGAGTGGCTGTTAAGATTGGCCTCATTAAACTTACATCTCGATATCCCGCACCTGGCATTGCCACGCTCAACTTGTTTGCCACCGTGATTAGGTTCATGTTGTTCTTCCTCCTTCCGTCTTTTGTCAGTCCCAATGTTTGTCACCTACGGTTGCCTGCTTCAAAGTCAGCCTCTGCCCACCTTTTATCTTTGGCCTGCTTCGAACTGTACAACTGTAACTAGACTGTCCACGACAATACCTCGCAAGTTACCATCCCTCCAAGTCGTAATCACCCTGCTGAAGCTCTACAGGAATTCAAGGGTGCATGGCCACAAAGCTTGTCAGCTAGCAGTTTAGGTAACAGGAGAGCACGATGGTTACAACTTTGTACTCATCACCACTGTGTTTTTGTGCTACGAAAGGGAAGTTTTAAGATTAATTGCAAACAGTGACAGATGACTGGGCAGATTCGGTAAGTATAACACTCGCACGTCCGGCGGTCCGCGCAAACTTCGCTGGTACGGGGGGCAGATGTCTGCCCCCGCACGATCTCTAGAACTTTGTTAGATAACGACAAAGAGAAAACGGCGTTGGATAGCTGGTGGCAGGCTCTATCGAAAGTGTTTCGGTCATTTTTTCGTTCAGGTCAATATTCAGGCCACTGGGTCATCATAGGTCAAATTCGACCAGATCGCGTGGGACTCTCAGGTATTGGCACATATCTCAGGACCTGTAACAGATAGAAACACACGGCGCAAGCTATTCGACATTCCATTGAAATGTGCTATCGACAATGGGCAGTATGATTTAAGTTCAGGTCAACCGAAACTATGACCTCAGGTCAAGGTCATGAAGTAGCCTAGGGAGGACATGCAATGTATCAATCGACACGTCTTGGCGATACAAGTACAATGACGGTAATTTCGTAATTTCAGCCTTCTAGCTCAATGCATTGCGATATAATGCGCAGAAATGTGTTAGTGATCTCAGGTGACCTCAGATGACCTTGGTGAGGTCACTGAGCAAAAATGTCAGCGGTAGCATTGAGCATAGCTTCCAACTACACGCCACAACCGTTGTGAGATCATTCCGAGAGCAAATATGTAACCAGGAAACATTTGCATATTTTACCATTGTCATGAAATTGGGAAGCCATGGCCGCGACCTGACCTTAGGTCAATGTTACGAAATCCCGATATATATATTGTGGTCCCTGATGAGATCATGACGTGTCATAAGTTTTAAATAAATCGCCCAATTATTGTGGGAGTTATGCCACCTAGAACTCCGTGGGATGTTGGGTCACTTCGCCTGACCTGGTGACTTGACCTGAGATGACCCAGGGTTAAAAATGTATAAGGATATGCGGATAAGACCAATGAGCAGCCACGCCAGGTTTGGCATTGCTAACCCGATTAGTATGGCGGCAAATTAGGAAAAACCACAGTGGGGGGCGCAGATATCTGCCCCCCGGACATGCGCGTGATAAGAATGAATGTTGCGAAAACTACCCAAGACAATTAATTGTACCTATTACCTTATTCTTAGTGCAATGTGCATGTTATCGGAGAAGGACATTCACACAATATGTGTCTGGCTCTTTCCTAGTCCAAAAGCGATGCTTGGAATTAAATTTTGAGAACAAGGTGTGAGTTGCCATGATTAGGCGGAAATGGTAACGGCAGACTGGTAGCGGCAGACTTGGTAGCGGTAGGTTTGGTAGCAGTAGACATTGTAGCGGTATACTTGGTAGCGGTAGACTTGGTAGCGATAGACTTGGTAGCGGTAGACTTGGTAGCGGTAGACTTGGTAGCGGTAGGGTTGGTGGCAGTAAACCTGGTAGCGGTAGACTTGGTAGCGGTAGGGTTGGTAGCGGTAGACTTGGTAGCGGTAGACTTGGTAGCGGTAGGCTTGGAAGTGGTTGGCTTGGTAGCGTCATTCGCTACGTGATTTAAAATGACCTAGCATGCATTACTAATATAGGCACATTGATATGTGCTTCCGATAAAAGCAATATCAAACCATGCCGGTGCCTACTTAAGAGTGCTCTGCATGAATGAATATGGAAAATTGCTACCTGACATATCCCCCACATGTCTATACACTGCTGCGTACCATAGTTCGTGAGTACGTAGCTTTCTTGGCCTCCGGCTGTCGCTCATACTCCCGGGCGCATTTATTGACGCGCGTTTGACGGTGTAGGAGGTGAACATTTTGGATTGCCCTTCTCATATTATTGTGTATGTAAGGTGAATACACCGCGGAGTTATCTCTCATGATTCGCCCAGCAACACTGACAAGCTTAGTATCTTTGGAAATACGCGCACCCATAAGGCTTTTTGCATTAACTGTAATGTGAAGCATGGAAGCACCAGTAGCCTGAATCTTATCGTTAATTGAGTAACAAAAGAAACAATCGAGTACATACATATCGAAATAAATCGGTGAGAGGCTCTTGGCTCTCACTAGGAGGACTGGCTTCCACCTCGTTCACGCAAGGGAGGAGCTCCGTACACCAGAGCCTCGTAGGCTCCGCTTCCAGTGCTTTCAACCACACACCCGTGGACATGGCTTTTAGAAAACACTGTGGCCACAATTGAACTTGCCCTCATTTATGAAGGAAAGGTGCTTCTTCATCCCATCATCATACATCTCGCAAATGCACTGATAGGCATCCAGGTCAATAACATAGACATCAAATTAACGAAATTTTCAACTTCTCTGCACAAACCGAACACCCGAAGCGCGGACGAAAAACTAACAGCGAAGCAGGAGTAGAATTGGAGGCCGAGACAAAGTTACGGGGCCGGGGAACGGCCTGGAAACTGCACGGGTTGCGGGACCGTGCAAAGGACTGATGAACGGAACCGGGTTATGTACATCTGCTGTGATGCCTCTCATCTGTGTCCAGTGCAAGGCCATGGTGGAGTATCATGCAGTCTCTGCGATGGCCTCGATGATTGTTCCCCACGCGGCTGTGGGGAAAAATGATCAAAACCCGCAAGACAGGCAGATGTTGATGAAGTGTAATTTTCACGGAATGTTGCACACTCATCTGATCGCGGTGGGTCAAATTTGTTGTACACAAAGCTGAAATTCAATGGAAATGCTTCGATGTGTGTTTTGGGCTAAGCTCAGTGATCACATACGTTTTCTCAATGTTATGCTCCAATGCTCATGCATTTTTGCAGGGCATACCAGTACACTATGTGCACGACAGGAGTTTCATTTTTTCGCAGGAAACATGGGGACCCAAATAATTTTTTAGATGCCCTTGTAGTAAAATGACGCACACAAGCAACAAGTATGCTTATCGGTGCGTTGCAAATGAGTTAAGTACACACGATCTCGCCTATGGTGCGACAGTTGTGCCAGTAATTCGCCGAATAGCAGCGATAATATTTCCTCATACAACCACAATCCGGGTCTGCATGAACTTGCAATGTGTAGTAGCTGTCGAAATTGCCTTAAGCATTACATCACATGCCACTGATGGCCCAAGAGAGCCTGGGACCTTTCGATGGGCTCGGATGGAGCGCATCCACCGTCGGCTGGTGGATTTTGCTGCAATAAAGGCAGCTTCGGATGTGTGCTGAAGGAGATTATGGATAATTGCAAGGCAAACGAATGCAAGGGAAATTTTTGATACCCCGGCCATAATTTTTGTGAATACTGACGGGAATTTTTGGTTTAGAGCGCGATATTTGTGGGCTCGGCGCGAGTTCGCAGATCACGTTGTACTAAGTTGGACTCCAGCGCTGTTGTGGCGGACCCCGGCGCGAATTTTCGGGTGTTGCGCAGTTTTCTTGTGCCCGTTGTCTTCATTTAGAGTCTCTAGGCAAATTCTGAGGCCCCGATGCAATTTTATGGAGCCCAGAGCGATTTTTTTTGGAGCCCACCAGTTCAGGAGTGAGGATTTACCTTTTTAGTTACCACTGCAACTGCTATCACTGCTCAACTAGCTTTTTTCTACCGACAGCGCCCTTCAGAGTAGAAAGGCATTTCGAAGAACTTTCTTTCGGGACCTGTTCGAAATTTCCACAGCTCGCATCAATTTGATGAAATCTCGTTGTGATGGTTTGGTGCAGTTCTTTTTTGTAAGTCCCCTGCGCGATGTGATCGAGCCTCGGGACGATTATTCGGGCTCCTGGAACATTTTTTTTCGATGCCCAACGCTTCTTTTCCGGGTGCTCGACGCTGTATTTTTGGGCAGGAGGGAGGGTGGCTTTGACCCAATTTTTGTGGCCGCAAAGTGACATTTGGATGGACATTGATTTTTGGTAAGCCAGGGCTCGGATTGTACGATACCCCCTCCTCCCATTGTAAGTAAGCATGGCACCAGGAATGCAGCAATGCATTCATGCATGCATCTAGCTGCAGAATGCTAAAGCTTTACAAAAGTACATCGATTCATTATTATGTTAGGCATAAATAAGCACTTGCAAGGATTCGTAGCATCTCGCAAGGGCCCGCGCACATTCGGAAGAACTCATACCCGTTTTCACACAACTATTGATCCGCTATGAATCGAAACGTAAATTTACCATCCACATCAAATGAATCACATTATTGCAAATTCCTCAGTTTCATTACAGCGTGGCACGTGTCGGCGACCTTTATTTGATATCGTTTGACTCAAAGTGCGTGCATTACCACTGAGGATCTACTGAGGATATATTAAATCATGCCACTCCATGCGCAATCGTAAAATCATAGGTATCATTGGGCGGTCCATAAACCCGTATTTATCTGTTGGCATTGTGAGCAAAAACACCGACGTCCCATCTGTGTTAATTTGTATTGCTCGACCGTTCATTCTCGCATCTCCTGGATGCTCAGAATACGTAATTTGTGGTATGCGGACATATATGCAGTTCGCCTCTCTCCACAGTATGTCTTGCTCTGTCTTTCACTCATTTACTGATTTACTCGAGCACTCATTCAGTAGGCATTATATTCTCGTGTAGAAGACAACATTCTTAGAGCACACCTGTGATGAATAATACGTTATGCTTCAGATAATCCCCAGCAGACCAGTTGGCACTGTACTCTCGTGTAGAATACAGCATTTTTTACAGCGCAATTGTGATGAATAAGCCGTTGACCAACACCCTAATGCTGGAGTTAAGAGCCCCTCGTGTAACCGGCGACGAAATCTGGGAACGAATTCGAGCATTTTTTAACCAGCTAACTCCTATGTATTGCAAGCGCCTGACGGACTCTGTTCCCAGACGAATGCAAGAGGTGGTCATCAGCGGTGGGTGATGGCCATAACGTCAGGCCGCAGAAGCAATTATTATATGCAATACACGATGATGATTGCTCTGCGTGCGATGATTTTGTCTTCATCTTTGCCAAGGAAACAGGTCTGCATAGGCGTGATGCGACCTCATGCAGTGTCCACTCTCGGCATGCGACATACAAAACTGCACAATGCGCTATGTACTAAGCCATGGATGGAGACTTCTCGCCAACTCAGTGGCCTAGCTTTAGAACAGGGTCATCTGGATCGCCCACCGAATTAAAAACTATGTAATATGGGCCACGCCAATGCAGATTCTCACGATTTCGCAGTCTTTTTTTTCTTACAGTTGCATTCATCATTTCTCCCCCAGAAGCAGGTATCAGAGGTCCAGGAGCAAGCTGTGGTTTCCCACTCTACCCATGACTTGTGCCCCTCCTGTTCACCGAACAAGAAGAAAATACAGCACACTGATAAAAGCAGGGAGGGACCGGGTAAGGGTGTGAGAAGACTATCATGCAGACGTCACTGGACACACAAAAAACACACATACACACAAAAACACACACATACACACACAAAAACAGACACACACACACACAAAACACATGTACACACAAAACACACACACACACACACACAAAACAGACAAACACACAAAAACACACACACACACAAAACATACATACACAAAAACACACACACACACAAAAACACACAAACACACACACAAAAACACACACACACACACAAACACACACAAACACACAAAAACACACACATACACACAAAAAACACACACACACACACAAAAACACAAAAAATACACACACACACAAAAACACACACACACAAAAACACACATACACACAAAAACACACACACACACACACAAAAAACACACACACACACAAAAAACACACACACACACAAAAACACACACACACACACCAAAAACACACACATACACAAAAAAAACACACACACACACACAAACACACACACACACACACAAAAACACACATACACACAAAAACACACACACACACAAAAACACACATACACACAAAAACACACACACACACACAAAAACACACACACACACACAAAAACACACACACACACACAAAACACACACACACACACACAAAAACACACACACACACACACACAAAAACACACACACACACACACACAAAACACACAAACACACACACACACACAAAACACACACACACACACACAAAAACACACACACACACACACACACACACACACACACACACACAAAAACACACAAAAACACACACACAAAACAAACACACACACACACAAAAACACACACACACACACAAAAAACACACACACACAAACAAAAACACACACACACACAAAAACACACATACACACAAAAACACACACATACACACAAAAAATACACATACACACAAAAACACAAACACACATACACACACAAACACACATACACACAAAAACACACATACACACAAAAACACACCCACATACACACAAAAACACACATACACACAAAAAAAAATACATACACACAAAAAAACACACATACGCACAAAAACACACATACACACAAAACACACGCACCTACACACAAAAAACACAGACATACACACACAAAAACACACATGTATACACAAAAACACACATATACACATACACACAAAAAACACACATACACACAAAAACACACACACATACACACAAAAACACACATACACACAAAAACAAACATGCACACAAAAAACACACATAGACACAAAAAACACATACATACATACACACAAAAACACACACATGCACACAAAGAAAACACACACATACACACAAAAAAACGCACACATACACACAAAAAAAACACAAATATACACACACAAAAACGCACACATAAACACACAAAATTTGACTACTTTCACAGTTCTGTACTAACGCTGTTGGCATAGGTCGTTTTCTACACAGTGGATTTTAGCTGGGTGATGTGCAGCTGGAACAGCTGCTAAACGAATCCGGATCTCATGGCATTAGTGTACAGAATATGCTTGGAAAATCGATCATCCCGCTTCTGTTTGAGCAGATCTTGACTTCTCCAGCACCGATACGCCTAAGAGCAGGAAGACGTGACACATTTCCTTCCCCCATAAAGTGGGCTGGAAAGGCCAATTAACCAACATATGCTAATGGTTTCAGGCCGATATGATGTGCACAGCAAGAGACAACATCCTTCATCGTAAACATTGCTGGGCTTGGCCCTGTATTTGTCCACTGTATGCCCACCCCAGTGTCTTTTCTTGTGGGGTTCTTGCACCCGTGTCCCCAAGCATCGGCTTTTGTATGTTCTCTACGAGTTTCATCATGTACCCAAAATATCAGCTCGTGTGAATGTGCTACACGTGGCTGTCCTTGCGCAGTTTGACGCTTCATGGATCCCATGAACCAGGGAATAGTCAGTGGGAGGGAGAAGTATAGTGTCCACGGATAACTTACATTGTAGATCCCCCCTCCCCAAACGCGATCGGTTTGGTTGAGTTTGGTCAGCTTGCGCATGCCAAACTCAGGAAATGTCATGTATGAGTCTATGCCAGTTTATCACACAAAGTTTTCAGCAGAATCCGGGAGGGTTATGCGTATCAATTAGAGCGAAGCAAAAAATCCATGTTTACGGAATTGCACAAGAACTACGACGACGTAAATCGAGGACCAATTACATGACTATGTCAAAGTGTGTTGCATGACATGCGCTTCATCGTGGAAAATGTTACCATGATTTCTTTGTGGTTTTCGAAATGCTAGACGATTTGTCGTTACTCAGTATATGGTACCATGACTTGTTCTGCGCACTGTACCAGATAGACTCAAACACTCTTCGAATGCCTTACAAGAGCACATAAAAGGTGAGATGTTGCAGCACGTCATCTATTTAGTTTTGTTCTTGTTTTGTGAACACTGCAAAAAAGCGATCGAATAAAACCGGACAATTTGACAGAATTGGGGTACATCTTGGAAAGTCATGGCTCATGCCTTCATCACCACCTCGGCCACACCAACTTTGAAAACGATTCTCTTACCATGGTAGTATGCTGGAGAACTTCCTTCTCGCTTCTTGATGCTGCAACTGGAGATCTTTCACACAAAAAGAATGAAACGGATGGAAGATTAATATTGTTCTTAAAATGCTCGGCGCCCATCAAACTTTCTGCATCCTTGTCGGATTCAACCTGGTAGTGATTTTGGTTTGGAAGCTCTTTGAAATGTTATTTTTGCATCAGTGCACTTTTATTTTTCCATGCGAACATTTGCTCCGATTATACACCTGTATATATAAATTTATGTATATGTATACATATATATATATATATATATATATATTGTCATATTTTGTCAGTATATTTCCACGCTGGTATGTTTTGTTAAAGACCACAGCATATCTTGCTTTGATAAGCTTCTTCGTACATCTTTCAAATTCCCGGATTGTTCGTCTTTGATCTTCATTTACGTTGTAAAGTATTGGTCCGATATCACTCATCTATTCTCAACGGGCGTTGGTAGCTCGGTGGTTAAGCTGGGCGTCTGGCAAGCCAGAGGTGCAGGGTTCTATTCCCTGCGGTGCATCTTCACTTCCATTTACTTGGCCGTTGTGTGTTTGTTTTTGCAGTTGTGTGCCTGTTTATGTCGTTGTGTGCCTGTTCATGCCATGGTGTGCCTGTTTATGCCGTGGTGTGCCTGCTTATGCCTTGTTTTTGCCGCTGTGTGCCTGGTTATGTTGGCCAGCCCCCACGTCACGAGGGCCTCAGCCACGTGACACGGTATCGTCACGTGACACAGCTGACACGGAAGGTCCCACGACATGCCGAATCAATCGGAAGTGGCCCGTAAAGGCCATCAGTCATACGGGCTATCCACACATGCAATGCCGCAAGAGCAATATCATCATGCGGCGGAGGTCGAGACGCAGTCTTCTGTGAAACACGAATGAAACATTTACGCACAGGATATTACGCACATGCTATATGCATCAGGCCGTCTACCAATATTAACGAAAGGGTCTTACATCATCCAAGTCCAAGTATCGACCGCATCGGTTACTTCTTATAGTCGTGTTTAGTTTGACAATACTCAGGACAGCTTCTCGCAACATTATCAACGCATGCAACTGGTTGATTAGCCGACCCGGATCACGGATGTATGTAGCTGTTTCAGTGCCCGGCCAATATCCCTATGCCGGGTCGCATCCTGCTCATTATGACAAAAGTGACACGGCTTATCCCCACAGAGAACGTTGCCTCCGACCGAAAAACACTCCCGCATGCAACCATGGCATCTGGCAAAGTGCTGTTTGTTGTTTGTTTATTGGTTGGTTCACGACACACTTTATGCACATTCACGGCTAATGGCGCCGCCCACACTGTTTCGCCGGTGGGCCGCGGGATTGGGAAATGTCCTGAGTGGCGCTAGAGTCGAACCCGGGACCTTTGGTACCCATAGCCCGACACCTTAACCACTCGGCCATCCCCGCCCCGGCAAAGTGCTGGTATGATAACCAGCCCGCAGTGTCAGCCTGAATCTGCTCAGTACTTTACGTATGATTGCTGCAGTACTTCAAGACATATTTTTACGGATAATCGTTGATCAATAAACGCTGACAAAATCAGGCATGACTACTCATGCCTGATTACTCATGATAACCGTCGTAGTTTCACTGGCTCGGGTGTTGAAGAGCGCAAATGCTCCATAGGCAGTCCATGGGAGCTTATCGGAAGGGAATTGCTGTTCATTATCTAAGATAGTTTGCAATGATTTTCAATGGGGTACCCTGAATACATATCGGTCTAAATCCGCTAATTTTCAAAATTATAAAACAGAGAGAGGGTCGCTACAAATGCGTCGCCCCTTGCGCAAGTACTGGCTACGCCGATGTACGGTAGGTTCGTGTGCAGTAGGCTCGCATACAACAATGCATACAAAGGTGCAGCGATGCCGTCGCCATTGCGTTAGCTGGTGGCCGGTTGTGTATGCTGGCTGACCCGCCGGACCGAGAGCACACCATGCACGTGCGACAGCCCAGCAGCGCCGCAACCGAAGCATTGCTCTACTGTAACTAAAACTAAATTTGTAAGTTAGTCTTCCACGAGTCAGCTGACGGTCTACATTCAGGCGGAGGTGGAATATCACGCCTCATAAATACTCCACCTCTTGTTCGTCTTGTGGTAGAGTCTGGGTGCTGTGGCAGTGTCCCAATATTCGTCTTGTGTGTCAATACTCGTCTTGTGACACCGAGTCCGTGTCCTGTGGCAGTGTATCAATACCCGTCTCGCGACAGAATCCGGGTGCCGTGGCGGTGATGAGAGACGGTGTTTTTTCCACGTTCGAACTGTTCCCGTGCAGACTTTTACCATTCGGGGTCTTTTGCCACACGGACTTTTTCCATTGCGTGTTTTCTTTCCCGACGAACTTTTGCCACCGAATCCGGGTCTTGCCGTCGTTGCCGTCTGACAACGTCAACTTCGGAACCCTCTTTCGAAATGCGTCCAACCGCACAATCATGGTCCCTGGAGCCCGAGCAGAAGTCGTCGCCCATCGGCTGGCGCCGGCCCGCGTGACATCGGCAGTTGGCGGCTCGCACTGCCGCCCATCGTGTCCCCATGTACATGGCGGCATTGCATCGCCATATGAGGCGTCGCCATTGCCCATGCAGGGCAGGGGCCCGTCGAAGTCGTCGACCGAACCGCTTCCTCCGAGTTCCGGCACGAGATTGACCCGTGATGGGTGTGGCCGACCGACGGTCACGAGCACCAAGTACCATTGGACCGCAGTGCATGTGGAGCGTGTCATGAGTGCGAAGTTCGGATCCCTCTCTGCGTGGTGTGTTGCAGAAGGTGATGCCGGCCAGTGATAGGCCAGGGCGCTGGCCTGGTGGGCCGCTCCCCACGAGCGACTGGTCCCCTCTCTCGTGCGCGGCTCGGTCAGACGGAGATGAGCCGTCGGCGCGGTAAGATGTAGCCCTGGGGTGAGATGCGGACGTGGTGGCAGCTGTCCGTCATGGGCGCCTAGAGACTTGAAGGCACGATCTTGAAAACGGCACGTGTCGGTGTCATTGCTGTTCAAGCCGTTGCATAAGTTGTCGCCGTATTGCTTAATTGTCAGCTCGGTCAATATAAGGGCACTAGTGATAGATGAATTTGATAACTTCTTGGATTTGAGAACCAGTTATCATGCAAGCGAGGAAGCCCCTAGACTGACACTGCCAGGCGAGAAGAACATACATACGTATGCGAGTTTTTGCCATGCGAGTCTTCGTTTGGTAGCGGACCATGACCATATCACACTGCTGTGATCTCCTAAACTCAGCATGATGCTCGGTTATGTAAGAGGAGCTTACATAGCTCGACTCTGTTTTCCTGTTCGTCCACAGCTGCCAATAGCGTTTCATTTAATTAATTGGACCGGTCATGCTAATGAGTTTTGGGCTCCATCATTATGGTGGTTAAAGTTTGTATTGCACAATCTGATAAGTGCTACATCGGACTATACCAACATCCAGCACAGCTCGTGGTAAACTGATGAACCAGAACGCGAAGCAGATTGACCTTCACTTCACGCCCGGAACTCTCACGTGCCGGCCAATGTCCACACTGATCTTGTTTGACGAGCACTTCCGTTCCGACTGGTGCGGCCGACACGAAGATGTGGGTGTGCCGCCTGCCACTCCATCTGTCAGCTGAAGCGCACGCCCGCCGCCGCACCTCAACTCATTCGGACCGTGTCCCACCAGCCGAATCGGACCGAATCGGACGGCGGTGGCGGTCGGCTGGTGGGACGGTGGCGGTCGGATGGTGGGACGGTGGCGGTCGGTTGGTGGGACGGTGGTGGTCGGATGGTGGGACGGTGGCGGTCGGATGGTGGGACGGTGGCGGTCGGATGGTGGGACGGTGGCGGTCGGTTGGTGGGACGGTGGCGGTCGGTTGGTGGGACGGTGGCGGTCGGTTGGTGGGACGGTGGCGGTCGGTTGGTGGGACGGTGGCGGTCGGCTGGTGGGACGGTGGCGGTCGGATGGTGGGACGGTGGTGGTCGGTGGTGGGACGGTGGTGGGACGGTGGCGGTCGGTTGGTGGGACGGTGGCGGTCGGTTGGTGGGACGGTGGCGGTCGGTTGGTGGGACGGTGGCGGTCGGATGGTGGGACGGTGGCGGTCGGATGGTGGGACGGTGGCGGTCGGATGGTGGGACGGTGGCGGTCGGATGGTGGGACGGTGGCGGTCGGGTGGTGGCGGTCGGATGGTGGGACGGTGGCGGTCGGATGGTGGGACGGTGGCGGTCGGTTGGTGGGACGGTGGCGGTCGGTTGGTGGGACGGTGGCGGTCGGCTGGTGGGACGGTGGCGGTCGGTTGGTGGGACGGTGGTGGTCGGCTGGTGGGACGGTGGCGGTCGGATGGTGGGACGGTGGCGGTCGGCTGGTGGGACGGTGGCGGTCGGATGGTGGGACGGTGGCGGTCGGATGGTGGGACGGTGGC
Source organism: Imbricaverruca yamaguchii (assembly GCA_034440575.1). Taxonomy (NCBI): domain Eukaryota; kingdom Metazoa; phylum Arthropoda; class Thecostraca; family Neoverrucidae; genus Imbricaverruca; species Imbricaverruca yamaguchii. Next base: position 368,303 of record JAOTOL010001622.1, read on the forward strand.
GGTCGGATGGTGGGACGGTGGCGGTCGGTTGGTGGGACGGTGGCGGTCGGATGGTGGGACGGTGGCGGTCGGATGGTGGGACGGTGGCGGTCGGATGGTGGGACGGTGGCGGTCGGTTGGTGGGACGGTGGCGGTCGGATGGTGGGACGGTGGCGGTCGGATGGTGGGACGGTGGTGGTCGGTGGTGGGGTGGCGGTGGTGGGACGGTGGTGGTCGGTGGTGGTGGTGGTGGGGGTGGCGGTCGGCTGGTGGGACGGTGGCGGTCGGCTGGTGAGGTGGCGGTCGGTGGTGGCGGTGGTCGGTGGCGGTCGGATGGTGGGACGGTGGCGGTCCGACGGTGGGACGGTGGTCGACCTCGTCGGTACAGCGCGTTTTCAGCAGTGACGTCACGACACATAAAACCCGGTAAATAAGATACACTCACAGCGTGGAGAAAAACTTATTTGGCGTGGAAATGCGCGAGAAAAGGCATAGTGAAAGAAAAACTTTATTACGCGTGGGACTAAAACACGTTTTGTGATTAACAAATGCTTTATAATAGAATTGAATGGTTATACATCTGTCTACGCTATTCGGGTTAACATTAGCGGTCAACAGGTACATAATGTGTCTAGTCCAGGTGACACCAACCATGACTAACAACGGGTGAACCATGCGAACACAGCAACAGCTTTGGCTTTCAATGAAACATCAGGATATTTCGGAGAGAAGGAAAGCCTAAGTGATGCGCTGTGAAGGAAAATGCCTGCTCCACATTTCATGACCAGATCTGGTTAGACAATTGGTAGAGCGGCTATTTTCTTTTGTCTGATGTTTGCGGTCGCTCTCGAGCTGTTGCTGCAGTTGCCGAGCTGAGGGTCTTGGTGCCGCCAAATAAGCACCTCAAATATCCAGTGAAACCCTTGGGCTCAAAACCAGCTGCAGCTAGTACATTCAAGATGAAAAGCACGAGTGAAAGGGATTTCATTGATTCTGGTTCTTTGGAGTATGAGAAGTTCATATATAGTGTTATTGCACCTTGATTTTATATTTATGCTTGAAAAACATTGGTAATAAGCAAATAAAATTTGCTTTAAAATTGGCCCAGCCATCCTTGGAATAAGCAAGAAACATTATTTCCTCCTCCTCCGATAAAATGTGTGTCTGAATAGCCCATGTTAATGCCTGGTTAAGCCGACGGGGATAGTTTCCGTCGCATGGTTTTAGGATCCGCCGCGACTTTGCCTGGGTGGCGTCCACTACGGAGATAACTAGACCAATCATGTCTGTGAGAACCTGCGGCGCAGGCTCCTGCCGGGACACCACGTACCGCTGACATAAAGCTGATCAGCTCAGGCTCACCGGTGTAGTGGTCAAAGCGCCCGTCTCGCAAAGAAGGGTCGCAAATCCAAAGCCCTTGAACCTCACGTATTTCAGGCTTCACGAGATCATTCGGCGTGAAAGAGTGGAGAAGCTACGTTACAAACGAGTTGGATGCGTAGCGAGGAGAACGAGACCCTTCTACATCCGCCTGCCGGCCACTGTGCCGCATTACACCGAGGTACTGCGGCACAGTAGGAGGCGTCCGGACATCGGTGACAACATGGAATTGGGACGGTTTTCTTGAGCACGTTTTCTTGTTCAGCACAAGAATTAACATGTGGAACCAAAACACTGTAGGGAATATTGCTTATATATGATACGGATTGCACATGCATTACACGAATTTCAAGCGCTAGACATTGGAAGAAAAGAGAGTACGGTTTTCCATAGGATGTTTTTTTATCAGAAAAGTTTCCATTGTCTTCAGATCCTCCTTAAATGGAAGATTTATTGTGAACTGAACACTTGACGACATCATGTTAGAAAACTAAAAATTTATGTTTTGTCTAAGTTGACCTAATATTAATCCTCGCTCGTGCAGGAAAACAAGGCTGACACAAACTCCACATGGATTTCTTTGTGCAGCCACATAGAAATGGCGCGCGTCAGTGTGTGGCCGCCGCGTGGTGTTCGTTCCCATTCACATAATATGCAAATTTGAGGAGATAGAATCAGCTCACTAACCTGTGACGTCATAGGCGGGAATATGTGAAAACATTATACTTTGGTGCTGCTAGTGAAATTTGCAAGCCACATTTCAATAAATGTTTTGTATTTGTCTTGGTAGTTATAACATTGTAACATGTTGACGGTCTGCATGCTATTTATTACTGCAACCAATCAGGCTTGTCCTTTGTAGCATTTGTATCAACGGATTGGATATCGGATTGATATCTATATCCGGTACGGATATGGATACGGCTTGCATTGGTTCATATGGATACGGATTGCATCTGATTTGAAACTGTTCACCTATATTGTGCCTTACGGGGCACAATATAGCTGTAGTAACCCAACGTAAGCAAGCGGGCTATCATGATGTAGCAAACGAGAAATCATCTCGAACAACATTCTGGGCTTGTGTCATGTCGCTGACACTCTCCGTGGGGCCTCGTTAACATGTCACCTGCAGGGGCTGTGTCCCTGCAGTCACGACCCTGCCAGTCACAGGACCTTTCCCATTCCTTCGTCATTACTGTGGGGGCCGGAGTTGGCTGGGCGGTGACGATGCCACCCGCAGTAGACAGTGGACACGCCTCCCCCCCCCCCTCACGCACGCAAACTAACTGTTTGACGACGAATCCTTGACCCTCCGTGTGGAAACGTCAGATGGTTGGCAACTCCACACCACCTCCTGCATTGGCGAACGCGGTAAAATGCCTGACACGGACGAAGTCAGCTACAGTTCATCAATAACACGTCCGAAGCCAAATGATAACACCGTCGTTCACAATCATCCTCCCGCCCGAACTGCAGCAGCATCCTGACGATGCCGGCGACGTGGCGGACGCGCGTGACGCCCCTGTGACGTCTCACAGATGCCGCGCGCGCTGGTGCTGCTGCTGGCGCTGCTGCTGTTCTGGGGCCGGTCGTCGGCGTCGGCGCAGCTGCAGTTCTCCGAGGGCTGGACGCACGGCAAGCGCGCCGCCCGGCCGGCGCGGACCCGCTCCGAGCTGGACTTCCTGCTGGGCGCGCGCCCGCCCGACGACGGCGCCGTCTGCTCGCCGTCCGCCGTCGCGATGCAGCTCATCCACCAGCTGATCATGGTAGGCGACTGGCGCCTGCGGTGCCTCCCGTGCGTGTGGCATGCGCCTCGGTGCCCGTGGTGGCTCGGAGCCTGTGGCGATGTGACACCTGGTGGTGAGGTAGGACCTCGCCGTTATTCGGCCAGGCTCCTCGTGATTCATATGTATCGCGACACTTGTAAGCAAAGCAGTTAAATGGCTCGACTTGGGCCAGAGAAGCACGCCTGGTCGTGTCTTCCACGCAGGTTAAATGGCCGTTTGACATGGCCAGAACATGGTGCCACTAACGGCGCTGTGCGAGCCAGAGAAGGAGACGGGGTATGGGACTCCCCTGCAGACACAGCATCGAGTACTAACCCGCAACAGGTCGCTTGTGAGCAGACATCAACTGGGTTATCTTGGTAGTTTGTAAAGGAATGCTTCATCGTGCTCAATTTTAGTGGAAGTGTAGGAGTTTTTTTAATAGGCTGTAGGCTTATTCTGACAATTCGAAACAGTGCATCGAGACCAGGAACGTGCCCCTATTCTAGTCTCCAGCATGCATAATTATCTTTGATTCCGGCAGGTGCATGGACGCAATTAAGTTTGTTGGGCAATCGTTGTGCCAAATGCGTGGCTGTCTGGCCAGGAGCATGTAACTCTAACGTTATCCTTGCAACCATCCAGCGTCAGCACGTCTGGTCACCTTCACTCGCACGGTTGAATCTTACCGGCTTAACCGTCCAGTCCGACCTCCTCGGCTCCCCTGCGGCGACTCCTGACCAGCGGCGACTCCTGACCGGGGCCAGTCGACTCCTGACCAGAGGCGACTCCTGACCGGGGCCAGTCGCGCACCACCCGGCCACACCGACATGTTTGCTTACTGGGCGGTTCACGACGCGCTTCATGCACATTCACGGCTGGCATGCACAAATGGCGCCGCCCACACTGTTTCGCCGGTGGGCCGCGGAATTGGAAATGTCTTGAGCGGCGCTAGTGTTGAACCCGGGACCTCCGGTGCCCACGCCATGCCCACCCGCCCACCTTTATTGGATTGGCTTTACACCACTCGAGGCCATGCCCGCCCCCCACGACATCCCGACATCGGTGTTACATGGCGACACGGCGCAGTGACTCCCGACTGAATCATGGCGCAATGACACAGTCGCACAGCATCCGCCGGCCGGCCGTCGTCGCCGGTAAGAGCGGAAGCTCACTCGGCGTAACACCGGGTGACTGTCGCCGCTTCCGATACGCTATTTCCTTCATCCCAACATTGCGGAATTATCTTCCTGTAGCTTAACTTCATGACTTCTCAAACGCATCAGATACTTTTACTGAGACGTCTCGAATAAGTTTAGTTGTCTCTCTTTTCTTGAAGTTAGGATGACCATGACAAAATTTTCAGCGTCAGCATTTTGTAGCTTAGTCATTAACTAGACTCCCAAACTAGACTAGACAAGACAATGACTAGACAATGACTCCCAAACTGGCAACTGCGCCTGTAACTACGAGAGTGCACGCGCAAAAAAAGGAAAGTGGTTCAAGATTGTCACCTGCTTTTCTGCTAATCCTCATTGCTGATGAGTAGAAGTGAAGCAAGATTGGTATACTGCTTCAAACATTTTACCACATTCGCCAATATAGACGAACCATGCCGATGGGTTTGCATTCATAAACACGCGCCCTGGAGGGCCTCTGAAAAAAACGCGCACTGGAGGGGGCGGATACCGCCCCCCTAAAATCTCAGCTCCTATGAAGGCTAGAGCAACGAAATTCGCAGGGTGGATGGGCACGATAGTGAATTCTATTGTGTGCAAAGTTCATGACCTCAGGTCAATATCTTCGTGGTAAAATGAGCTGGCTTTTCCGTGGCTTGGCTTGTCATTGTCATGGATCGCTGTGATTGTGTTTAAATGCTCCAAAATTGGCATTAATGATGTTTTGGATATTACCAATGATGCAATACAGATGTCAGATCCGCCATTTGACCTCAGGTCACCTATATAGGAGCACTTTATAAGGTCATTACCTGCTCCAGTTACCGGAACCGGGCTCCCAACACGACTGCTCCTTGGGCGGCTCGGCACAATCGGCTTCGCAAAGAAAGAAGTGAGATACATGAATAAAGTATGGAAACGCTTAGGCACACATGGAAAACAATAGATTTCTGGATGTGTATGGATTAGCATGTAAAGTGATATCAATCGCATGACAGTCATTTGCATTTATGACACATTCCAGTTGACCAAGTCTGGTTCCAATAGCCTATCATGAACTTGACCTGACTTGACCTCGGCGACCTAACATGACTTTTAAACTATATAGCATAACAATATGCATCAAACAAGTCGCTAGTGTTGTCAAGAACACTTCCCTTTTGCAAATATTTCGGAAGCGCATCAGCGTCGATTTTTGTGGTCTGGCGCTGAGAATTGTTTTTAATTTAATGCCCCCTAACTTGGAAACTCTTCGGTCGATTTACATTTTTCTTGCTTTAAGCAATGCGCCGGTCATATCTAAGTAGGTACACACAAACTTGGTATATATCGTCCGATACAATACGGAGTTATGTACGACAAATCGGAGGGTATGGCGGATTTCGCCATCCCCACTCCAGGGCGTGTGTTAACCTGTCATGAACTTGACCTGAGTTGACCTCCGTGACTTGACATGACTTTGAAACAATGTAGTATGACAATGCACATCAAACAAGTCGCTAGTTTTGCCCAGAACACTTCTTTTTTTGCCAATATACGGGAAGCGCGCCAGCATCGATATTTGTGGTCTCGCGCTGATATTTTTTGTTTATTTAGCCACCCTTAACTCGAACAATTTTCGATAGATTTTCATTTGTCTTACTTTAAACAACGCGCCGGTCATTTATTAGCAGATACACAAACAATTGCGTATATCGACCGGTAAAATCTGGTAAGATCTACGGAAAACCGGAGGGGTGGGCGGATTTCGCCCCCCCCCCCCCTCCAGGGCGCATGTTAACCGTTACCTAACATATTACTCATGCTAGACGCCTAAGTTGACAGTGGCATAAATTATAATGCAAGTCAAGCATTGTCGTCTGAAAACCAAAGCGGCACAAACAAAAACGTCTGAATTCCAAAGCGGCGCAAACCACAACGATTGTAACTCAGACGATCTGATCATGATATATGAATTATAGATAGCATAATATGAAGCTTCGAGACTGAGAAACATTGCAGTTATGCATTCTGAATTGAATCATGATATGATGCAGCTATCAACTGCGTCGTATCGTGCAAAAGGATGGTGCTGAAGATTATTGCACATGAAATTAATCAATCCTGACTAGTTGTCAGGATTTCCTTGTTTTCGTGCCTTAAGGTAGCCTATTGCTATTTTATGAATTATAAAAACATTATGTTTCACAGTTGTTCTCGGTCAGTTCTGAATATCTGCTGATACAAAATTAGTATCACTATTTGCCTGTAGCTCAGTTGGTGGAGGCCTGTCTCGCACGGGCCGTGCATTCAGCGTTTAACTCAGGCTGCTATTTTATTGACGGCCGTTATCGGTACGTTGAACTGGAGTAAATGATCGGGGGGGGTTAGAGCCCAGCTTATATGCCACGACCAATTATTTTTTTTCTAAGTTAACAGTACTTTTATGAGTTATCGAATTGAAGGGGGTTATGAACCCTATAACCATTGGTTCCCACACATCCCACGCCGCAGCAACCAGGATATTCACACCATTCTTCTTCATCTTCACCATTCGTCTTCTTCTCTTCTGGCGGGCCCGTTTTTCTTCTAACACTTCTATACCTGCTATAATTTCTTCCTGCCGGCGGTGGATCTGCCTCAGTCGTAATCTCAGGTGTGCCAGGCGCGGTCTCTGTCGTCGAATCAACGCCATCTTGGCGATCTGGCTAGTGTCACACCAGGCAATATATATATATATATATATATATATATATATATATATATATATATATATATATATATATATATATATACATATATATATATATATATATGTATATATATGTATATATGTATATATATATATATATATGTATATATATATGTATATATATATATATATATGTATATATATGTATATGTATGTATATATATATATATACCCCTTCAGAAATATGATCGTGCGTCGGCCGACAACTGTACAGTTGCCGCTAGGCCATCGTACGGCAACCCTAAAGTCACTGCACATCCGCCGTACGATATTTAGACAATTATACGATCATCTCACGAGGACACCAAAACCACCGCGAGGTGGCAATAACGAGGCCTCGTGGGGTTGTTGCCGCTGTCGTACGATTTTCTAGGCACACCAGACCGGACAACAACCTCGAGGTGACCTTGAAGTCACCTCACGGCCATCGTACAGTGACATTGCGATACTATATGCGGTGGGATCGCTGCCCACGGCCTTGCGATTTCCGCAAAAAGTTTAATGCCAACTTGCAAAAATCTTACGCCACGAGCAAAATCGTTGAGATCGGCTCACGGCTGCCGTATTCCGCCGTGCGGCCACCACCGTCGTGCGGCCGTATTCCGCCGTGCGGCCACCACCGTCGTGCGGCCGTATTCCGCCGTGCGGCCACCGCACGGTTAGGGCAATTTTGGGGACTTACGGCCGCCTCCAGCAGGTCGCAAGCCATCTGTGACCAAGGCATTAGCATGCATGCGAACCGCGGATCTGACGACAAGCTGAATGATGAGTCTCGTGCACTAGATAGGATCCATTGAATCATTGCCAGACGGGAATCCTCGAGCGAGCGGTTTCGTTCGCGCCGCTATATGTCACAGTGTCTGTCTGCATACGACCTCAAATAGAGTTCAGTTGCTTCGGGCTCGCTCATCGTGCCAAAGGACCAAAAGCCCTTTGAACCAAGCAGCATAGCGTTACCTGCTGTGGGGTCCCCGCGTTTCTCCGGCTGCCCAAACTACGCTGCTGTCGAGCTGAAGCTGTAGGCACTGGAGGTAGGAAATGTAAAGATCTAAAGCCCGGTCAGAAAGCCCGGCAAGGATCGGCGGGCTTTTTGAACGGTCTCTGAATACATGCCGGTCTTTCAACCGGTTGTTCAGTTTGTTTTTTTTCGTAATCAATACAAAATGCATAAAAAGCCTAATAATTATCATCATTATGCGTCTGTGAGGCACATTTCAACATTCCAGCCAGCATGTTTGTCATACACCTTAAAGAGTTTGATCGTAAATCCTGAAGTATTTGAAAGATTTTTGGCAGGCTGATTGCCGAAAACGACAGATTATCAATGCTAGTGGTTGATAGCTCGAACAAAAAATGTCAGTTGGATTCACCAGAAGCATATTTGTCTGCATAATTCAGGGAAGTGGATAAGGGTATATATAAAATATACCACTGAAAGTGTTTTGCCAACATAGACATCAATTATTGAAAATGATTCATGTTCGGGTCGGCTGTCGTTTCACAGACGACTCCTCGCTTCCTGGACCTTCTGAGTTCTGACGCTTGGGCATTTTAAACCTGTGCCAACCCGATTCATTCCAAGATGTTATTAGTGTGCTATTCGCGCCCAAACAATAACGAACCCCTCCAAAACTTCGACCTTGATATGTAACGTTATTCAATATGTATCGCCACGAGGTAAAGGGACGGTAATGATAATTTCACAAAGTTGAATGCAGCTTATCAGAATGGTGCTTCAAAATGCACATGAGCTGAAATCACACCTAAGTAACTTCAATGTATACACAAGCAACTGTATCCCGCACAAACTCTGTCCATAGAATGCATCGCAAATACATTGTATATATTTGTAATGCGTCACAAGCCGATGGTCGCACTCTTGTAGCTGTTTACATGCGACCTTCTTTTGAGCCGTTCTTGTTTAATGACGGTGATGCATTTTTAGCTTAGTTTGGGTTTGGTACCTAGTACTTTTTAGACTTCATGGCTGTGAATGGTAATCATTAATGGCTACCTGATGCATTGATCTAGCCAGGCAGTTCATAGTTGGAACTAAATAAGTCAGAATCAGCATCAGAGTGGGAAACTTGGCAAATGGGCAAACTGGGCATTATTTTATAAGGCACAGATAATGCAAAAGTGGCAAAAGTAGGTGTTTTACCGCACATGTAAGCACAAAAAAGGAAATATAATTGGTCCCCTTTAAATTATAGGTGCATTGCTTTAAGAATAGAACATCATGAGGTTTGTAGGCTGAAGAATATTGCAGTTTGGATATCAGAATCTGGCAGTGGTATGGTGCGTTTATTAAATACATGATGGACATATTGCAGATGAGAGCATTGCATGATTCAAAGCTTTGGTATCTACCTGCCTAGTCTTAATTATGCTGCTCCCTTGATTGAGGACTGTGAGTAATGCGTAGCGATCAACCTGCATGTTTAAAAAACACGGTTATGTAAACATCAAGGTTTTGCCATTAATAAATATAAATTGGGAAAGGAAGTCTTGATAAGAGGTTTGTTATCAATCCACATTCTGAAAGCGAACGATGCCTTCCAAAGCAATGTGAACTAGCCATATTACTTTGACTTAACAAAAAAAAAAACAATTGCACTATTGTATGTGTAATAACATCTGTGCTAAATAACTGCTCCTTTGACCGGGCTTCAGATCATTTGACCGAATCTAAACATGGCTTGGTGTTATCAAACCGGCCGGTCCCGGTCTTCGGTCCCAATGTTTTTGGTGTTTGCCAGCTCTAACTAAGCATCTCAGGTACTCAGGAAAAATGTAACCAGTAATGTTAGATTATTTCATTACCACCACCATGACAGAGCTGTTGGTGGCGAACACCAGCCTCCATGCTGATGTGACACGTGCTTCCACTGACACGTGCGACGTGCCACGTGCAACGCGCCTATGTGCTCAATGTGCTTCCTGTGTTTATGTAAGGTAGACACTACCCACCATCGAAATCATTGCATGGCATCTGAGTCAGACCTTTTGCCTGCAGACTTCGCTACTGCACGAATTTAACACGGACACTTGTTTCTCCACAAAATTCATCACCATTCCACACCCAAGGCGCGCAAACTCCCGATTCAGTCCCACGTTTTCACACACATTCCGTACTTCCTCACCGTCTGAGGCGGGGCTGTCCAATGCCACCTCGGAAGAGAGCAGAAGACGATAAACCTGGGGGCTGGGATCAGCTGGGGCTCGCCGTCGCGACCACATCTCGCCTTCAGTAGCAAAGCTGTGCCGGCGTAGCGTGCGTAACCTCGTCGCCCACCGCGGTGGCGTCCCCGTGTTCAGAGCCATGAAAAATCGGCGGTCCCCTGAGGCGATCCGGTCTCTGTTCAGGCGGCGGTCGGACCTCTCCCAGCGCTCCACCTGTGCGATGGCGGCTCGGACGCTGGAGCCACCGCCTTTCCTTCTCAAAATGTCGCGTAGAGCTTTCTCCTACCGGGTAGCATCGCCTCGAAACCTCCTGGCGCTGGATCCTGCCTCTTCTCGGGTTCGGGGTGAGTTTGTCACGATGCTCAACTTCGACGACATATAAAAAAGCAGGTTAGTCAAGGTTAAGTGACGTCACCTCCAGAAACGTTCCACCACAAAGGTGGAAAAAGGAGACGTTCAACCATTCGTCACGCTTTAACGGATGGAGATACTTTGATGAAACTTTGAGCGTTTGCTTGTCTTTTGGGATGAAGCAAGACAACCCAGAGGAATATTTGATTTTTTTCGTTTTTGATGACATTAGTTTTGCATATTTCACCATGTTGGCTATAATCGAAGATTCTGGCTGAAGTAAGCGTTTTTATGAGAGCAAGCTAAGTTCAAGCAACGTTTGCAGTCCGCTCTACCCATCAGAATTATCGCATTCCTCCCCCCCCCCCAAAAAAAAATATTGGTTTAGACAATTTTCGGGCCATGGACGATTTCGCTTTCTTTGTCTGATTCAAAATATTTTTGTTCTTCAAATATCCACCAAAATGAACTCCCCAGGGCCAAAAACATGAAGTCAGTTGTGAAAACATAACCCCAGTCGTGTCGTCACTTCGGAGGGATTTTTGGTTGGTTCCTGGCCTCACCCGTAGAGCGCTTTCCGATGACACGCCTCACTTTCGTGTGACACTTGGTTTGGAGATTAGAGAAGGGTGTGTATTACCCCCCTTCGAGACGGGATGTGAGGATCTGACCGGTAAGATGGGTCGGGTTATTTTCGCAAACTAAAATATATACTAGAGTTCTGTTTTTAAAAACGCCTCCACCATGCTTTCAGAGGTATCATGTCCCACGCACAAAATTGCCTTGTTGCCCCCCCCCCCCACAGCTCCAGGAATTCCCTGATCCTGCCGGCCATCCGTAGTTCCAATAGCTCGGGACTCTTGCTGTTTATTCTTAACTTCAGCAGCCCCGTAGCATTGTCGTCAATTACGTTAGCTCTGAAATAAATCTGATGCCAACGTTAAGCCATACAAATTCACATCTCTAATGCACGAAATTGACATCTAGTCACATCGCCAGCATTAGTTGCTCCGACAAGCAGCATCTGTGACAGCTGAAGTCAGAATTAGTATCCATGTAACGTCAGAGGCCTGTGTAGAGAAAAACGTCAGAAATATTGCGTTGGAGGCACACACCACGTCATCCGCTCAAATGCAGGGAAAGCACACACAGCATCATGCCGATGACGGGATTTGCGAATGACAATCGCAGTCTATGTTTCGACTTCCACAGACATCATACGCTTCGCATCAACTAATCGTGCTGTCCTTGCTTCGCAGAAGCAGGTGGAACAAGTGGTCGAATGCCGGACACAAAGCGAGGAGTTTGACTACTCGAGGAACAAGTAAGGGGCACTGGGACGCACCTACCTCCAGCCGAGACCCACCGTCTGCCGGCCCGTCCGTCTCAAAGGCCGGCTCTACGGCGCTCGTGTTCGGTGTTCCGCGTTCGTCGTCGTCGACGGCGCGTTCGTCGTTTGCGACGAGGCACCGGCGGCGATCGCGCCGGGGTTGCGACGGACAGGTGCCGCCGCCGCCGCGCTTTTCGTGCGGCGGACACGTGTGTCCGGAGTTGGCCACCACTTCCGTCGTCACCTGCGAGGCGGACACGTGTGTCCGGAGTCGGCCACCACTTCCGTCGTCAACTGCGAGGCGGACACGTGTGTCCGGAGTCGGCCACCACCTCCGTCGTCACCTGCGAGGCGGACACGTGTGTCCGGAGTCGGACATCACCTCCGTCGTCAACTGCGAGGCGGACACGTGTGTCCGGAGTCGGACATCACCTCCGTCGTCAACTGCGAGGCGGACACGTGTGTCGAGTCGGACGTCACCTCCGTGTACCTGCGAGGCGGAACGGGCATCACCTCCGTCGTCACCTGCGAGGCGGACACGTGTGTCCGGAGTCGGCCATCACCTCCGTCGTCAACTGCGAGGCGGACACGTGTGTCCGGAGTCACCTCCGTCGTCACCTGCGAGGCGGACACGTGTGTCCGGAGTCGGACATCACCTCCGTCGTCACCTGCGAGGCGGACACGTGTGTCCGGAGTCGGACATCACCTCCGTCGTCACCTGCGAGGCGGACACGTGTGTCCGGAGTCGGCCACCACCTCCGTCGTCACCTGCGAGGCGGACACGTGTGTCCGGAGTCGGACATCACCTCCGTCGTCACCTGCGAGGCGGACACGTGTGTCCGGAGTCGGACATCACCTCCGTCGTCAACTGCGAGGCGGACACGTGTGTCCGGAGTCGGACACCACCTCCGTCGTCAACTGCGAGGCGGACACGTGTGTCCGGAGTCGGACATCACCTCCGTCGTCAACTGCGAGGCGGACACGTGTGTCCGGAGTCGGACAGCACCTCCGTCGTCAACTGCGAGGCGGACACGTGTGTCCGGAGTCGTAAATGGTTCGCTGTCGGTTGACCAAAAAACGTTTCTGGACATCTCTTCGGACACTCCTGAGTATTTAGTTGAACGTTTCTGAACACATCTCCGAACGCTCCTGAATATCGTGCGGGACGCTCCTGAACATTGATTCATCCTTGACGAATCACTCTTGCTGCATGGCGCTGTCCAGGCCAGACGCCACGTGGCCTAAATGTGACTCGTGCACCCAATAATGGGGAAGGAAACATGTCTCAAAACAAGGTCGAGAAACACCTTTTGGAATGAGAGCATTGGCAGAATAAGGGCACTACGGCTCTTCGCAGCCGGTCATGTGCTACTGATACTGTGGCTGGAATCAGGAATGTGATGAAGACAATCGGGTACCATTCGCACCCTCGCTGCTATTTACAACGATCATTATCTAAGTTCATCGACTTCGCGTCGCAAATTGTGCAATCGTGTGAACTGAAACCATCCTAGGATGAATAATTATGAATGTGCACTATGACTATGCGCTGTCTAATTAGGAATAGATATAGATTGCAAAACGCATAAGCTATATGTTTTGGGTCCTTGCGCAAACAGCTCAAAATTAGTCGCTTATATTTATGTGAAATGAGTGATGATAAGTTGTCGACTTACTGTTCGTAAGCGTTCCCTGGTGACTTGATCAAAGTCATGAATGGTGTCATCTGAGCCGCTAGAGGTACTGTTATTGACGTATATGTTCCTGAACATGCGTTTTACAGTGTCAATAAGGAATATATTTGGTTCTCAGTGTAGCACTCACGTTGGCGCGTGGAATATAAGATATAAAATGGAAAATATAACTGCATTAATACCCTCCTCCAATACACACGCACACACAACACACACACACACACACACACACACACACACACACACACACACACACACACACACACACACACACACACACACACACACACACACACACACACACACACACACACAGACACACACACACATACACACACATATATATATATATATATATAACTTGGTGATTTTACAAACTTACATAATACAACGACAACAAAAAATGACAAGCATTCACTCACTTAACGTTACGGATAATATAAGAAGAACGGCATCTGATATCTGGACGTTAACAGGCCAAGGCATGTATACGCAACCAGAGACGGGTTCAAAGGAGTGTGCCCCAAAGAGCTCCCCGATGAAGGGGGCGTGCCTCCCGGTGGAGAAGGCACGATCCGGAGAGGCCCAGCATGCCCGGTCATCGCCGACGCCCTGACATCACAGGCCGACGAGCTGTTTGTGTCGAACACGATCACCCGTAGGTCGGGGATAGCGGAGGCGGCGGAAGCGCCAAGCCGCCGAGCATCGACACGCGACAGACGGCAGCTTAGGCGTGGTGGCTCGTCCATTCCGCTGACGTCATTTGTGACGCGCGGCCCTACGCCGGCAAACAACTAGCTGCCAGCGCTACGGCCACCACCCGCCGACGCCATTCGTGACGCTCGGCCCTACGCCGGCAGACAACTGGCTGTGTTCCGTCAGGCGTGGCTTCGGGCACCTCCGCGCTGGATATTTTGCCGCACAAGATTTTACGTTTTTTATTCTTGCAATTTTTTTGTAATTTTTGGATCTGGCATACCGACCGTCAAAGCCGATGACGATTGTCCTCTCAAATAAGTAGCTCGGTGTGATGGCGAATATCCCGTCCGACTGCCTCCCCTCCCCCTCGCCGTGTTGGCGTCACGGTCCCCGGGCGAGTGAGCTGCCGTCTTGCGGCAGCACTGTCGCGGTACGGCTCTTTTAGACCTGAACCTCGTAGGTGGTAGGGGGAGGATGATTCCGCCTCCACCTGACCGAAATTTCGGAATATGTCAGGCCGACTTCAAACTGGATAGTTAAAGCGAATACTACTCGCCTAATCTTCACTTTTAGGACGCCAAAATGTCAATATTGTGACCTAGGCGAAGTCAGGAGACAAAAAAGAGGGGCTTAATTAAATCATGTCAAACTGTGTTGTATTTGTATTTTGAACCGGTAAAGTCGTGTATGGGAGGCATAAATAATTCTGAATGGCCAAAAATGTCATTTGATACCCATCCATACACATGTAGAGAAGCCAATGGAGTAACCAGGAATTAGTAACCAGGAAGATTCCGCGCCGTGAAGTGGACAAAATTTGAGGTGATGTGTTGTCTGTATCTAGTCAATTCGGAGTACTTATGCCAATAACATAAATTATATTAATGTCACCTCAATCTGGTTCAACTGGCTGTGAAATCAATCATTTGTCGAGTGCATGCTATGGCACCCGTCTCATGTTATTCTTCAATTGTTTTCCGCATCCCTGAAACTGTTCAATTTATTTGTAATGAGCATAAGGTTAAGAGTTCTACTAGCCATATTATGAACGATGCTTAGTGCAATGATGCGCAATTTTCAATCTGACCTTTAGTGATATGTGTGGTCATGACTATAGCTGTATGGCTAATGTCCTAAAGGGCCTATGTCAGGCGGTGGCTATGGCTCTGGGTGGTTTGTGTCAAGCGTTGGCCATGACACTAGGTGACCTATGTCAGGCGGTGGCCATGGCACTAGGTGGTCTGTGTCAGGCGGTGGCTATGACACTAGGTGGCCTATGTCAGGCGGTGGTTGTGGCTATCGCTAGCTTCTGTCAAGCTGTGTATATGACTCCCGCCGGTCTATGTCAGGCGATGGCTACGACTCAGGCGGCGGCTACGACTCTGGGCGAAGACAATGCCTCAGTGCTGTCGCTTCCGGAGGTCGCGAAATGGACCATCGGCGCCATTGGAAGATCAATCTCGACCGGCGGCGATGGTGTACCTAAGCAATTTACGCCACCCAATAAGTTCGAAAAGCATCCATAAATGTTCGCAACAATAGCACGTCTGCTTGTTTCATGGGAACGGAAATCACCAGCCGGTCGACCACAGACTGAGCAGTGCAGGATACGTATGTGGCCACCCAAGGAATATATATATATATATATATATATATATATATATATATATATATATATATATAGTCGGCTGATTATCGGTTATACTTGCATAGCTCCTAAGCCGACAATCAGGACAATCGTTGATGTCCGGCAGAGGTCGGGCTGCCCAGTGGCCGGAGGTTGCGTGTGTATGGACGGCACGACTGACGACCTTATCAGCCGCCGCCGCAGCAGTGCGGAGCGTGAACAGTGCGCCGGAGCGGCCGCTAGATCCCGTCGGACGCCGCATGGCATGTGCCCAGGCTGCGCGTCACTTTCCACCGGCTTGCGTCGGTGTCGGCGCTGTGGCGTGGTCACGAGCCGCCCACCGGGCCCGCCGGCCGTGCACGGCTCGCCTACCCACCGGCCCCGCCGGCCGTGCACGGCTCACCTACCCACCAGGCCCCGCCGGCCGTGCACGGCTCACCTACCCACCAGGCCCGCCGGCCGTGCACGGCTCACCTACCCACCAGGCCCCGCCGGCCGTGCACGGCTCACCTACCCACCAGGCCCCGCCGGCCGTGCACGGCTCACCTACCCACCAGGCCCGCCGGCCGTACACGGCTCGCCTCCCACCGGCCACGCCGGCGTGCACGGCTCACCTACCCACCAGGCCCGCCGACCGTACACGGCTCGCCTACCCACCAGGCCCCGCCGGCCGTGCACGGCTCACCTACCCACCAGGCCCCGCCGGCCGTGCACGGCTCGCCTACCCACCGGGCCCCGCCGACCGTGCACGGCTCGCCTACCCACCAGGCCCGCCGACCGTGCACGGCTCACCTACCCACCGGGCCCCGCCGACCGTACACGGCTCGCCTACCCACCAGGCCCCGCCGACCGTGCACGGCTCACCTACCCACCAGGCCCGCCGGCCGTGCACGGCTCACCTACCCACCAGGCCCCGCCGACCGTGCACGGCTCACCTACCCACCAGGCCCCGCCGGCCGTACACGGCTCGCCTACCCACCAGGCCCCGCCGACCGTGCACGGCTCGCCTACCCACCAGGCCCCGCCGGCCGTGCACGGCTCACCTACCCACCAGGCCCCGCCGGCCGTACACGGCTCGCCTACCCACCAGGCCCCGCCGACCGTACACGGCTCGCCTACCCACCAGGCCCCGCCGACCGTACACGGCTCGCCTACCCACCAGGCCCCGCCGACCGTGCACGGCTCGCCTACCCACCAGGCCCCGCCGGCGTGCACGGTTCGCCTACCCACCAGGCCCCGCCGGCCGTACACGGCTCGCCTACCCACCAGGCCCCGCCGGCCGTACACGGCTCGCCTACCCACCAGGCCCCGCCGGCGTGCACGGTTCGCCTACCCACCAGGCCCCGCCGGCCGTGCACGGCTCGCCTACCCACCAGGCCCCGCCGGCCGTGCACGGCTCACCTACCCACCGGGCCCCGCCGACCGTACACGGCTCGCCTACCCACCGGGCCCCGCCGACCGTACACGGCTCACCTACCCACCAGGCCCCGCCGGCCGTGCACGGCTCACCTACCCACCAGGCCGCCGGCCGTGCACGGCTCGCCTACCCACCAGGCCCCGCCGGCCGTGCACGGCTCACCTACCCACCAGGCCCCGCCGGCCGTGCACGGCTCGCCTACCCACCAGGCCCGCCGACCGTACCGGCTGCCTACCCACCGGGCCCCGCCGACCGTGCACGGCTCCCTCCCACCGGCCGTACACGGCTCACCTACCCACCAGGCCCCGCCGGCCGTGCACGGCTCGCCTACCCACCGAGCCAGCCGACCGTGCACGGCTCACCTACCCACCAGGCCCCGCCGGCCGTGCACGGCTCGCCTACCCACCGAGCCAGCCGACCGTACACGGCTCACCTACCCACCAGGCCCGCGACCGTGCGGCTCGCCTCCCACCGGGCCCGCCGACCGTACACGGCTCGCCTACCCACCAGGCCCCGCCGACGTACACGCTGCCTACCCACCGGGCCCGCCGGCCGTGCACGGCTCACCTACCCACCAGGCCCCGCCGGCGTACACGGCTCGCCTACCCACCGAGCCCGCCGACCGTACACGGCTCGCCTACCCACCAAGCCCCGCCGACCGTACACGGCTCACCTACCCACCAGGCCCCGCCGGCCGTGCACGGCTCACCTACCCACCAGGCCCGCCGGCCGTGCACGGCTCACCTACCCACCAGGCCCGCCGGCCGTACACGGCTCACCTACCCACCAGGCCCCGCCGGCCGTACACGGCTCACCTACCCACCAGGCCCCGCCGGCCGTACACGGCTCACCTACCCACCAGGCCCCGCCGGCAGTGCACGGCTCGCCTACCCACCAGGCCCCGCCGGCCGTGCACGGCTCACCTACCCACCAGGCCGCCGCCGTACACGGCTCACCTACCCACCAGGCCCGCCGGCCGTGCACGGCTCACCTACCCACCAGGCCCCGCCGGCCGTACACGGCTCACCTACCCACCAGGCCCCGCCGACCGTGCACGGCTCACCTACCCACCAGGCCCCGCTGACGGGACACGGCTCGCTACCCACCAGGCCCGCCGGCCGTGCGGCTCGCCTCCCACCAGGCCCCGCCGGCCGTGCACGGCTCGCCTACCCACCAGGCCCCGCCGGCCGTGCACGGCTCGCCTACCCACCAGGCCCGCCGACCGTGCACGGCTCACCTGCCCACCAGGCCCCGCCGACCGTGCACGGCTCGCCTACCCACCAGGCCCGCCGACCGTACACGGCTCGCCTACCCACCGGGCCCCGCCGACGTCCGGCTACCTCCCCCGGGTCGGCTCCCTCCCCAGGCCCCGCCGGCGTGCACGGCTCCTACCCCCGCCAGCCGACCGTGCACGGCTCACCTACCCACCAGGCCCCGCCGGCCGTGCACGGCTCCCTACCCACCGGGCCCCGCCGGCCGTCACGGCTCCCCCCCCGGCCGCCGGCCGTCACGGCTCGCCCCCGGCCGCCGGCCGTGCACGGCTCACCTACCCACCAGGCCCGCCGACCGTCCGGCTCGCCTACCCACCAGGCCCCGCCGGCCGTGCACGGCTCACCTACCCACCAGGCCCGCCGGCCGTCGGCTCGCCTACCCACCGGGCCCGCCGACCGTGCCGGCTCGCCTACCCACCGGCCCGCCGACCGTGCACGGCTCACCTACCCACCAGGCCCCGCCGACCGTACACGGCTCGCCTACCCACCAGGCCCCGCCGACCGTGCACGGCTCACCTACCCACCAGGCCCGCCGGCCGTGCACGGCTCACCTACCCACCAGGCCCCGCCGACCGTGCACGGCTCACCTACCCACCAGGCCCCGCCGGCCGTACACGGCTCGCCTACCCACCGGGCCCCGCCGACCGTGCACGGCTCGCCTACCCACCAGGCCCCGCCGGCCGTGCACGGCTCACCTACCCACCAGGCCCCGCCGGCCGTACACGGCTCGCCTACCCACCAGGCCCCGCCGACCGTACACGGCTCGCCTACCCACCAGGCCCCGCCGACCGTACACGGCTCGCCTACCCACCAGGCCCCGCCGACCGTACACGGCTCGCCTACCCACCAGGCCCGCCGGCGTGCACGGTTCGCCTACCCACCAGGCCCGCCGGCCGTGCACGGCTCGCCTACCCACCAGGCCCCGCCGACCGTACACGGCTCGCCTACCCACCAGGCCCGCCGGCGTGCACGGTTCGCCTACCCACCAGGCCCCGCCGGCCGTGCACGGCTCGCCTACCCACCAGGCCCCGCCGGCCGTGCACGGCTCACCTACCCACCGGGCCCCGCCGACCGTACACGGCTCGCCTACCCACCGGGCCCCGCCGACCGTCACGGCTCACCACCCACCAGGCCCCGCCGACCGTGCACGGCTCACCTACCCACCAGGCCGCCGGCCGTGCACGGCTCGCCTACCCACAGGCCCCGCCGGCCGTGCACGGCTCACCTACCCACCAGGCCCCGCCGGCCGTGCACGGCTCGCCTACCCACCAGGCCCGCCGACCGTGCACGGCTCGCCTACCCACCGGGCCCGCCGACCGTGCACGGCTCCCTACCCACCGGCCGTCACGGCTCACCACCACCAGGCCCCGCCGGCCGTGCACGGCTCGCCTACCCACCGGGCCAGCCGACCGTGCACGGCTCACCTACCCACCAGGCCCGCCGGCCGTGCACGGCTCGCCTACCCACCGAGCCAGCCGGCCGTACACGGCTCACCTACCCACCAGGCCCCGCCGCCGGACGGCTCGCCTACCCACCGGGCCCGCCGGCCGTGCACGGCTCGCCTACCCACCAGGCCCGCCGACCGTGCACGGCTCGCCTACCCACCGGGCCCCGCCGGCCGTGCACGGCTCACCTACCCACCAGGCCCCGCCGGCCGTGCACGGCTCGCCTACCCACCAGCCCGCCGGCCGTACACGGCTCGCCTACCCACCAGGCCCGCCGGCCGTACACGGCTCACCTACCCACCAGGCCCCGCCGGCCGTGCACGGCTCACCTACCCACCAGGCCCCGCCGGCCGTGCACGGCTCACCTACCCACCAGGCCCGCCGGCCGTGCACGGCTCACCTACCCACCAGGCCCCGCCGGCCGTGCACGGCTCACCTACCCACCAGGCCCCGCCGGCCGTACACGGCTCACCTACCCACCAGGCCCCGCCGGCCGTGCACGGCTCACCTACCCACCAGGCCCCGCCGGCCGTGCACGGCTCACCTACCCACCAGGCCCCGCCGGCCGTGCACGGCTCACCTACCCACCAGGCCCGCCGGCCGTGCACGGCTCACCTACCCACCAGGCCCCGCCGGCCGTGCACGGCTCACCTACCCACCAGGCCCCGCCGGCCGTGCACGGCTCACCTACCCACCAGGCCCCGCTGACGGCACGGCTCGCCTACCCACCAGGCCCGCCGGCCGTGCACGGCTCACCTACCCACCAGGCCCCGCCGGCCGTACACGGCTCGCCTACCCACCAGGCCCCGCCGGCCGTGCACGGCTCACCTACCCACCAGGCCCCGCCGGCCGTACACGGCTCACCTACCCACCAGGCCCCGCCGGCCGTACACGGCTCACCTACCCACCGGGCCCCGCCGACCGTACACGGCTCACCTACCCACCGGGCCCCGCCGGCCGTACACGGCTCACCTACCCACCAGGCCCCGCCGGCCGTACACGGCTCACCTACCCACCGGGCCCCGCCGGCCGTACACGGCTCACCTACCCACCAGGCCCCGCCGACCGTACACGGCTCGCCTACCCACCAGGCCCCGCCGGCCGTGCACGGCTCACCTACCCACCAGGCCCCGCCGACCGTGCACGGCTCACCTACCCACCGGGCCCGCCGGCCGTGCACGGCTCACCTACCCACCAGGCCCCGCCGGCCGTACACGGCTCACCTACCCACCAGGCCCCGCCGGCCGTGCACGGCTCGCCTACCCACCAGGCCCCGCCGGCAGTGCACGGCTCACCTACCCACCGGGCCCCGCCGGCCGTACACGGCTCCCACCCACCGGGCCCCGCCGCGTGCGGCTCACCTACCCACCAGGCCCGCCGGCCGTGCACGGCTCGCCTACCCACCAGGCCCCGCTGACGGGACACGGCTCGCCTACCCACCAGGCCGCCGGCCGTGCACGGCTCACCTACCCACCAGGCCGCCGACCGTGCACGGCTCACCTACCCACCAGGCCCCGCCGCCGTACGGCTCGCCTACCCACCGGGCCCCGCCGGCCGTGCACGGCTCGCCTACCCACCAGGCCCCGCCGACAGTGCACGGCTCGCCTACCCACCGGGCCCCGCCGACCGTGCACGGCTCACCTACCCACCGGGCCCCGCCGGCGGCGTACGCCAATGCACGCGAACCGGCCGACGAGTACAATTGAGCTGTCCGCCGGCCTCTTGGCGGTGCATTGACTCCGGCCGGCGGAAGCGGCCCGGCTCTCACGGCTTATCGACTGGCGCGTGAACTGGACGAACCGGCTGGAGCCGTCTGGACGCGCTGTTCAGCGCAGGCTGGAGCTGTTTGGACGCGCTGTTGAGCGCCGGCTGGAGCTGTCTGGACGCGCTGTTGAGCGCCGGCTGGCGCTGTCTGGAGGCGCTGTTGAGCGCCGGCTGGAGCTGTCTGGAGGCGCTGTTGAGCGCCGGCTGGAGCTGTCTGGACGCGCTGTTGAGCGCCGGCTGGAGCTGTCTGGACGCGCTGTTGAGCGCAGGCTGGAGCCACCTGGACGTGCTGCTGAGTAGCTCGGGTCGGTGCGGTGACTTGTCACACTGATCCGCGACAGCTGGTCAGCTGGTCAGCTGGCCAGCTGGTCATGTGGCTGCCGTGTTCGGCGCACCGGGTCCCGCTGGCCAGGGGGATCCCCGACACAATGCACTCGGCTCTCCCGAGCACTGCCCATTCGCGCCGTTTAATTTGGAATTGATTGTTTGAAGGCGTGAAATTGCGTCATCCAAAGACGCGTGTAGCACGTGTGCTCTGCTGGGCTCCTCCCTCCGCTTTGCCAGGCAGCCGGCCAACGCACTGTCGGGCGATTTGCAATCTAGCCCGAGTTAATTTAACACGAAATTATTTAGCCCGAGCCTTACGCTTTCCTTCAAATATATTCAGTTCTAAACTAGGTGATGAGGAAACAAATCGCAGACCTTTTCAGCGGCTGTAGGAGTAATATTCGTGAGTGTTATGTTTTTCTGGTGGTAATTGCGTACGTCGTAAGCTATGACATTACGGGCACAACTGTCGTTTCCTGGTGGCGCATTAGCTGTATCCCTCTCATAAATGCAGAACGAACGCGTTTGAGCTTCTTCTTGGCATAATCCGATGTTTATTTCAACTCGGTGTCCACGTGCCCCAAGCGCAAAGTAATTGTTCCAGTCGCATTAGTGGATCTAGGAGAACACGGGGTCAGGCCTTTCCTGCGACGAGCGCACGAGTCCGATGTGTGTGGGAAGAGCGGCGGAAGAAGAAGAGCTGCTCGGTCTGTCGGAATCAATTCATTGCTCCTTGGAAACACAAAGGTGTTCCGTGATAGTCAGTCTACTTGGCTACTCGAAGACATTCCCTGACGGCTAGGCTCCTTAGCGACACAAAGACATTCCCGTGATAGTCAGGCTCATTGGCGACACAAGGACGTTCCGTGATAGTCAGGCTCCTTAGCGATACAAAGACACTCTGTGATAGTCAGTCCTCGCGCTGTGATTTCCAGAGGAAACACACACAGCACGCAACTGAACAGGCGGTTGTCGAACCCGATTCCTGTCGTCAGCGCCGCGCTCGTCCCCAGCCAGGTCAGATCCAGTGGTCGTCGGCGCCGCGCTCGTCCCCAGCCAGGCCAGGTCCAGTGGTCGTCAGCGCCGCGCTCGTCCCCAGCCAGGTCAGGTCCAGTGGTCGTCAGCGCCGCGCTCGTCCCCAGCCAGGTCAGGTCCAGTGGTCGTCAGCGCCGCGCTCGTCCCCAGCCAGGTCAGGTCCAGTGGTCGTCAGTGCCGCGCTGGTCCCCAGCCAGGTCAGGTCGTTGTTCGCCGCGCTCGTCCCCAGCCAGGTCAGGTCCAGTGGTGTCAGCGCCGCGCTCGTCCCGCCAGCCAGGTCAGGTAGAGGTCGTCAGCGCCGCGCTCGTCCCCAGCCAGGTGAGGTCCAGTGGTCGTCAGCGCCGCGCTCGTCCCCAGCCAGGTCAGGTCCAGTGGTCGTCGGCGCCGCGCTCGTCCCCAGCCAGGTCAGGTCCAGTTGTCGTTAACGCCGCGCTCGTCCCCAGCCAGGTCAGGTCCAGTGGTCGTCGGCGCCGCGCTCGTCCCCAGCCAGGTCAAGTCCAATGATGGTGTGGAGTCGTCGGGCCCTGGCGGCCAACGGACCGACTACACCTCGCTCGTCCACACTCGGCGTCTGTAAGTCTGTACGAATGTCTGTACTTATGCAAGCCCGTATGCCGCCTGTATGATGGCTGACGACATAATGGTCACCTGACCAGGACATTTGTGCTGCTGGTCGTCACCAGACAGTGACTGACACAGGCTTGGCGTCCGTCTGACGACTGATTCCCTGATGTTCGCTGTTGTTATTGCTGTTGGATTTGACCAACGCTTTAATCTGCCAACCAACCGTGTGAACGCTTTAATCTGCGTAGTAGAACGTTGACAAGAACGTTAGCCGTTTTGTCAATGTGCTCCTCACCTTCAGGTTCATAAAGGATAGTGATAAAATTGTCAAATGTTGCTCGGTTCACTGCCATCCGACGTGCATGCGTGCTGACATTGGTGTTGTTACGCCTGCTTCAGCAGGTTCGCATCAAGTGTGTGTGGTACTACGATATCCATCCATGGCACAGTATTGTACGAACAGTACGTTTTAAAAGCCTGCTTTTGACGGCTCTTCCAAAACCAGCCAACTATTCGAGGAACGTAGGGTGCTGGTTGCTGGCTTAGGGAAATTTAGGGCGCTAGTTTTTTTCAGCTTATTTGGCTGAGAGTTCTATTTTATCCGTTTTATCAATGTGTGCCTTGCAGAATCTACGATTATAATCAAAATCCGCTATTAGAATCAAATATCATAATGCATGGTACTTCTGAAAGTATCAACCGGATGGGAAGAGTTATGGACCCTGACGGAGGAAGCTTGAAATAGAACCCATCGGATGATTTAAGAACTACCCACAGGGACTGCTGTTTGGCAGCTGGATCATAATGATGTCGGTTCTAAGCATGTATATAATGTACCAGTACGGGCGTATTTTCGTGCGCAATCATGGCGCATACGTACAAAACGGACACGTTGTATCCGTACTTCATTGTTTTTGTGCGAGCAAATCAGGTTTGCCCGGCTAAGTGAAATGGCGGGGTCCACGTTTGGTCATACATTATTCTGTTATCGAAGACGCAAGACAAGGCAGCATGCTAAGCCAGGCTCGATGCCCTCAGGGGAACCTGTGCCACCACCATCCACCTCTGGTCTGCTCAAACCATCGGGAAGCCGGCGTGCGGCTTAGCGATGTTTTCCACGACGATTAATGTCGTTTTGCAAAGAAATGCAATAGCCTGCCGCTGGAATTCCTTTGCTCTGTGTGCGCGCTTCCATCTCCTCACAGTGCTGACGCGCTTAAAGCCGGCCGGCCGGCGGTGCACCGTGGAATTGCGTACGTCTCAGATCGGTTTAAACGCGGCAGGTTTTCACTTATTAATGTGACTCGATGGCGAAAAACACCTCCTGTGACGGGGGCGTATCCCGTCGGCCAGCATGCAGGAAGGCGCGAAAACGGCGTAGGCGGCGACGAAATGACACTGTTGGTCCCATTAGATTCTGGCCCCTAGCACCGTGCTGCCTGTCCGCCCTAACGGGTGGACCCAGCTGGTGCAACTATTCAGACGATGAATTGCCGGAAGGTCCGAGGAAAACCAACAGCTGACGCCGCCACCAAAGAACCGTAGTCACAATTGCTGTTGTTCAATCAACGATATCCGGGTGTGATGGTTGCTAGCCAGTAGCTATCGTACGTGTAGTCTTCGTCTAATCATCTAGGCAGAGCCTTCGTATAATCGTTCGTGTTGCTAACATGTGTTTGAACCATATTGCTTTCATATGTTAACAGGAAATGGGGTTCTGCAAGATACTAAGTTCATTACAACGTCTGGTGTTTGTTGAATGTTATATGGATGCGCTTAAGCGTATTGTTCTTGCATAGGCCAGATAAGTACGATCAAATGCAAACGTGGTTAGCGCCGTCGATGAGGCGCGACTGATTTTAAAAAAAGCAATTTGTGTAACGCATGACAATCAATGACCGACAAAAACAGCTTTCATAATTCGGCATACACTGGATGCAATATCGTGGCACTTGTCGATGCTGCTGCAGGGACGTTTTACTCCCCAGAACTTATCAGACATTTTTCCGCACATATCTAGGCAACTTCCTTTGACACAGTGATTGTACTAGTAGACCTCACGTTGGCGACTAACCCCAGGTATAAATTCAATGACTCTATATGTCCATCTCAGAGCTCTAATCTGCACATATCTTGTCAGGCACCACAAAATCAAGCACTTATATTTGTGCAGTGAATTAGCAATTAATGGCGATGACTATTCAGGTTCCAATAGTGCAGCGTGATAACACATATTATTTCAACAGCTTCATTTAGCACAGACAACTTCAACTGCTTCCCACACGACTCTTCAATAGGCTGCCACACATATCTGCGTTTTCATACAACGTTTCAGTCACATATTCTCACGAACTAGCTCCAGCGTTCAAACATTCAACGAGGTAGCAGTGACAACAGATACTTCACTTACGATCTCTAGATCACATTCTGACCGGTCTTCAATCACGCTACCCTTTCAAGTATTCAAACAGCTACATCTCTAACAGTCCCGGTTGGTTATTGGCTTTACGACACACCGACCGTTGAGCCATGTAGCGTCGCCAATCTCTCACGCCGATTTGTCGCGGGCGAAGAGTAGCGACAGGTGAGACTCGAACCCACAACCTTTCGAGTGTAAGTCGAGCAACTTACCCCTAGGCTACTCGTCCCCTCTCTAACAGTCCGATAACGAGCCCCAGACGTACCCTGTGTACCGACACACGGGACAGGGCCGCCCTGCCTCGTCCAGCTCCGTCCCGCCCAGCGTCTCAGTGACGAGTGTACCGAGCGAGCTCTCCGAGACAAGTGACAGAGCGATCTCTCTGCGCTCCACGAGCTAAACGTCACGGTCACCGCCTTTGGCCCCCTGCCAAGGCCACGTCATGGTCAAGCGGCCAGCTTATCACCAGAGTCGTGATCTCCGTGTCGCATCCGAGAACAACGCACGACCCGAATTAACTCTGCCACAGTCTGACGGGTCGCGCCGTCTCTGACATCAGAGACATTCCATCAGCTCAGAGTTATCTCTGAATTTCGCCCGCTCGTGGGAACCACTGCTGACCTGGCGTGTCTCGGTGGCACCGCGCCGCGACCTGGCATCGGAACCAGAGCTGCTTACTTCAGCGCGCACACAGGAGGCTGACATAGCGGGGCGTTACAGCCCATCTGATATCTGGCATTTCACCGACATATTAACCTTCATCCAGCAGCCAACCTATATTCCACGTCGTCATTACATTCATAGATCATACACACGTATATAAACTAGATGTCCAATAACATATTCACACTTCGGTTATTGGTTTTTTACGACACATCGACCGTTGAGTCATGTAGCGTCGCTAATCTCTCACGCCGATTGGCCGCGGGCGAATAGTAGCGACAGGTGAGACAGATTCACACTTCATATCACGGATACACCCAACACTGACCACGGGATGTGACGTCTGTCACATCACAGTCATACTGCTGTCATCTCACTCATTCCCCCTCAGCTATACTCACTGCACGTGACCTGTCAGACAACTGTCATACTGTTCATGTCCTTACACACCTGTCATCTCTCCATCGTGTACACACACCCACATACGCGCCTGGGCATAGGGTTCCCAGAATAGTCAATTAAACACACGTCACCCATGACGGTCACACCCAACGTCACTCGCTGACATTTTATCATCTCAGACAGTGGCGGCCGGCGGCGGCGGCACCGGGGTACCAGGATGTCAGGTATGTGTGCACCTTGACCGGAAGGGGAGGGGAACAATGAGCCGCTGGCCGCGGCGGCGGCTGGCGGCAATGCCTATGTAAGCTGTGAGAGGGCTTGGCGCCGGGGTATGGTTTCCTGTCTCGGCATGATTGGGGAGGATAGGAGCTAAATTTATTAGTTCGAAGTGTCCCCCCATTGGAAGCTTCGCTACACTACATTGCTGCAGAACCAAAGAGACATAGGCATGTCCATCAATAAAGAAGGGCTGGTGTACTCTGATATACTTAACAATAACTCTCCCTTTCATTGAAAGTAGATTGGTGCCATCTCCAAAATCAATGCAAGGAGCAAGTCATTGGTTACAACTATTGCTTGTGCAATATATAGGAAAAGTGGGACAACAGGGCCTAGTCAGCTTGATGTTAAGGGTAAACTATGCACAAATAGAATGGGTATGGTATGCAAAGGCCCTGCTAATACTTTCACAAATCGCTGGATTTTGTACATTAAGACAAAAAGATGTTCCAATGCTCACTACCAAATATTTTAAGGCATGCTGATCATTTTCATGTACCTTTTCACCGAAATCCTATAGATTCCACTCCATATTATTTACAGCACCAAGAACTTGGAATAGTATTATTGGTATACAATTGACGTCCTGTAATCATGTACCTATTAAAAAGGAAGATATAACAAAAGTTCTCAGATATCATTTACTTGACTTATATATCACAAACTAATTGGCAAGCAAAAATTGAACTCGATAATTTGAACAAAAAAGAACGGAGAAATGATGTGCCTGACGGACACCAGTACGCTAGAGGTTCAGCCTCAGTGCCTACACACCAAAACCAACACCTCCAAGCAACCAACATTTGATGCTTGTGGTTACTGCAAAGACTCGCTAGGTCTGGAGCTAGGACGAGTCAGGGGTCAGGGTGCACTGGGCAGGCCGGTTTTGAAGAAGCCAGAAGTCTAGTTACACGGACGCCGGTGAAGCAGATTTTCAGAAGGAAAAAACTGAGCCACTCAGGATTGACAGGAAGCTGGAGACACTGTCGTCCCAGTCCACCTCCCAGCCGAGGGCTGAGGGCAAGGCGGTTCTCTGTGGAGGGACAGGAAGCTGGAGACACTGTCGTCCCAGTCCACCTCCCAGCCGAGGGCTGAGGGCAAGGCGGTTCTCTGTGGAGGGACAGGAAGCTGGAGACACTGTAGTCCCAGTCCACCTCCCAGCCGAGGGCTGAGGGCAAGGTGGTTCTCTGTGGAGGGACAGGAAGCTGGAGACACTGTCGTCCCAGTCAACCTCCCAGCCGAGGGCTGAGGGCAAGGCGGTTCTCTGTGGAGGGACAGGAAGCTGGAGACACTGTCGTCCCAGTCCACCTCCCAGCCGAGGGCTGAGGGCAAGGTGGTTCTCTGTGGAGGGACAGGAAGCTGGAGACACTGTCGTCCCAGTCCACCTCCCAGCCGAGGGCTGAGGGCAAGGCGGTTCTCTGTGGAGGGACAGGAAGCTGGAGACACTGTCGTCCCAGTCCACCTCCCAGCCGAGGGCTGAGGGCAAGGCGGTTCTCTGTGGAGGGACAGGAAGCTGGAGACACTGTCGTCCCAGTCCACCTCCCAGCCGAGGGCTGAGGGCAAGGTGGTTCTCTGTGGAGGGACAGGAAGCTGGAGACACTGTCGTCCCAGTCCACCTCCCAGCCGAGGCTGAGGGCAAGGCGGTTCTCTGTGGAGGGACAGGAAGCTGGAGACACTGTCGTCCCAGTCCACCTCCCGCCGAGGGCTAGGGCAAGGTGGTTCTCTGTGGAGGGACAGGAAGCTGGAGACACTGTCGTCCCAGTCCACCTCCCAGCCGAGGGCTGAGGGCAAGGTGGTTCTCCGTGGAGGCACAGAACTCCGGACGCTGTCCCCCCCCCCACTGTCCCAGTATTCCTCCCAGGCGATGACTGACGGCAAGGTGGTTCTCTATGGAGGGACTGAAAGCCTTACAAGCTACCATTCACTTCCCAGTCTGCCTCCCAGTCGACAACTATGGGCACGATGGTTCTATATGTAGGGACTGAAAGTTTTACACCCAAGTCCAACTTTTAACAAAGGACCCTGCGGAGTGGACCTTCCAATAGATGCCAGCCCGCCCATCGCCCTCGTGGATTGTGACCCCCCATGATTTCAAGAATCCTCCTATGCCTCAAAGTTCCTGTTGGGGAGTCAGCCGCCGCATTGTACGGTTCGACGGACTGCGCCAGAATCCAAGTAAAAATCACGCTTCCTGTTGGTAAGGAAAAATATGTTCGAAAATGTTATACATTCCGGGGTGACTGAAATCCTCCAGTTCATTTGTAATGCTTCTATGGGTGATTTTTAGTCGCTGTGGATGGGTGCTCGTTTAATTCCAGATTATTTAATACGTGCCAGCGTGATTTTGATATCGAATATTTCCGGTGTAAACACCGTTGCATAATTCGGCAAGCGCTCCTTGTTTTGGGGGGTCGCGCCCCCCCCCTCCCCGGGGGGGGGGGATTTGTGGTGTCCCCGCCCCCCCCCCCCCCCCCCCCCACCCCCCCCCCCCAATCTGCAATCCGTTTTAAGCACCCCAGGGCCTGTTAATTCTGCATCACTGGATTAATCTCCATGAAAGAAAAAAATAGTCTTAGAACAAACTGCGCGGCAGATCGAATAGATTGCGTCAGGTTCAGTCGCCCTGTTGTGCCCGATGCAGTCGGTTGACGGCAGGCTTGCTACAGCCATCCTGCCTATGGAGTTACTGCGTGTGGCAGCAGTTCTCTCCCCCTCCCACCAAATCGGGGTCCATCATCACCACCGAACTGATTCGCTACTCTTCGCATGCATGCCGTACTGAAGTAAGATGAGAAGTGCGCATAATACATGAGCAGTTAAAAAAAACAAATGGCAGGATATGCTAAGAAGTAAAACCGCCTACAGATGATCCATACTCTGTGCTAATCAGGGACAGATGTAGGGAGAGTAGGGCAGTGGGCGCGCCATTTCCCCCTTCCCCATAGAAAGGTGGCGCCTCTCAGGCCGGCGAAAAGCTCGACTGCACATTTCACTCTTTTTCGGATGTTCACCCAAAACGCCCTCTTCAGAAGAGCAGGCGTCTGGACGAAGGGATTGTTCAGTATGCGCAAGTGCACCTTACCCCCCCCCCCCACCCACACGCCCCACTCCTTCCGCTCGCCGAATATTTTTCCTTCGAGGAAATGCACCCCCGCCGACGGAGTTCCTGGATCGGCCCCGGGTGCCAACGCAATACCGTGAGTTGCCACCAGAACTGCGGTGAGTTTGCCGGCATCAGCCACCTGCACCCGTCAGCATGTAGAAGCCAGACCATACTCCGGAATTGATGCAGCACTAACACCAACGTGCAGCAGGACCAATGTATCATGGTAGAAGGGCACATCACGTGATCACAGAAATTGGAATGGCGGCAAGTGGAAACCGACATAAGAGGCACTGAGGCTGGAAGATCGACAACCTTGCACATTTTATTGTCAATGTGTCAGAACTGGCTTGATTGCTTGAAAGCGGGTTGATTACAAGTCAGCCATTGGAAATGCCTTACTCTGAAAAACAGCATTGGGCAGACAAAAATATTTGGTTGACGATGTAAATAATAGCAGGCTGCCTTACATCAGTGTTCCGAGTGTTATCCAATAACGCCTAAATGCACAATGAACTCGACAAGCAAACACGATTCATGTATTGTAGCGAAATACCTGCATGGCTTGCGAAGAAGAAACAGCCATTCGCGTAGTTAAACCGTAAAACACACCGACACGACACGAACGCTATTATAACACGTGTACCGTCAACAACAAAACAAGACTGACACCTCCATCTCGGCTATGTTTCGACGGGGCGAGACTGAGGGTCGAGCGAAACAGTCGGACCAATAGCTGCCGACCACCGGAGTAAGCCGAGTGCGCAGCATACGTCGGCATCTGCCCCGACACGACCTGACTGGTGCCGGTGGCCGCTGCCACCGTGAACGCCACGCAACACATCAGCTAGAGACACGATCACACTGCTGTCCAGACTTGCGAGCAAGCAACACACACACACGCACACGCGACACACGCACACGCGCAGAGATGCGCCAGACTCGATCCGTATCACCGTGTTGTGTCACGTGTCACCGTGTTGTGTCACGCGTCACGCGTCCGCGACGCAGCTGCCGAGCCGCTTCAACAACACAACACGTGACGTGGTCCAGTGCGCCGCCTCCTGGAATGTCACGCGGGCAGGCTG